>OY101451.1:92373604-92915841 GCA_956483635.1 Panzeria rudis
CAATTTAAAAAATGAATTAAAATACAAAAGACTACCATTTTTAAATGTTTTATAAAAAACAATAAAACTCTGAATTTTACAAAACTACGAAATGAAAACCCTAAAAATGTACAAACATACTCAGAGACATGACTGGGAATATTTAGGCAATGGAGATAACGGATATCCCTATTAAAAAGCATGCATAGTCTTCTGATGCCAGCACCAATAGTTCCACTGTGCTCTTCAAGCTGATATAAAAATATAGGCATGACCAGCGCATGAACAAGCATTGACTTAACACCCACACTGGCAAAACAACACTGACACTATATAATCGCCGCAATGAATAATTAGCCCTAGAAATAACATGATTGATGTGCCTTCAAATTTTTTTTAACATTTATTATATTTATGCTTAAGTGGGTGGTAGTTACGATAGCAAATGTTTGCAGGGTGGTGCACTTAACACAAGCGTAAAGGCTGTATTGCTATACAACTGCGAAACATGGAAGATGACATATACATAAAAGTTTTTGGTCTGAGAGGTTTTTAAATGAAATGCTACTTGAGAATTGTAATACAGCAGAAATAGGAACTGCGGTATGCCGCTGAAAACGGTCGTGAGTAGGGCGGCATACACTTCGGAAAGGTGTATCAGACCGCCCGAATGAGTTTCGAATGGAACCCGCAAGTTATTCGCAGAAGAGGGCACCTACAATTAACATGGCGCAGATCCATTGATCAAGAATGCAATAAGTTGAGGATGACGTGACCATAAGTAAAACTTTGTGTTGCTAGAAACTCTACTACGAAGTAGCATATTAATTTACCTTATTATTTGAATATGGTAAATTAAAAATTGCAAATAAATGTCAAATACATCCAAATCTGTTCAGGCATTTATAAGTTATGGTGCGTAATTGTGTAATAATCATAGATGTGAAATTGCGATTACGATTAGTAATCAATTAAAGTGCAACTAGTTCACTAGTGAGAAGTTTTTGATTTTTAATTGATTACTTTTACCGTAATCTAAAAATAACTGGGCTTGCTTTAAAATAATCAAAAATAAAAAGAAAAGTAATCAAAAAGTAATTCGACTACTTTCTATTACTACTTTTGATCCTTTTTGAATAATTAAAAAGAGTCGAAATTGGTCGATTATTTTTTTACTACTTTTTTATTATTTGAAAGTAATCCTGATTTTTTTATATTATTTGTATTCGTAATCAGTTAGTACTTCGGCTTTTGAATAAAAGTAATCTAATTACTAATTATCACGATTATTAAAGGCCGTTTCAGACTATAATACAAGTATTAATACTTTTGAAAAAAAAATGCCTCATTGATCTAATTGTTTCAAAAAACAATAACAATTTATCATCTCAGGGGTTCATTTTCCTCAAAAGTATTAATACTTGTATTATAGTCTGAAACGGCCTTAATCATTAGTTATATCATTTTTACACTATCTCGCCAGCCATTCGACTTCTGTAGGAAATGACTTCCTGATACAATCGCCTATGTTCTGGTTAAAATTAAGTTAAAATTGAGTTAAAATTAAGAAAATCAAAATTAGTATCATGTGTTCCAGCAACAGGTGTATCATGTGTTTTAGGACCCGAATTCACAAGAACATTTGTGAAATCGATTTGGAAGGCAAAACATAGGCATTTGTATTGTTGTTTTCTAAAAATTTCCATACATATTTCTTCCGCATATCCATAATTTTTCCCCATTTTAGATATATGGCAAATGTGGCAACTTTGTTATGAATGTAAACAAACTATTTAACGGTAGTTTATCATGCTAGTGATATCAAATATTGCAGAAAAACTTCAATATAATTTAAAAAAAAAGGATGAGGAAATTTTTTAAGTATAGTACATAATTTGAAACTTGAGTTTCAATTCAATTCATCTTTTTTGAATAACACTTTTGACTGAGCAAATAACTATCGCTCATGTTTGCCACTCAAAACGTATTTGAAGAAAAGAGTTCGAAGCATGAAGTTTACGCTACAAAAAATAACTCTTGACTGATAGTCAAAAGCCAATATGTATGACTTCTGTCACTTAAGCGGAAAAAATTTTGTGGTTAGCGATTACACTATGAAGCAACCCAAAATTTGAGCAAAACTGTCACTCATGTGCGATAGTCTGTACTCTACTTTAATAAACCTTAGTTAAGAGATTTGCTTTGTTGGGAAAAAATACGTCCAAAAGTATAGATTTTAGATATATAATTTATAACTACTTAACCAATTTTTTTTAACAATTATTTTAATAAATGTTGTGTATTTTTTTAAATTTATGATTTTATATGTAAAGAGTAATATTTTAAGTTTAATTTAATGTGTTTTCTAGGCATAACAATGTTAACATGTTTTTAATTATTATTTTGTAATTATTGCACTATTTTTCTTCATGTAAAGAAATTTTGATTTAGTAACAAACGCAAAGTATACGGCCATGTTTTCTATTTCATGTGGAATTAAAATGTGCGGAATTATCACAGCATTGTTGTTGTAAATTAATATTTATAGCAACAATACTTTGATAATTCCACACATTGTAATTCCACATGAAATACAGAACATACCCGATAATTATAAGTCCAGAAAAATATTTAGAAATAAAATTCTAATTACTCTATATTTCTACTTTAAACTCTAACTGTAAAATTACATTCCCCGTTAAAAAAATTAAATAAATAAATTCCTACAAACTAGCTAATAAAAATTATAAAAAAATCAAGTCTAAATTGTTTGTAAAATAATTAAGAGGTATTTAAATTCTTTCAGCTACACATCTAGTAAATAAATCGGAAGAAAAAAAATTTTAAATAAATTATTTTACTTTAAATATTTTTTAAACTAAATAAATTTCATTTTAACGTCTGGTTATTTCAAATTATGAATTAATCAACATAATCGGTTATAATTAATTTTCGTTTGGCATAAGTAACATTAACCGAGCTTGGTGTTGATATTGTTGCATTAGAATTTCTTGTTAATCCCACTAAATCCGCTAAATGATGATTATTGTGTTGATTTGTTGAAGGAGAAAAAAGTTGAACATCTGCATAAGATGTATTTAAAGAATTTAAAGTTATTTCACAATCCGAATTATCACTATTATGATTGCTATCATTATTACTGCTGGTGGTGCTTGTTGTTAATAATATATTGCTGTTATTATGTGGCTTTTGTTGTTTAGCACGTAAACTATTAATTTCATCTTGTAAACGCTGATTTTTCAAACGTAAGTTTTCATTTTCCGTAAGGCACTCCCGAAGGCTAAGATTTTTTTTTATAGTTTAATAAAAAGTATTTAAAATATAAAATGAATTGCATTATCAAGGTTCATACCCTGAATGCTGGTCTAATTTAAAAGTATAAAGTATGAAGTTTAAAATGCTTTCATTTGTCAACTTACCTATTGATTTCCTCTTGCATTGATTTTATGTATTCGCATGCCTTTATTAGAACATTTGACTTGGAATCATTAGACGCTGTGCGCGTAGTACTTGCGGCACCCTGTTGCTGCGCAAATAAACGATTCGTAAAATTATTTTGATTAATAGTTAACGCAGATGAGCTGCTCATATTATTGGTTGTTACCTCTGATGGCAACATTTCCTTTAACCTAAATATCCAACTATTTATTTTATCACGTCTTCTACGTTCCACTTCATTGTGAATGGCACGTCGCTTATCATCACGTTTCTTGTAGGCCTCTAAAATTAAACTACGTTTAGCTGTCTCATCTATTGGATTCGAAGGAGTATTAGAGGTGGAAGTAACAGGTGAAGTGGTATTGATAGTTATAGTTGAGTTAGAATTTAGATTTTGCCTCTTACTGCCATTTATAATAGAGTGACGTTGTACTGGCAAGGTAGAAATATTCTCCAGTTTGATGGTAGTACCATTGCCAGTCGGTGTCTTGGGACTTGTATTAATATTTGGGGTAGATTCAGCAATTACTTGTTCGGGTGTATCAAAAACTTCTTTCACTACATAAATTTCACAGCCTGGTGGAAAATTTAAGCTATTAGATACTAAAGAGTTATTGGCATTGACCGCAGAGTTATTGATTATAGCAGAATTAAGAGTAGTGTTATTTAAAGATTTCCCTGCTTGGTTAATAATACGATATTGTGGAGCAGTGGTAACCAAAGTAGTTTGTGGCAACTGACTTTTATTATTAGTTGTGTGCGTTGTCACTGCCTGTTCCTGCTTAACAGGTGCAAGCAATGAATGATCTAAAATATACTCTTCGGACTCATCCGAGATTTCATCGCATATCGACAGCAATATGTTGGCGGGAATCGGTGTAGCTGATGAATTACTTAAAATAAAACTAAATAAGAAAAATAAAAGAATTTATATTATTTTATGCCTGTTTGATGCCCACACACCTTTGTCCTCCTATTGTGGCTAAGGTGGCCGTGCCCAAAGGTGTTGTTGTTGAAGCCACTCCCTGTATGATTTCATTATAATTATTGTTATTTACGTTAAACATCTCGAAGCGTGGACGTTTTCTATTTTCCATTATGGTAAGCATATACGAATTTTTCAACACTTCCTTTGCCACATAAATGTTTAATAAATTGAAAAATATTTAAGATTTTTCTACTATGCACTTTTCTTTTTCACTTGCCACTTTGTTACCAGCATTATAACACAACAACAATTAGAGGCAACAAAACGTACTGTCAAATGCCTAAACTGTGTTTTAAGCCTCGAAAACCTTTTTGGTTTTACTTTATCTTTGATATTTTTTATAATTTCCACTTACTCTTAATTAATTAAAATTTTTTTAATATCATATATAATTTCCATGAAATACAACAACTATTTTTATAATTTATTGTTATGAAAACAAGTGGAAAAAATATAGCAAACGCGTAGAATAAAGTTGGTGATAAAAATTATTAAAACAAGTGTCAGAGACCCAATTAACGAAAAAAAGAGACGAAGGAAATAAAAATATCTACTAAACAGGTGGCAGCTTCATGTGTATTTTTATATTGCTCAATGTTTATAGAATTCATTTTATTAAAACAGAAAATTTCTGGTTTTAATATTTTTTAAATTTATATTAATACATAATACGTCTCAATGAAGACAGCTATGGCTTCTCTTAATATTTTAATAAAAGTTTTCTGATATTGCCACTGCCATCTATTTGTCATATTCTTTAATCTTATTTCAAATTGTTATGGCAACACTATTTTGGTCGCTGTAAATATAGCACAAGGCTAATTCAAGGCGAATTCTGGTACTCGAACGGACGTAATGTGAGCTATTTTAGATTGGAAATTTGCCACAGATATATGTGCAGAAAAGTGATGCATTTTCTGTATTAAAAAATTTTTCTGATTTCAAATATCTGTTTTGGTACAATTATGCCCAAAAAAGTACATCTTTAGAGAACAATTGGTACAATTTAAAAATCTCATTTACAAAGGAAAAAGATGGCGGTCAGTAAAATGTAAACAAACAATAGAAAAAAACAAATAGATTTTGATAGATTGGTTGTAAGCAGCCCAATTCGCCTACGAACAGCTGATGATTATGCGCTGATGAGTTCACCTGGTATTAAAACGCCTTGATATAGCACTGCCATCTTTTGTTGTTGTTTTTTTTTTTGCAAAATATTAAAATGTTGCGTACAAATTATGTTTTATTAGCAAAAACAATTTCCTTATTAACAATATGAATAATCCACAAAAAATAGATTTAAAGGAATATATCTTTCAATGCAAAAACAGATTGGAGCGGATTTTGGATAGACTTGAATGGTCGAAAGAAGATACTTTAAAGGTAATACAATAAGTATTTGTAATTATTAGGAATGGTTACAAAAAAGACTCTTAAACCACTTTCCCAAATATCTTTATTTTAAAGGACTACAATACAAATTCTGTTGCATCTTCATTAAAAAAAGTAGAGAAAAAGGTTCGACCTCCAGTTAAGGCTACATACCCAGCCAGCTGCATTACCCAGAATTCAGTAGTTTTAGGTATACTTCTTAATTTTTTAAAAATTACTAATAAAATTGCCTAAATATATGATTTTCTGAAGAATCTTCCCAACTTCAACAGATACTTCAAAATAATAAGGTAAAGGCTCCCGGCAATTTCCGAGAGCTACAGGAAAACTTTTCCCGTGAACAGAAGCTTAAAATCTATGAATATGTTATCGAAAATACAGAAAAACTAGGAAATATTACAACAGAACAAGAGTAAGTACAATAGCAACAAAAAGCAAGAAAAAATATATTCTTAAAAATTATTTACAGAGTTGAAGGTGAAATATCCTTAGCGGATATATTGGCTCAAAAGAAACGTGAAGAGAAGCACAAAAAACGTAGATTTCGTAAAAGCCAACCCACCCACATAGAGGAAGTTAGATGTTTGGTGAATTTACAAATGCAAGCTCTTCAGCAGTTTGTGGAAAACAAAATAAAAAAAGAGTCAGTTAATTTGGCGTACAAGACTGCTAAATATGATAGCGAAATGGAAGGAAATAAAAATAGAGACGAAAGAAAACGGTTCGAAGATTATAGGAGGGAAGCAAGCTCAAAAAAATTAGCTCACCATAATGAAACAACTAATGGCATAAAACGACGCCATAGAAGCCGTAGTAAAGAACACATTCGCCATAAGCATAAACGAAAAGAAAGAAGCATAAATAAAGAGTTATCTTATACCAGGAAAAGATGCACAAAAAGCCGCAGTAAGGAAAGAAGAAAACGGCATAGAAGCTCTAGCAATGAAGGAAAAAGTTTTAGAAGCTACGTTAAAGATAATTCGAAAGAAAGACGAAACCATAGACGTCGTAGTAACGAACGACGTAGCAGAAGCCATATTAAGGACATTTCAAAGAAAAGGAAAAAACATAGTCAAAGTCGCAGTTCAGATAGATATAAGATAAGTTACAGCTACGAAATTTCAAAAGATAGCAAAATATACGGTGGTATTCGCGATTACGAAACATGCACACGACGGGAAGAGCATAATTATGGGAAGTATCCAAGAATAGAAAGCAGAAGTATTGAAATAACGCAACGAAGCAGAAGAGAAAGATCAAAATACTATGATGATGAATATAAAAACTCAAAACCAAACTCAAATTATGAAAATGATAAACATTGTGTACAGTATGAAACACCTTCAAACTCCAAAAGTTCGAAGCGCAAACAGAAAAAACACGAGAGATCATAGCTAAGACGTTTAAAGCCTTTTTTTATTTTTTTATGAACTAAAACAATTAGGGTTATATTAAGAAAACAACAGTTTGTCCAGCAACTGCATACCTACTGCAAAAAATAAAACTGCAAACATTTTCTGTATCATATCGAATGTTTTGGAAATATATTCAGTTTGTTTTATATGACTTGAAATTTACTATGTACTTTATTCTCGATAAACAAAACAACAATGAGATTGTTGTATTAAAATAGTTTCCTCATCTTATCTACTTAGTGGACACACGAGTACGCTTATTCCAAGAAAAGTTTACGCCATAATTTTTAACACGTTCCTTCTTGGGGGTTTCTTCGGCTTCGACAAACCAACGCCAGCCATTTCTTTCACAGAAAGTAATCGCCTCTTCTTGTGAAGCAAAATTTACTTGCATATTAGACAAAGGATCGCCACTAAAAGAATTTTTTTGAAAATTTAAAATTTTTTTTAGATAAGTTCTAACTCCGCTTACGTTGAACACCAACCCATTAGGGGATTCTCCCAGCGTTCACGATTGTCAAAATCAATTTGCCAGGTGCTTAAATTGTTAGTGCCACTTTGCATGGCATTTTTGGGTGGCATGTAAATGCGAACACGACGCCCCTTGACGTGCTCTTCTGGCACCCCAGTAATAGGGCTGATATCAACCTTAACTGGTACGGTAATAGTGCCTTGCAACTTATTTTTATGTTCCAATTCTTCAGGGGCTGCCAAAGCGGTGTTAACATCTATGATAGGGGCATCACGAAGTGAAGACATGCCGCGGCACAAAATAGGAGACCTTGAGAATATAATCAATATAATCCTTGTTTTTAGCCCCAATAATAATAGTTTACAAACCATTGTTTTGTTTGCTTAGCAACTTGCAAAATTTGTCTTGCAGCAGACATTCTTCTAAACAAAATTTAATAAAGTTTTTAACACTATTACATAAATTTTGGTACAAGTAAAAAATTTTCAATGGGGTTTGACAATATTCCGATATATTTGACAACCTGCAATGTACACCATTCAAAGTGCTTATTTATTTGATTATGCAAAAGAAGCAGCTTTTTGTTTTGTATTAGCAGCTGTGTTTAGCAAGCATAAAATTGTAAACAAAAATAAATTACCGAACGTGGTTTTATTTTAAAGAAATCAAAATTATTTATAAAATGGATGATAGTACAGCAACTGTGGTCTTGGACAATGGTGCTTACACCGCTAAATTGGGCTTATCGTCCTACGAAGATCCCCAGGTCGTATTGAATTGTATTATGAAAGCTAAAGCAGAACGACGGCGCGCTTTTATTGGCAGTCAAATTGATGAATGTAGGGACGCTTCTGGTCTGTTTTACATACTCTGTTTTCAAAAGGGTTATTTGCTCAACTGGGATGTACAGAAAACTGTTTGGGATCATTTGTTTAGCCCCGAAGGAACTGGCATTTCTTTGGAAGATCGCAGTATTTTAGTGACAGAACCACAGCTAAATTTTGCCAGCATTCAAGAGGCCATGATAGAAATATTATTTGAAGAGTATCACTGTTTGGGAGTACACAAAAGTACCACCGCCGATCTGGCTGCGTATAACTATTGCGCCGAAAGCGAAGAAACTTCCATGCAGAATTTAAATTGTATAGTAGTTGATGTGGGCTACAGCTTTACCCATGTTGTGCCTTTTATTCGAGGCAAGCGGGTAGCAAAAGGTATTCGTCGTATAGAAATTGGTGGTAAAGTATTAACTAATCATCTAAAAGAGATAATATCTTATCGTCATCTCAATGTCATGGATGAGTCGTATGTGGTCAACCAAATCAAGGAAGACATTTGCTATGTCGCTCAAGATTTTGCCGAAGACATGAAACTGCATAAAGATATTAAAAAGCGTTCTGAAATTGTGGTAGACTATGTTTTGCCAGACTTTACAACTCTTAAGCGTGGCTATATAAGAAAAAAAGATGCCCAACACAATCCTTTGGTGGATGATTCTGATCAGCAGATGATAAGGCTGTGCAATGAACGTTTTACCGTGCCAGAACTACTTTTCAGCCCCTCTGACGTGGGAATACGCCAAGTAGGCATACCAGAAGCTGTTATAGATTCAATAAAAGATTGTCCACCTTACACACATCATGAACTTTTACGCAATATATTAGTGATTGGAGGTTCGTCGTTGTTTCCTGGTTTTATACCACGCTTGAAAAAAGAGATACGCGCATTGGCCCCGGATGATTTAGAAGTTTCTTTAATATTTCCTGAAGATCCTGTAAGCTATGGATGGTATGGAGGCAAAGAATTGTCCTGTAGCGATGGATTTAAAGATTTGCTATTAACCAGAGATGAATATGAAGAAAATGGTTTTGTAGCTTCTAATGAAAAATAAAATGTAAGATAGAAAAGTAATAATATACATACATATGCATACCGTAATATAAATAGAACCCAGCTAGCAATTTATGAAATTATTTATCATATTCGAGTCTTTATTGACTCCTCCCTCAGCTCGATTATTAATGTTCACAAAAAAGTTGTATGGAACCGCAGTAAACATCATTACAAGACAACGATTTCATAAATCCAACATTTACTTAATAAATTTCGCCAAGCTTTTATTTTCTTTCTAAAGTATTTTATTTAAATATTTTTTTCCTAGTAATAATAATATTTTAAATAAGCTTAACAAAATACTACTATTAAGAAAATTGCTAACTAAAAAGATGAAAATAAAATAAGAAGTAAGCTTAATTTAAGTTTTAGATATCAACAACATTATTATTAAATTATAGTTGCGAGATTTATTTCTATTTTTACATTTTTTGTGTATATATATGAAATATCTTTGGCTCAAAAAGTCGATTACGTTTTGTATTGAAACATTTAAGCTGACTTAAATACATAACTTGCTCAAATACATAATTTATGTATGAATTAACTAAATTTGTACCTTCTATTTCAACAACGAATCGGCTTTTTGAAGTCTGTAACAAAATTGAAAATCCTTTCAATTTTGATTTAACATAAACAATTTTTACAAGTCATTTCCATTCTTTTAGTTTGTTTTACAATTTAACAAACTTTCTGTGTAAGATTTTTACAAACTAAAGGATTCTCCACAGCCACAGGTGCCTTTAATGTTGGGATTGTTAAAGACAAATTCGCTCGCTAGTTTTGTTTCGACAAAATCCATTTCAGTACCTATCAGTGAAGAGAAATCAATGATAGATAAAATAAATAATAGACCCATAAATATTAGTAGATAACTAAAACGAAGATATTTAAGATCTCATACGGCTGGTTAGGAAAAAAGCTTAATATAATTTGTTTTTATTTATTCTAGTACGATTCGCAATGAATATGTAAACAATTTTTAAAGCTAAACATTTTTAGATAGAAATGAATCAAATAATATCGCTGACGATTTGCCAAAAATTATATTCCGCCTTAAAATAACGTCATACATTTTGTTTACAAAATAATTAAACACTAAATTCCGAATTTACAACTTATATAACTTGAACATAAATCTTAGAAAATGCAATTAATATTTATCTTACCCAGTAAAGACAATTGGGCCTTCTTGTCAATAAACACTTTTATACCATCCTGCACCACCTCTTCATCAAATTTATCTGCTGGGAAAATGATATACAACATATACAAAATCAATAAAAATAATTTACAGCATCTACGTATATAGAAATATCACCTTTTTCTGCGGCATAATTTAGTGTATAGGAAAGTCCATTGCAACCACGTTGACGCACACCAACTTTTAAGCCAGTCTTAAGGAAAAATTGATATTAGTTTTATTTAAAAACGAATTAGTTCAAACTTACATATTCGGGCTTATCTTTTAATAAGTCTTTAATACGCTGAACTGCTGCCGGAGTCTGTTCCAAGAAGAAAAACGAAAAATTTCTTAATTTTATTTCACCATACAAATCTGTTATGACATGTATTCACTTTTCTTATTTCTTACAGAATTGAAAAATTCGCTGGAGATTTTGTAATGAAAACTTACCAAAGTTAAGGCCGCTCTAGTTGGCATCAGTTTTCTGCCTTTTAAAGCTCTCACTGTGGCGGTGGCTACAACTTTTGTTGTCATTTTTTATTATTAATTTACACTTTTAATTTTCAAGTTGAGACTATTTTTTCTATTTTCTTCGATTTTGTTTTTGTCAATTTTTTGATTTGATAACATGTTCGGAAGTTGTGTTCAGTTGTCACAAAGAGAAATATGTATTAAATATTTTTAGTTGGCAGTGTTGACAAATTTGTAAAAAAAAATAACCCAGACTCAATGGAAAAAACACATATCGCAAAATCCCCGAATTTACGATATCTTACGAGTTTGTAAAATCATTTTGCAAATAAAACGAAAAGTCTAAAGCGGCCCATACATTATACAATATTATTGCACATGTTATTGTATATATTATTATCGTTTTCGGCTTAAATATAGTTTAGCCAAGTAGGTGCATGTGAAATAAAAAATAGCCTATCTTATAGAAAATTGAAAAATAGAAAGAAAAAATGAAATAAAAAAGTTAACGGCAACCTATATTTTGCGAGTTATGGGCCTTTGAAGTTTTCATATAAATCAAAGTACGCATCACATTTCTCAAAAAAAGGAAAAAATACACTATCCGATAGAAAACAAAAATAATAAGAAAAAAAATTATATATAAAAACTTGTGACGAGCCTTAGTTTCCGAGTTATTAATCTCTTAAGTTCAAAAAAGTACAAAATTTTGATTATACGTAATACTTTCTAACGGATGTGGTCACAATTCGACATACATTGAGGAGAAAACTTTTTAAGTCCGGCTAGGCAGAAAATCTTTACTCAGCGAAGCCGCCATTTGACATACATAGAGGAGAACATTTTTAAGGCCGGCTGTGCAGAAATACTTTACTCAGCGAAGCCGCTATTCGACATACATAGAGGAGAAAATCCTTAAGCCCAGCCGAAGGCCAGATGTGCAGAAAAGCTTTACTCAGCGAAGCCGCTATTCGACATACATAGAGAAAATCTTTAAGCTCACCCGAAGGCCGGCTGTGCAGAGACTCTTTACTCAGCGAAGGTACTGTTCTACATGCATAAAGATAATCACAGTTTTATATGAAAACTTAAAAGGTCCATAGCTTGGAAAATATGTGTTGCCGCCAACTTTTTTATTTGATATTTTCTTCTTATTTTTAAATTTTTTATAAGATGGCCTGGTTTGTTTTTCATTTGGACCTACTTGACTAAACTAAATTTGTTCCAAATTGCCTATTTTTTAGAGTTTCAAATTTAATATAATAGCCAGAAACGACGCGTAAAAACGCCCGTATGGCCTCACCCCTATAGTTTTTGCCAGCAGATCCCCACAAACGCGAGACGTTTTACTAAATCGATCATTATTATTATTAAGTTGTCTGGCATCCCTTTTTAGATGTTGGGCTTTGCTAAATTTATTTCGCAGTTCTGTTTTAATTTGTGGTTCTGTCACGAAAAGTTGATTTTTGGTTTGTGTAGCGTAGTTTATTAATTAAAATTAATTTAATAGAAAGCACCGACCAAAATAGAAAGTGTTTTTTATTATAAGTGCTTAAAATAATATAAATATATATGTTATTAAAAATATTCATATATTTTACATGTGACAAAAAAAACGCTGAAAACAGAAACAAATAAAAATGAAATAATTCTCTTTATGTTTTGTTGTGTTTTTCGTTACTTCCATGTGTTTTTCTATATTTTGCTCTAAAAAGAGAACGTGTATTTTTGTTTTTATATCCATTCATGATGAATTTTTTACTTTTTATTTTACTTTATTTATTGTGCGCCTTAATATTTTTTGTGTGCTTAAATTGTGTTCGAATTAAATTTAATTTATTATATTTTGTCATCTTAAACGATACGTACCGCATCTGTAGCAAGAATTTAACTTTTCGCTTCGAGCACAATATGTTAAAACGAATTAGATTTTTTAATTGATTATTTTAAAATATACAACATCTTTCTCCTTTTGCGGTATAATACACTATATTATAGTACATCAAGCAAACATACATATGGCTGTATCTACATTCAATATTTTGCGTTTATTTGTGTGTTTTGACTAGTGGTTATTTAAAAATAACTTAAAACCAAAAATAATTATAAAAAAAAAAAAAAAAATTAAATACAGCTGAGTTGTGAATTTTTTATAAATATTTTTTATGTTGGCGGATATTTTTAATCGTGTGCTCTATATAAATTTTAGGCTGACTTGATAAGAATAAATATAATTCTTAAATTACTACCAAAGTTCTGGTTTTAATTAAAAAAAAAAAATAAACAAAATGGATACTGATTCAGATAATGAACAAATAGTGTTATGCGAAAAAATTATCAATGATATTCACACAGTATTTCTCAAGGACACTGAATTGTAAGTACATACAGTAAATTTTGTTATTTACCTACTTACATACCTACATACATATTTATATTTAGATATTGCCAAAATAATTTTTGTTTTGTTTTTAAATAATACCTACAGATTCAGATAGCATTTAATTGTTTAGTTTCCTGACTCTTCCTACCACACTCTTTACTATAAACATACATACATGCATGCATATGGATGAATGTATTTCTAAAACGACAATTTATTATTTTGTTTTAAATTTTGTTGTTTGTTGACTTATTTTTGTCAGCGGTGTGCGGTCAAGGTTAATTTTATGTCGCAGAATCATCACACACACTCCCATAAGTACATACATCTACACACCAAAAATTATTTGCCCTTACCCAGCTAGCATTTAGAAGATCGTTTTAGCAAAAATCACCAACTGAGTCTTTTAAGACTATCTTAGATGATCAAAAACTGATTAATGGCTATGATCACACGAGATCAATTGTGCTGGCATAAAATGCTAGCTTATGGACAAGAGAGTGGAAGAGAATGATTTTTGGTTGGCATAATTTTCCAACCAGCTTCAACCTCGCATTAGCAGCAAAAAACTAATGCATGCACCCTTTGCAAAAACAAATTAATGCAAAATACACTAATACAAACACAAGATGTGTGTACGTATATATTTTATGCCAGATGAATTACACGCAATTTATACGGTGATTTTTTCACTTGTCTATAAATCACGTCTTATTTTGTTTGAGAGTGAGCGGTGTAGAAGAGTAGAAAGCGGGGTAGAAAAAGACAAGATTTCTGTTTTCGAGATTTTTTCAGATATTTTAGTCTTGTGTGTTTTGGAAAGTCTGCGTTCATACGATGCATGTCTTAAGCTGCACACACACGAGTGATTTGTGCGTGTTACTTGTTTGCGTGCCAAATCTCCACTAACGACGAACAAATCACAATAAACTTAAACGTCAACAAGTACACATAATTTGCGAAGCGGATATTGCAATTGTTCTTTTGGTTATTTATTTATTTTAGTATGTTATTATTTATTTATATTTTTGTCTCTATATTTATCGCTTTTACTTTACGAAATTACATTTTCTTTTCTAAATTCTATGAAAAATTGCTTTCGTACTATAACAAAATAAAACAAAATAAACATTAAAATGTTCGCGCACAAGCCTACTAACACCTCGCACAAATCACTAGAAATTGAAAATTTTCAATTATTTGTGATTTGCGAGCACGAGCAAATCACACGCACAAATCACTTGTGTGTGGACACCTTTATTGGCATGATTGCTACCTTATAGGCGAGAGAGACGAGGGGAAAAGAAACGATTACTCAAGGGTACCCTATACTCACATATTTGTATGACATACATGCCATGTTGGACAGATTCCCTGACTGTGTATGGTTACATTTTTAGTATGACATACATGTTGGGCGAATATGAAAAAGTTTTAATAATTTCTTCTTTGCTCACACATTTCATATGGTGTAAGGGAAAGAGTGACATACTTGAATGTAAATATCAAAGGAATACGTACAAAATTTAGATTTTTTTCATATGCAGCGACATGTTTTTTTAAATTATTTATATTTTTCAATTCAAATTTGAAATCACAATTGGTTTTGTAGCAATTTTATCTAGTTTAAATATGAATGAAAATTGGAAAAATTTTTCAGTTTTCTTTTGAAAAAAATTTAAATAAATATTTGTCAGTTTCCATGAACAGTGTGAGGAGAAAAACTGACAAATACCAATGTTTGTCAGTTTTCAAGTATGTCATTCATGTATGTGAGTTTAGTGGGCCCTTCAGGTTCATGTACTGTCAGTGCATTTTACTTTCTTATTCATAATGTCAAAATCGCACACAAGCATGCACACAACTATATGTATTTAAAAAACATGTCGTCAACAAGACCTGCATTCAAAGAAGAAAAAGTAAGAATCTTGTCAATAAGACATGCATCGTACGAACGCAGACGTAGAAAACGACTTGTTTAAAAAGAAACAACAACAATTACAGAATGTGCGCAATCACAAATTGATCATGCATTTGCTCGATATTTTACTTATTTAAGTCTCGAAAATGAGTCGTAAATGATTTGAAACGCGAGTCATAAAAGACTCTTTCAGAAGAGTCGCGGCTAGGCTAACAGAAGAGTCATAAGCAGGGCTCGGACTTTCATGCAACTAAAAATTTATTTTAAGCCCTACAAATGCACCTAGAAATGAAAAATATACGCAAAAATATGCATTTACATACGAACAAAGTACCAAAACTAAAATAATATGAAAACATTTTCTTTAATTTTTTATTTTTATTATTTAGAGAAAAAACATAAAACAAATATAACTGGGTCTATATTATTAATGCAACCGAAGTTTGGTTGCGTTACCAATCGGTAACTAAAAATTAATGGTTGCCACAAACGCACTAAATAGCAACTGAAATTGTCAGCTCTCAGTTGCCAGATGACATCAGTAGTATAATTCTCATCAACTGGCAACCCGACTGATGCTCGGTTGACATCCATAATCGGCGTATTAATATTTTTGTATAAAATTAAGAAATATGCATTAAACAAATTTTTATAACTCCAAAAATATGCATTTATTGTCAAAATATGCAAAAATATGCCTTTACCACCAAAATATGCTAAAATATGCAACTGAAAATCAATGCCAAACTAGTTAAAATTTGTTGATTTGCATAGATAACTAGTCAATACCTCTTTATCGCCACAAAAACATGCGTTTGCATGAAAGTCCGAGCCATGGTCATAAGTCTCGAAAATTATCAATAATTTCATAAAATACTGACTGTTTAGGAGTAAGTTTATGTTAACTTTGTGCTATTGTTGTTGTATATAGTAGAGGTGGAAAAATATCGATGGCACTATCGATAGTATCGATATTAAAATTTTTTTGTGATTATCGATATTTTTATTCTGCAATCGATTATTATTTGAAAACAATCGATATTTTTTTGCCGCTATCGATAGTAAATGATCTACTACTATTGTTGTACTATACACTATTTTCAACGATCATCAGTTAGTTAAATTGGACTTAAAATTCACTGAACTCACACATTTTTCTTATATTGAAATGTTACAAGGATTTTAGTTTTGTTATTTATTGAGCTACGAAATAATGTTCTGTTTTGTTTAAAAACCTTTTTCATTAGCATTTTTACATACATATATTTAGTGCATTCTCTGAGAACTATAAAACGTTGATAGTATCACGATAGTATCGTCGATATATCGATAGTTTTTCTAACTTTTGATAGTTTAGAATCGATATATCGATATGTTTTTTCAAAATATTGAAAATTTTCGATAGTGACTCTATCGATAGTTTTCCACCTCTAGTATATAGTACTTTAACTGAGTGCTTTAATTGGTGCGTGGGACTGCAAACAGTAAGTAAAAATATAATATCAGTCATGGAAAATACAAAATAACAAATATTTAACGAGGAAAGCGCATTTAGAATACATCCATCGATCATCGATCATCCTTCAATCCACATTTTACGCGCAATGATTACAAATATAACTTAAATATGTTTCGAAAATGACTCGAAAATGATTACAAAAGGGCTTAAATATGACCAGAAGAAGACTCGCTATTGATCAAAGACCGAGTCATAGATGACTCTTTCAGAAGAGTTACGGGTAGGGTACCATTTTCTCCCGACAAAAGTATTTATGATCAGAAAAACAGCTCTTTTTTTAAAGATTTAAAAAGATTCGAATTTTATAAAAAATTAAAAAAAAATTTTAACTGGGTATGCCTTATCAATTATTTGATGGCTATTGTTGTTTTTTCTTTCAATTAAATTTTGCAAAAGTTTTTTTTTTAGTTCTGTTGTGAGTGTATTTATGTATGTACGTTTACCCAACAAACCAAATGTTCAGATTTCGTAAAGAGCGAAAAATTACACATGATCATGCGTGATCACTCGTGTCATGCATGATTCACGTAAATCGCGTTAGCAGCGTCCTTCTCTTTGATGTTTGTTTTTCGTTATAAGGTCTACCCTTTGTTAGACGTGTCAATAGGAGTTTTGCCCCAGCGACTGACATTGAACAATTGGAGTTTGCAACTAGCGGGAAGCTCCCGGGATGCTCTGCAAGGCGGCCAACCGTGTTCTATATTTTTTAAAAAGTTTTATTTGCACTAGCTAACATTAAATAAATGTATCCGAAAGAATTTCGTTCCAACAAACTAGATACCGGAATGTCTTAACGAATTCATTCCGACAAGTCTGACTGCAAAAAAAAGTCGTAACCTTTGGTTTGATGGGATATTTATACTTATGCAAGGGTGTAGTTTTTTTTATCATATCATTTTAGTTGTGATAAGTTATTTTTTGGGGGGGACACTCTTAAGAACAATAACGCTGGCATGATTTATGAAGGTTTCATTGAAATAAAATTGATGATTGAATTTGTTGCTCAAAAAGAAAATTATGGAAAAAATAATATTTATCACACGATCATACATGCATCTGTATCGAATTTTAAAGCTGTCCCAACATACCATACAGTAATCAAAATTCAATATAACTCGAGAATAATCTTATATAAATAGTGGGCCTTAAGCTTTTCTTAACTTCGCTTATAATAATGTTTATAAAATGTGATTTCACAAGCAGATTTTAACAATGTTTGAGAAACTATTATTATACGCAACTGTTTCTAAAGTTTGCTTATAAACAACATCATACATATATTCAAGAGAACAATATAACGATTGAAAAGGACTTATCTTTTTCAATACATTCTACAGCGGCATTTACATCTAGTTTTAAATTGCAAATTGGGTACAAGTGTAATTTTGTAAATTACAACATAAAAAACATAAAAAAAGTTGCATATGTATGTAATATACAAATGAAATCGAATGAATTTGAAGTAAACAATAATAATTTTCTTTCTCAACATTAAAAAATATATTATTTGTGAATTTTATTCTTCAAAGCTTATAAAAATATTAAGACAAACTAGGGTTTCTGTACAGACGTTAATATAATATTGTTTTCATAAGCTTATTCTACAATTGCAAGAATAAGCTTATAGTAAGCACATGCACTTATGATATTTTCAAGAGGGTTCCGTTTTGATTTTTCTACAATTGTTACGATAGCTTTTTTCAATATTTTTCAAGCTTAAGGCTTATGTTAGTAAGCTTATTATAATATTTTTCTCAAGCCATTTGGTATGTTGGGGTATAATGTACGTACATACATATGTATATGTATGTATTGTTGACTTAATATAGAAAAAGCGTATCAAACTTTCGTTACTTTACAGGAGAAAGAAAAAATTTAAGTGGTTATAAATCCTTTGCTTTCAATCGTAGCTTAATTAGTTCTTTAAGGAGAAACGTTAACACACGATTTGAAAAAAGTCGAAAACATATTTTGAAAGCGAAAACTTATTTGGAAAACGAAAACATATTGATAAATATCTCCATATATGTAATGACGTAAAGGCCTACGTCAAAATATATTTAAATCGGCATACATATTTATCTTCACTCACTTTGTATAATTTCAATATTTTTATAGTTTTAGTAAAAATAATTTATGTTCTTACATATTTTTTATTTGTTTATTATGCGTTTTTGTATTCTGTGCTAATTTGATTGATTCGTCAGGGGGGAGGAGGAGGTTAAGGGGACATTTCTCCCCAAAAAAACTAGCAAAATATACCCAATTTCTATTGAGTTTCTAAAGGAAGTTTTGCAAAATTGTATGTTCTTGTTATAAGTTCTCGCCCACCCCCCTACCCAAAGCTCAAGCTGGATCCGCGCCTGCATACGTGCATATGTAGATATCCCTACCTTTATTCATACATAATTTAATTTGCATATATTTAAATTACTTATACCAGCTACTGCACCTACTTTTTTAATTACGAATGTTCGCGCTCGTCATACATTTACTGTCATTTCAATGTCAGTTTTCATTAACCCAATAAACCAATTGTTGTGTTATTGAAGCATTGTTATATAGTAGAAAAAAGTAATATGTGTTTCCGAGCTGAAGTGCTTCTTTTAATACAGTTTTCCAATACGAAATCCTTTATTCCTACAAATTTAATTTGATTGATTTGTTAGTATGCGTTTTTATTAGTAAATTACTATTTTTTCATTAGCTAAATGTTTTTTTTTTAATTTAATAAATAAATTCGGCTTGAATCGATCGGACACTAGAAATTTTCCATTCGAAAACGAACATGAACATGGAATTCGGAAACAATTAATTAATGCTTTTGGTAACTCTAATTCCGTTTCCAATCCAATTTCGTACAACATTCTATCAACAGTCTGAATAACCCGATACTGTTATATACAAGTAAAATATCTATAAAACAATAATAAATTTTATAGCAGTGAAGCTGTTTTGTCGGTATTTTTCTTACACATCCATAATCCTATTGGACCAAGACTAACACACATCCACTAGGTTATCGTGGCAATTTTTTTCTGTTCAATTATTGCACATACATATGTATGTATGTGTTATTTTAATTCTTTAACTTAAGATGCAGTCAGACAGATTCGAACACGATACTTCTTGGCTAACAGGCGCACTTCCACTAGGCTATCGTTACACTTTCGAAAAATTATCGAGTTAAGTTCGCTTTAGCGAACATTCGATTCTTTTTTAGATTCGCGAAGAAATATCGAAAAGTTTTGTTTCGAAACTTCTTCGCTTTAGCGAATATTCGTATATATCGAATCTCAGGTCAAGTGGTTTATTGGGTTGAGGTGTGTGTTATTAAACGAATAAGTAGTTAGTATACGTATGTATTTATAAAACTGCCTTCTTTGTTGCTTTGTTTAAATTGTATTGATAAAAATAGTAAAAGATAACAAACAATTGCAGCCTTAAATTTAATTAATGTCTAACGAATGCATCTTAAAAGCCTTAAGTACATATAAATAATTTAAATAAAAACAGGCAGAGAAAAGAAAGTAGAAGAAATGAAATAATAAAAAATCTTGGAATATTTTTAACTTTTGGCAATAAAAGTTGGTGTTTGATTTTATTACTTCTTGCAACATGTTTATCTGTAACAGGCGTAATGTTCCCACGTTCAGGAATGGAGATAGGGCAGAGGTTATAGATATAACACTAACTAACAGAAATAGGGTTGACACTGACTGTACGTTTTCAGACCACATTAGGATATCCTTCAGGAATCCAAAAAAACAGAGCAAGGGACACTCTAAGGGGGTGTAGATACCCAAAGGGGAGTAAAAGAGGAGATGGAATATTTCCCTAACACTTGTATAGAAAATTATGAGCTATCCTGTCCATTGGTTTATCCGGGTAATAGGGAGCAGCATTCGTGGTGGACCAATGATCTGAGGAATCTGCGGTGTATGGTAAGGAAGCTCTTCAATAGGGCGAAACTCACAGGCAGGATTGAAGACTGGAATAACCATAAGGTGTTGTAAAATAGGTACAAGGGAGATCTCAAAAGGACGAAAAGATCGATTCTGTCAATAATGAGCTATCGAGGTTTCGGCGAATACTGTCCAACGACCTGGTCACAAGATCAAGGGCGCTTGGTCACATTCAAAGATTGCATGTTTCATGGACGAAATCCAGCTCTGAGACCCTTTCTGTGCTTATGAACACACACTTTCCCGGCTATAAGGAAGCAAAAAATTAGATAATGATGGAGGTTAACTTTAACCGCTTGACAGTATCACAATTAGGTGAGACAGAAGACGACATAGTGACATTGGAAAAAGCAACATGGGAAACAAATACCTTTGAGCCTTATAAATCACCGCTCCCGAATGGTGTTTTTCCGGCCATGCTGTAGAGTGTCCCGGAGCGCGTGCTACTGTCTCTGGTGAATATCTTTAGGATATTCTTGTTTAGGAGGTTTATACCGAAAGGCTGGAGAGAGATAAGGGTCATCTTTATATACAAAGCCTAAGGATTTCAGGCCGATCAGTCATTCGTGTTTTCTTCTGAAAACACTGGAACGACTGATTGCCCTATATCTTAGAGAAATTTATACGGGCGTCATCAGTGGTGCTCAGCATGCCTATATAAAGGGCAGGTTTGTTGAGAGCGCGCTTCATGATGTGGTTGGTGTTATTGAGCGGGGTGTGCAGCACAAGGAGTATACCTTGGCTACCTTAGATATTGAAAGAGCCTTTAACAATATTAGCACAGAGACTATTAGGGAGTCGCTGGAGATACTCAGTGTTCGTAACTTTCTGGTGAAGTGGATAATTCTCATGCTTAACGGTAGAGTTATCAGCTCCAGTATAGGAGGCGAAAACCTGAGAAAAACAGCGACTAGGGGTACGCCACAGGGAGGAGCTGTATCACCTCTATTGTGGCTGCTGACGATGAACGTAGTTCTTAAGCGTTTTTACATTAGTCATGCAGTCGGCGCTTGGCGAACTATCTTCCTAGGCGAGCAGCATGGGACTAAGGGCCGATCCCAGAGAAAAATCCCAGTCCTCTTTAGCAGGAAATATAAAATAGACAGCTTTGTACTGCCTAGGATTGGAGGGGTGGAGTTAGTGCTAGCGGATGAGGCTAAATACCTGGATCTTATCCTAGATAGTAAGCTTTCATGGAAAGGAAAGGCTGAAGGCCTCCTACGCATGCAGAAACTCCATTGGAAGGAACTGTGGTCTGCAGCCGTAGGTGATAAACTGGATTTACACATCTGTTGTCAGGCCCGTTGTTTCCTATGCCTGTGTGGAATGGTGGGAGGCATTGAGGAAGGAGACTCATAGGAGATTACTTGCTAAGGTACAGAAGTGTGCGTCGCTGGACATCACTGGTGCCCAGAGGAGCACACCACAAGCTGCCTTGGACGTCATTCTTCCAATTGTGGATTTTTGCGGTGAGAACGGCATCAAGGGGTCTTCTTAGGTGCAGGTTTGTTGAGGATATGATTAACAGATCAGTTTTAGCGGAAGATATCCGTAACTCCCGGATTCGCGGACTCTTAAGGTCGTTGAAATTAATTTTAGCAGGACACCCTCATCGGTAATACCGGATAGGGACTTTTGGGTTCAACCTAATAGGCTCTACAAGGGTTGCTCGGTCTTTACGGAAGAGTCAAAAATAGAAATAGGTACGGGCGCTGGTGTCTATTATATTTTGGGGATGGACATTCGTAGGTCTTCTAGACTACCGAACGAATGTAAGGTTCCCCAGGCTGGTGCTAAAAGCTTTGAAGGGACATAGTGTCAAATCGAAACTAGTTAGTGACTGTAGGAGAGCTCTCAACTTGCTTATGGATAAATATAGTGTCAGACTATGTTGGGTTCCTGGCCAGTGCAATGCTTAGGGAAATGAAACTGCCGATGAGTGGGCAAGAATAGGGTCGGCGTTAGATGAGGAAATGTGTGACAGATCGGTTAAACTACCGATCGGTACCATTACTATAAGGTGTTGAGCAGGGCCAACCGTTCAAGGGCGAGCAGAGAGGATTGTAGTCTCGAGAGCCATGTGGCCAAAAATTGACTTAGGTAGATCCGAACTACTACTGGGTATGAATAGGAAAGAGATAGACGCCTTAATAGGCGAATTGACTGGTCACTGTTGCTCGGTGAGAGCGAGCACCAGCATTTGGGAGACTGACACTCCAGATTTCTGTAGCATGTGCGAGGATGAAGAGCAACCAGAAACTATTGAGCATATTATCTGCCATTGCCCGATGTAGCAACGTCACAGGCTTAGGTGGCTGAGCAGACGTTTTCATGAGAGCATTAGTGATATCGCGAAGTGCAAACTGGAAAATATCAGGGGCTTCATCCTGGGAATAAGGTGGCTTAATGACATATATATTGATATGATTGTACTTCCATATTTGTCCCGCTTAAAAGTTGGCACGGTCAGCCCATACAAAGTAAATACACTTTTCTTTTCAACTACTACAACTCAACCAATTCTAATCAAACTTTGCACCCACATTAAGCTTCAATTAAAATTTTCTCTATTTTAAACTTTTTCTTCAACCACTTCGTTATTTATCATAAGTTTATTGCTCTTCCTTTCAGAACCTCATTCGAAATCATACCTACGGTTTTGAATTGCAACAAATCGCCCGTCATACATGTGGAACACAATCTGGGTCTCGAGTCGTGGTGTGCTAAACATGTATACGATCATGCGCACAAAATGCTTTTGAATTACAAAAAGCAATCTCTACAACGTTATGTGCAACAAAGTGATATTGTTGTCAAGTACCTGAATATAGCGTTACTGATTAATCCCGATGTTACCAGCTTTTGGCATATACGTCGTCAATTGATGCAGAAAAATCGTCTTAAAATGAATAGAGAATTGAAATTTTCTGCCTTGGTGTTGAGCAAGAAACCGAAATCGAATGAGGCGTTTGCCTATAGACGTTGGCTGTTTTCATTTCAAAGTGAGTTTTTAATGTAAGATTAAAAAAATTTTTTAAATATTGTTATTGTAACATTTTCCAGGTGCCGAATCTATTGACTGGCATTTGGAAATAGGGATTTGTGAACGTTGTGCTGATCGTAGCTCAAGCAATTATCATGCCTGGTCTCATCGTCAATGGGTGCTGCAAAATGCTCCCACTCTTATTAGAGCCGAAATAATGAGAAGCGAGAAATTTATGCGTAAACATATTAGCGATTATAGCAGCTATCACTATAGACAACTGCTGATTGCACAAGCTTATCAATCGTGTTACTATGACTCGGAGGAATTGCAGCATTTGCATGATTTGAAAGAACTTATCAACTATTATCTTATAGCCGATGTTCAATGTCCCACACAAATTTTAGAACTCATGCTGCCCAACATTGATCATGCTGCCATTGGTGAACAACGTCTCAAATCTTTCCTCTACTGCTGTAATCTTTCGGCACACGATATGCGTTTGTGTGATGATCAGAAAAATATGTACGGCGAAAAGGAATCCTTTGAATTACATCGACGTGCCTCCCTTAAATTTATTGTGGAACAGTGTGTACGTTTGCTAAGCGGTGATTTGGTAGGCATGTATTCGCCTCCTGCTACTCCAGAACAAAAGCATCAATTTAATATGCATTTACGTAAATTTGATTATAATTCGTATGAATTTCTTTTGGCTCTCAAAAAATCTGAAAGTTTATTAGGTCCGAAACATCGTAAATGGTGTTCTTTGTTTTTGGGTTTCGATTATGAATCGGGAGCTGCTTAGAATTGAAAGTTTTGTTAAATGATTTTAAAGTGAAACTGTTATTTTTTGTTTTTCGTTTTTTTTTGTTGTTAATCATCTATTCACTCAAGTAGTAAAATCTTTTTGTTTTGTTTTGTTTTTATTTTATTTTTTTTATTATATTTTTAAATATTACTTTGCTAGCCTTAAATGACTAGTCGCCCGTACTGAGGAAAAGAATTGTCCAAGGCTTATTTATACCAGGTACACCGGTCAGAAAATGTTCTGAAAAATGTGTCATGATATCTGAGGGAGATTATAAATACGAGCGTCGAAATTAGGCGAAATTAATCACTTGGGCTGTCGAGGCCACCTGGTATCAATTTGTCTTGGGATTGTCTTAATTAAAGACTTTTTTTTATTATTATGTATAAAGTTCATATCATAATATATTTTTAAACTCATCAACGGCAGGTGCCAGTTGCAGTTCAATCAAATGTATTTTCAAAGTGGCAACACTTGAGAATTTATAAATGTCCCTTGTCTTTATACATATGTATTAGTCCCGGTTCACACGTGCAATTTTTGTTGCAGCAATTCTTAATTTTTCAGTGAGAAAAAGCGGGAGGGAAATATATATGGTATATATTTCTATTGCAACACTCTCCCACAAATTAAGAAATTGCTGCAACAAAAATTGCACGTGTGGACTGGGACTTAGGGATGGGCAAGTGAAAAAAATATATAGATATACATACATCGATATCGATATATTTTTAAATAGTGTTCGGCATCGATATTTCGATATATTTACATCGAATAAAAATATCGATATTTCGTTATATATATAGATATTCTTTCAAGCATGATTATTCATACATAATCCCAAATTTTTTTTAATTTAAAACACAAAACGTTTTTTTTTAACCGACTTCAAAAAAAAAGGAGAAATATTATCAATTCTTCATGTATTTTTTTTATGTATGTTCCCTCAAAACTCCGCCATTTGTATACCGATTTCGGATTTTTTTCTTTATTTAAAAGGATGTGCTTCCAGATTGGTCCCGTTGAAAAATGGGCAGGGTCACGTCCATACAAAGTAAATTCACACTCATTTTCAACTACTACGCAACTGAGTCTTAGAAAACTTTGCACATCATGATATAAAAAGTAGGCAGTGCCACGCCCATACAAAGTAAATATTCTTTTTCAACAGCTTCTACTAAACCGATTCTTATGAAACTTAGCATAAATTTTTAGTTATCGTTACAACACAACATTATGTTTAGAAAAGTGGGCAGTGCCACGCCCATAAAAAGTAAATATGCATTTTAGCTACTTCTACTTAACCGATTCTTATGAAACTTTGCATACACAATTAGTTCTTATAAAAGCACATGATGATAAAATATGGGGCCAGTACCACACCTATTTTGTAGTCGGTTTTTTTTTTGCAAGAATTATTTTATAAAACAATTAATCTGAAATTTGGGCTGTCGAAAAAGCTGATACATTAACAATTCGCCTTGGGTAGTACACTATTCAAGGCGAATTCATACTAGGTGGTCGCAAGAGCCCAGCTGTTTACGTAAATGTTTACACATTTGGCCTGTCAGCAGTGTTAATGTGCCAGCTTTTTTGACAGCCCAAATGTAAATTCTCCACGGCGAATTCTCTTGCGACTACCTGGTGTTGATCTACCTTGACACTACTGAAAAAAATTCAACATAATTTTTGGCTTAATACAGGGATGGCATATCAATTATTGTAGACTTTTCCCGTCAACTAAAACAAAAAATCATGTTCAGAAAATTGTTTGCTTAAGAAATTTATGATATTTTATGTTTTTGTGATCTCTGAAATAATTTTTCATATGTTATACGTTGCTATTTATAAAAATAAGTGAATACGGGACTAATCTGGAAGTACATCATTTTAAATAAAGAAACAAAATTGAAATAGGTTTATAAATGACGGAGTTTTGAGGGAATACACATAACAAAATACAAGAAGTCGGTTAAAAAATAAGATTCTGCAAAAATATATTATCTCCAAAAACCGCAAGATTCCCAAATCAAAATTTGTATCCCCAAATACGATAAAATCCCCGATTCGGTGATAAATCCCCAAAACTGATAACGTTGTTGATGGAAAAAAAATAGAGCTGCCAGATGGAAAAAAGTGAAAACATATTAGCGGTATTCAGTGTTTGGTGCACATAGTCTTGTGAAAGAGCAAATGCAACATATCGTAGCTTTTTTTATAACATTCAACAACAAAATACATATATACAGAGTTGCCGTTAGATTTGATAAAAAAAAGCTACAATATTTTGAATTTGCCCTTTCCCAAGGCTATTTCCATCAAACACTGAACCTCGCTAATAGATATGTACATATATAATATGTAAATATCTTCAATTTAATTGTTTTTTTTTACATAACAATGTATCAAAAAAATATATATTTAATGAAGTGCAACAATTTAAGACAAAATTCTTTTCCGACAAAACAATAGATTAATTTATTTTTGTTCTATATTTTAAATAGCAATTTCTATATTTACTTGAATATACGCATTTATGACAAATAATTCTTGAGAAAAACATAATATTTTAATGATTTTACATTAAATTTTAAAGTGATCAACAGCTGCTGATTGTACTCTATCTGTTTTATGTGACTGCATAAATATGTTGCTGTTGGCTACTTGCTTAAGCACAAACTAATTTGTTCTGGAATTAATATTGTAGCAAATGTCGACTTAAAAGTCATGTAAATAATAAAAATCTCGAATATTAACCCTTATAAGTTTGATTTCTCTATTGTGAAACAAATTGATTTGATATCGTTCATTTTTAGTTTCTTGTATAATTTCATATGTGTTTAAATGCTATATTTGTAAATATGTGAAATTACAACAGTTTGAAAAAACTTCTTTCTTTAGATTTAATTTTTTTCAAGTTTAGTTTCATTAAATTAACTTAAATTTTTTTGCATTTATATTTAAATAATTTTAAAATTAATACAGAAAAGTCACAAATTGTAATAAAAGGAAAAACAAAAAATTATAATAATAAAATATTAAAAAGAAAAATTAAACTACAGTTGCCGTAAACCAGACGGTTGTTGATTCGTGTTGAATATTTTTATATAACATACTCATATAATTGAATTTTTTCAAGACGAGTTGACCCTATAGTCAAGACGAATTAATTTTATTGGATAGCAGCGTGGCGGGAACAAATACAACATATACAAACAACTGGGATTTTCAGTGTACAATGGATGTCAAACTCAATATGAAATATGAAGCAAAATGTCAACAAAACTAGACAAAACTTTTCTTATATCGAGTTTGACATCCATCATACATACCAAGACGAATTTAATTCGCCCCTGCTGCCACCTTGTAAAATTAATTCGGCTTGGTATGGATTGTGGAAACTCTCCTACCTTGTATAATCTGCTTGTACATAATGACATATAAAAATAAGTATTTAAAAAGCAAATCAACAAAAAAAAAATGTTTACAAATGCAAAGGGCAGGAGTATATGTTTGTTAATAAATGATAAAAAAAATTTTATTCATACATATACTATGTAAAAATAAATTATACGGCCCTTTTCACAATGTATAATTAAAGATGGAGGTACATAACACGCGTTAAGGCATTTTTCTCATACAATTTCAAGCCTTTGTTCATTGGTTGTTTTTTTACATTTTATGTTTCTTTTTAATCTTCTTATTCGATTTGTTTCCATAGTTTGAAAAAATACATTTGTATTAGTTTAATTTTCCTTCACAAAAATGTAATCAGCAGCATATGGCAACACTAGCTGTCAAAACGCATTTAACGCGAGAAAAAGTTGAAAGTTGGTGAACTTTTTGCTTTATGTAAACACACTATTTCAACTTTTTTGACAGAAGTCTGCAACACGTACGTTGACGTGCGCAACACGTGCTATGTAACTCCACCTTAAGAGTTAACATGGACTTTAACCGTAAGTTTTGTATGCCGAACTTGCCGTTAAAGTTCACGTTAACTTTTAAAAAATGAAAAGGACCGATAATCTTATTTTTAAATAACATTTATAAAAACACTTTTAAACATGATGCAATAACAAGCATATTTATATCAGCTATACTTGCCCCAATTCGCTTTGGGAAATGCACTCTTGCGATGTCAAAATGTACTGAAAAATGTGTCAAAAAGGCATTTTTACATCTGGTCTGTCGATGCAACCTGTTATGAAATCGCTTTGATGTAATAAAACATATGTATCAAGGCGAATTAATACCAGGTGGCTTCGAGAGCTCAGCTGACTAAGAAAATGTTTACATATTTGAACTGTCAACTGTGTTAATGTATCAGCTTTTTTGACAGCCCAAATGTAAATTTTCCACGGCGAATTCTCTTGCGACTACCTGATGTTGATCTACCTTGATATGTATATTATTGTATCATGGTTTTAAGTAAGTAATAAGCAAATATAATTATCAAAATTATAAAAATCTATTTGAAAACAATTTAAAAATAATTGGAGGTTATAAAATCAAGTCTGAGTTCATTAACTCAAATTATTTTCTGACAAAAGCAGAGCAGAACGGTATAAGCATTTCAAAAGTCGATTATGGATAGCAACCGAATCTCAGTTGGCTTGCCAGTTGCTGACATCGGTATTACGAATGGCAATTGGGGGTTATCAATTTCAGTCACTATTTAGTGCTTATCTGGCAACCACAAACTTTCAGTTGCGGCTGGCAACACAACTGAAGTTCGGTCTGTAATGCATATATAAATTTCTACGAACCAAGAGTTCGGGTTAGGCAAAAGCAAAGATAGAACTGTTTATCAGCGATGGGATAATAGAGTTTCACATTGGTGCCCCTGTGGCTGAGTGGTAGCGATGCTAGCCTGTCAGTCTAGAGGTCATGGGTTCGATTCCCGCCATAGACCCGGGGTGTTTTTCGCAGACAAGCTAATCGCTTCGCGGGTTGTGTTTGTTTAAGAAAAAAATAATAATTAACTAAAGCCGGTGGTTTAACTAACGATTTCATTGGATAAAGCAAGCAACATTATTAGTTACTTAAAAACTGTGAATTTGATCCTAAATCAATCGTTTAAATAATTCATCGGTCTTACTTATAGCTGTTTTACACTATCTCACAAGACGTTCGTTCGACTTCTGTAGAAAATGCATCCCTGATCAAATGAGTTTATGGAAATTTTTAAAAAAGCAATAACACAATACATCAGGGTTGCATTTTGTTTAGAAGTCGAACAGCTTGGGGAATAGTCTTACAGCTACCTAAAAAGTGAAACAAAATAAGGAGTTGCACATATCTAGACAAACCCGGACTTGAATTAATAACGTTCAGTTAAATCAATATAGTTCGAAACTATTTCTAAAATAAGTATGCATGTATGTTTGTTTGTGTATCAAAATATAAATAAAACATAATCAAAACTATTGTATACATATAAATATTTTATAAAAAAAACGAATCTATTATATCGTTAATGCTTTATACTTTCATTAAATACATGCTAAGAGAATTAAAAAGAAAAGTTAAATTTTAAATGATAAAAGAACTCACACAATTTTCGTGTAGTCTTAAGTTATTTTAGATATTTTTCTTAAGCGGTCCATACATTATACAATATTATTGAATATTTTATTGTTCATATTATTGTCGTTTTGTTCTACGAGTATACTATTCAATAACTGACACAATACATTCATGTAAAATATGGCGGAACTACAAAAGTAACCATAACTTATGAACCATGATCCAATAAACAGATCAATGCAACTCGACAGCTGTTTTTTGTTTAACATCATAAAGATGCCAGACTTCATATAAAAAAAACATAAACAAAATTTTTTATACATATATGGAGTTTGTTTGACATCTTCACGATTATGGCATTTTTGTTGTAGAGATGCATAGACCTAGTTCTTGGATCATGTTATGAACAGGGTTGTCAGATTTTTACCGAACTATTTCGCCAAATTGATTTGAAAAATCGTCAAAAGTCGCTAAAATCAGTTTTATGTACTTTTTCTTAGTATATATTTGATAATAAATTTGTTTTTCTATAATACTTTTTTTAAAATAATTTTTATTTAAAAAAATCGTATATAAATTTAGTAAAAATAAAATCGCCAACAATTATTTCTTGTAAATTTTTCTTATCCAAATTCAAAACACATTAATATAAGAAACATTTTTGAAAATACTCTTTCTACAAAGTAATTTTGGGAATTATAAAAATTTTTAAGCTCGATTTTGTTAAATGAAAATTAGCCATAAAAATCGCCAACAAATTTATTTATCGCCAGAAAAATCGCCATGTCGCCAAATCAAAAATTTAGACGCCAAACAAGTTGAAAAATCGCCACGTTTGGCGAGAAATCGCCACATCTGACAGCCCTGGTTATGAACGAAACAAAAACATTGAACAATGTTGCCAGCACATTACAAAATGCAGAGATGTTTGTCAATATATTGTGCCACCTTTTAATATGATACAAGTACATACATATCTATATACACATAGGTCATAAAATTGCGCTATCATATTACAAGTGTATGGTCCGCTTTAGGGTTCCTACATCAAACTAACAAGTGCATTATAATTTTAAGTTTTAATTTAAATGTTTTTCTTTTTAATTTTAAACTTTAAAATATTTATTGTTAAACAAAATATGTAAAAAAAGAACAAAATATTTATCTTATACATATTAATAATACTCCGACTTTTTTCCTAAACACTCGCTATTTTTACAGATAAAGTAAAATATAATTACAAAAGAAATTATTATTCAAATATGAAAATTTGTAAACATTTATTAGTTCATGTTAAAAATATTTAAAAAAATATGTACACGATTTTAAAAGGATGTAAAGAATAGTAAAAAGAAAAAAAGAGAAAAAAAAACGAAACCAAAAAGTGACACTTTAAATTGAGTTTGGTGCTCTGTGGTAGGCATATGTGCTAGGTCTGAGTGTCGCGAGTTCAATTCCAAGCAAAGACACTGGTCTGCATACGTGCTTACGTGATATGTGAATAGCCACCAACATATGTAAATATTAAATTTTTTGATGTAAGAACTTCTCACGAGTTACAGAAACAAATATGTCAACACTTTCAACTAAATTTCCAAATTATTATTTGTAATTACCTGTAATTGATATTTGAAAATATGTATAGTGTGTGTACACAGTTAAACAAATTACCCAGTGAACAAAGTACCCAGTGAACAAATTTTTGCGGACGTCAGAAAAAATTTGAAGCTATCCCAGAGCTGATTTACATTGAGGGTGACGTCGCTGGCGACAAAATCTGGCGACTCGTACTTGATGGTGAGAGGGTTAGAGGAGATAACGGGGTAGTCAAAGACACACGAAATGAAAATTGAAGCGACAATTTGACACTTCTCTTTTATTTCTCTTTCTCTCTCTTTCTCTCTTTCTTATTCTTGTTTTGTTATGTATGAGCGGTGTTGCCAGTTCGGCTTATTTCTAATGGAATATTTTCAAATTGAAAATTTCAATTACCAATTAGTTAGTTTATGGCAACACTTGTTAAGAATGAATGAATAAAAAATATTAGCCAATTGAACGCCAAAAATTGCCCAGAATGTACAACAAAAAAGTCTGTATGTAAATGCGTTTGGAGTTAAGAAGGGACTCCAAAAGAGAATGTAAGCATTGTCGCACTGACACCACCCTGAATGCAAAGCTGTTCTCACCCTACGTCTTCACGAGCCATCGACTTGAACATAACATGAACATGACGCCGGCAGAGCAATTGCAAAAAAATCATCAACTTCTTTGTTGTGGTAAATACGTGCGATGTCCATGTTCTGCCTTATCAATGTATTTGGTGGTAGTGCAATAGAAATGGAATATTTAACAATTTCTTTCTGTCTCTTTTCTTTCTATTAAAAATGGTTGTTGACAGCGAATCTCATGGCGAACATTGATGCTCAGCCATATGTTCGGGCATCGATGGCAGAGCATGGACGAAACATGGAAATGAGCGGTCTACATTAGCCATATGCGATGTATGATGTTCATACCAACTTCATGGCTAATGTAGACCCCCAGTTAGGCATTTAGCAGAATGGTCGGCAATTTTCTGGTACGACGTTTGTACACATTTTCTGAAATACTCAGTTAATATGAGACTAGTCTGCACATCACACAAGTTTACAAAGTCTTGGACTGGAGCAACTGAAAGTTGTTTTTTTAATGTAATTTGGTGTGCTGAGTTCGAATCAGCAGTCGGTTTATTTATTTTTTTTTGGTCCAGTTTTCGAGATATGGGCATTTACACAGGCTTGTTTTATTCAAAGAAAATTAAATTTTTGTTTCCTCTTTATATATTTGTGTAGGCCGTCCACTGCTCTACATTAAGTAAAATTTTAAGCAAAACCGAGCCAAGTGTTTCTGAAATATAAGCTTAACTGCTTGCTGTCGCACGCGACATTTATTTCAAAAATGAAACAGTTGCTTGTTTGTCCTATTCTATTGAAATAGAAAACCAAATTTCGAAAATAATATTAACTTTAAGCCGTAGCAATAATGTTTTTTAGTCTGCTCAGTAGTTTCAGAGATATCGAGGAACTTGTAACAAAAACAATTTTTTTTCTAAAAATTTTTGTTTTTAAAATATTCATAAACAAATTAAGATGAAAACTGAAACTCCGTCATTTTTCTATTAGCGTATGTGTAGGAAAATATGTTCCAAACAGAACATGCCATAACATTTTCATCATTAAAATCGATCCACAACTTTTGATTTTATTCACAATTAAGTGAAGGAACTCCATTGATAAAAATCACGATGTCTATACAACAGTAACATTTTAATTTGAGTATGTGTTTACATAAATATCGTCACCTGAAACGCAAAACGCCCTAACTAGCATTTTCATAATTTTATAGGAAATGCAATAAATATGCTAAATTATTTAATTGGCCAGTGAGTGCTCTTTCCTTTTAGATTTTCCTAATATTATCGCTATTCTTGTTCGCGTAAGTCTGATTTTTATAGTAGCTGTTTATGTTTTGGTGAAATACATTGGAATTTACTAAAAGTCTGATTAAAATTTTTTGTTAGATAGGGATTTTTGCTTTTTATTTAACAATATGTGTTATGGTTGTCTCTTTTAGCTGCTGGAGGTCTTAAGGAGTGCTGGTTTGTTTGTTTGTTTTGGTGCTTTTATTTGTTTTTTTTTTTAACCAAGACCTTCTTTATAACTTGACCCTGGTAATTTGCTGTTGGACGTATGCAAGGTTACAACAAGGTTATGGTTAAACTTAGCTATAGTCTTTTGTTGTTTTGCTTACAACTAAATAAATACTAAAATATAACAAACAAAAAAAATGTTTTGAATAAAGTCGACATGTTAACACCTTACAGTGAATACTTCATTAGTTTTTGCAAAGACAAATAGCTGCCTTCCAATTGATTTTAATCCAAAATATTTTTTTGTCCGCGTGTTTATTAAAAAAAAACGTTTAAACTAGAGATAAATTCAAAGGTATGCAGAAAAGTTAATTATTCCAATTATACACGACAGAACAATATACCATGCTGAGTTCCAAGAATGTCAAGCCCGCTCACCAACAAATCATGTGTATCCCCATTTTATTTAACTCTATACTTATTGATTTTAATTCTCTCATACACCGTTTTTCCCGTTATTCAAATCATTTTATGAAAAAATTTGAAATCAATAGATTTCAACGTTACAAACATTAGGAATATTAAATTATACCCTTAAGACTCACTTATTTTGGTGTAGAGTACAATAAGAAATTGAAAAGCTTAATCAAATAATAAGCATATTTTTAGGCGCACAGTAAAATGCAAACGAGTTTATAGATAAATTTTTTTTCACTCAACTTAAATTAATTTGTATGGATGTGTATGTGAGTAAAGTCTTGTTAAAGTTTATTGACACTTATTAAAATAATATGTTGCTATCAAAACTCCATTAGATGGAATAGCGCTTACTAAGTATGCTTCTATGGAGGCAATTCATGTCAAAATACCTTAATTATAATCAGGGCTCGGACTTTAATGCAAACGCATGTTTTTTGTGGCGATAGATAAAGAGGTATTGGCTAATTTTCTATGCGAATCATCAAATTTTAAGTAGTTTGGCATCGATTTGTAGTTGCATATTTTGATGGTAAGTGCATATTTTGGCAACATATGCATATTTTTGGAGTTATAAAATTTTTTTAATGCATATTTCTCAATAAAAAAATTGCTTATAGGCCGATTAAATATGGCAACCGAGCCAGAGTTGGGTTGCCAGTTGCTGAAAATGATACTACTGATGGCAACTGAGAGCTGTCAACTTCAGTTGCTATTTAGTGCCTTTCTGGCAACCACTAATTTTCAGTTGCCGACTGGTAACGCAACTAAAGTTGGGTTGCATTAAATAATATACCCAAATTATGTTTGTTTTATATTTTTTCTCTAATATGTAATAATACAAAAATTAAAAAAAATATTTTCATATTCAGCGCAACTATGAATTTTCCCGGGGAGTTTTTTCTCTTCCAATTCATTTGTTCCCGGGGAAAAATCCTCCTACTCTAAAAACCGGGAAATAAACAAATAACGGAGAGGGAAAAATCTGGATCAGCTCTTTAGTGTTTACATTTTATTCTCGCAAGAGTTCAGTAATAGAAATTAATAAAGATTTAATGTTTTCATTGATAATAAGATTGTGTGTTAAAATAAATATATATTTTTGCTTAAATAAAAAGTAAAATGTAAAGTGTAGTCACTCAGAAGATCTCGGAAGAACTTTATGCTGAGGAAGTGAAGCGAAAACTGGGCCAGGGTCAGATGCCTCAAATCCCCAATAATTGTGTGTAAAAAGGAAATTGTAAATTTTGAAACCGCAACAAATCTCCCATTTACCTATTATGCGAACTTAAAGGAGGCGTGCAAAATTGAGTGTGTCTTAAAACTTTCTTACGAAGGCAGAAGTATTCAATAGAACACTGAAGATGGCACATAGCCGAAACCGGTTTGTTTACAAACCATATTTGACGTGGGTTGACGGAAAATCGTTCCAAATTAAAAAAAAACTCGTCGGAAGAAAAACACAACACTCAGGCAGAAGTAGTTCATATTTTAGAAGCGCATGTTTTCACTTCGTGGATAAAAATTCATAAAACAAGAGATAAATATAACATCATTCAGGTGTTTATTTAAACTTATTGTCCAAAATAAATTCTGATGCCATTGTTTCACAAAAATTTTTTTTATTTGAATTTAAAATTTTTGCATTAGTTCCCCTCAAAATGTTTGGGGAAAAAACTCGCAAGAATTTCTCCCTCTCTCTCATATTTAGAATACTTAGATTTTTCCCTGGGAGTTTGTTCCCGGGGAAATTGTAATTTATAATAGGAGCAATGGGAAAAGAGAAAAATTTCCCGGGGAGATTTTATTAAGAATAGGGGAACAGGGAATGGGGAAAATCTCTCGGGGAATTGTTATTCATAATTTGGTACTTTGTTCGTAGGTAAATGTACATTTTTGCGCATATTTTTAATTTGTAGGTAAATTTGTTAAACGCTTAAAACAAATTTTTAGCTGCATGAAAGTCCGGGCTCTGTTTATAATATATAAAATTATTGCCAACTTTAATAGCAGGGTATTCGATTGTATTGACTATTCGATTACGTATTCGATTAACTGAACTATTGAATCACTTTATTCTGTTGCTGCGTTTTTTTCGTTTCGGCGACTCTTTTTCCGTTTTGGCAATTTCTTTCCATTTTGGTGCTTTTTCACGTTATATTTTCTTATACTTTCTTTTTGGTGATTTTTTTTCGTTTTGATGTGTTTTTTTTCGTTTTGATGATTTTTTCTGTTTTGGGTTTTTTCGTTTTAACTTTTTTTTTCGTTTTTGCAGCTTTCCACGTTTTTTTCGTTTATGTAATTTATTCCATTTTGATGATTTTCCTCCTTTTTGAAAATATTTTCTATTTTAGCGATTTTTTCGTTCTTTCAACGACTTTGTACCATTTTGGCGACTTTTTCCGCTGTGATGTTTTTCCCATTTTGACGACTCTTTCGTTTGGGCAATTTATTTTTGTTCGGGCGCTTTTTGCGTTTCGGGATTAATTAATGTACGTTTCGAAGACTTTTTAGTTTTGGCAACATTTTCCGTTTTTGCGATTTTTCCCCCATTTAGGCGAAAATGAACTAAATACATGCATTCAAAATTCGGGAAGTTATTTGAAAATTAATTACAAAATTCCACCCGCACAGAAATAAAATTCAATATCTTCGGTTCTATTGTAGCTGTAGGGTCCATTTTTGTTTTCGTTTTAAAACCCTTAATATGCTACTACTACTGTAACCAAAAATTTTTTTGAGCAAATAAGGGGCGCCTTCTAAATGTTCTTTTAACTTGGCGTTCTCTAAAGTTTGTCCTAAAGAGCATATCCTTAATTTTTTTCATCATGCTACAACAATGGGATCGCAGGGGGAAAATAAATTACTTGTGTTGTCTAATTTTCGAAATATTTTTACTAATTTAATAAAGAAAACAAAAAAAACTAAAATTCCGCTATTTTTCTATAAGTATATAGGTAAACATGTTCTAAGAAAAACAAGCTATATTTCATTAAAATCGATCCACAACTTTTGATTTTATTCACAATTAAGTGAGAAAACACAGTGGATAAAAATAACGATTTTCATACAATAGAGATATTTTATATATTTTTTTTGTGTTGTATGAAAATCGCAATTTTTGTTAACTGCATTCCCTCACATAATTGTGAATAAAATCAAAAGTTGTGAATCGAATTTAATGAAATATGGATTGTGCAATTTTATTTAAAAAAAACTAAAAACTTGAAATAAAATTACTTTTAAGCCGTTCTAAAAAAAATTTTTATACACGCAACGGGTTCGGAACTATTCAGACCGGAATGATGACAAATATTTTTGTTGGCAAAATCGAAAAATTTTTATTTATTTTTTTTAAATTTATAAAAAATCTAAAATGGCAAGCATTTACCACTTTTATTAACTGATTATAAAGCCACATATACTGCAAATAAACTAAGCCATATTTCATGCAAATCGATGGATAAATATGAATTTTATTCATAATAAAGTGAATTTACCCGATTTTTGCAAAAATTGCAATTATTTACACTGTACAACAAAATCAAATTTTTGGAACGAAGTTCTCTATTGCACGTTGTGCATATAATATGCAGCATATACATAAATGTTTTCTATGCTGGGGGGGGGGGGGGAACTTTTTTTACATGAAAAAATACGTGTAAAGAATACTGGTAACAAATATGTACGTGTAACAAATACGTGTAACGAATACTGGTACAAGATCATTCAAAACAAATGCAACAGGCTGGGGTGAAGGTTGAATTCCATAAAAACTGTATTGCCACTTTGACATTTTCGCGGTTATCGGTGTTGCCACTATTTCGCCAGGGAAGTTATGGGATTTTGGGGGATTTTTGTCTTAGTTTTTGGGAGTCCAGGGAACTTCAGGGATTTTAGCGAGATTTTTGTCACAGTTTTTGCGAGTCCGGAGAAACTCTGGGATTTTGGAGAGATTTTTGTTCTAGTTTTTGGGAATCCTTAGAACAGGTTTGTATCGTTGCTAATGGTTGGTTTGCTTGCTAAACGAAACTATTTCGGCTAAACATCAGGTGCTCGGCTAATCTCTTGAGAAGTATCGCGCTGTATATAGGCACGATTAAATATTATGCGATCGAACACCCTATTAAATACTAATCAAACACAAATAAGTTAATATGTTTCATTTTACCTTTCAGTATAAGATTAAATTTATAACAATGTAGTCTAAACAGCAAACCTTTGTGGTTTATTTTGTTTTAGGTTAATTTGTTGCAATATACATACATATTGTCTTCTAGACATGACGTGATATCTCATCTAATGGGCTATTTGCCACATTTTTCTTCAGCTAGTTTACTTAATTTTATACCGGGTTTTGACAAATACATTTGCTAATCTAACGTCCACTGCAATGGCCAAGGTTTTTGCCGTGCGGCTACTTGTCTTTTATTTTTATTTATATTTACATATTTCTTTCATATTATACAATTTTTGTCACCCTCTCTGGTTGTATTTAGTGTTATTTAATTTGATTCTTTTAAGTGCAAACGCAGAAATAGCTAAATCCATTAAAAAAGACAAAACTTTTGAAAACAAATTTAAAATTTTTATTTAACAACAACATAACATTTAGTAGCCATTAACATTTAGTGCAAATGACAGCTAAATTGTGCCTTGAAATCTTATTGAAAAACAAAATTAAAAAAAAAAAAAACTTACTAATCAATAGAAATAAAAAGACAATTAATTAAAAATAAAAATGTGTGATAAAAGTAGTCAGTATTTAACGGTTAACAATGAGGGCTTTGGTATAAGTCCTGTCGCACGTAAACGTCATATTACGCGAAAAAAGAAAGGGGATTCATCAGATGTAAGAGCGCCTAGTCCTGCAGTTTCATTTGATGAATCTTTGTTGTCAGCAGCAGCAGCAGCAGATGCTTCTTCAACAGAGGATTTAAGGCCATCGAGTGCAACTTGTGAGTGAAAAATAAAAATATCATTAGTGTGAAATGTTTATCATCCGATTAATATCAGACTAGTCTGCATATTATCGAAAAGCAAATTAATTTCCTTTAAAAATTTTAGCCAAACAGTCTGCACATTTTCTAATCTACTATTTACGACATTTATCCGTCACTTCTGTATATTGTCCAATTTTAGTCTTTGTAATAATTCTCATTTATTCCTTGAGAGTTGGTGCATAAGTTGCCATAAGAGTCACAGAAGTCTTCCACCATTTTGATTCTATGTGCGACATTTGTGATAAATTTCTAATTTTAGCTTCAACTTTGCTCCGACATTAATATGGCCGAACGTAAAAAGTGTTAGAAAATTCGGGAAAATTTCTTATGTTTTGTCAGAAGCTTTTTCGACATGTCTGAGCATGTAGAAAATTCCTTTAGAATTACTTTAGAAAACACTTCCAAATTCGTACAGCATTCTCTCAACAATTTAGCAAAGTTTACAGAATTTCCTCAGGCAATATGATTTTCTGTACGTTTTCTGACCGACTTTTGATACGAATTCGGAATATTGTGTAGATTGTCTGACCGATTTCGGGCGAAAAAATGTTCGCTGGGATATTTCTTTTAAATATGTAAATAAATTTTAATAAATTAAAAAAAAAATCAAAAAACCCGGCTGCTGATTCCTTACATGAGTCGATTTGTCTTATTCTCACGAAAGATATGAAAATCGTCAAAATTCAATGTGGCGGCGAAGAGACGCCATTTTGTAAAAGAGAAAGAATAAAATAAAAAGTATCCGAATTATATTAAAATGGGTATCGTTGAACAGGTATTTGAAAATAATTTTTAGGTCTCTCATATCATTTTTCATTTCGAATGACCATTTAGGATCTTTAACGGTTTAAAGTTGGTTAGCAAAGTTGGTAAGCAAAAAAATTAACTTTGAACAAAAAATTTAAAACCAAACCGTGTACGAAAACTAAAAATAAAACAAATAAAAATAAATTTAAAAAATCAAAAAACCCGACTGCTTAAAAAATAAAATAAGAAAAAATAAACAAATCCAGTAGTGCAGAACGTAGCGACTTTTGACGTCATGAAACATTCAAAGTCGGTTTTTTTTTGATTTTTTAAATTTACTGCCTGTTTTATAATGTCAACAAGTCTATGTAGTTCTCTTATTTATATTGAAAACAATAATAAAAAACTAAATTTTTTTTGTTTGCAATATAAATATGAGAACGACATCGACTTGTTGACACGACAGTTCATTTTATTTGTTTTTTTAGTTTTTTAGTTTTAAAATTTACTTTTTACGCTATCGGGGTTTTTTGGTTGCTAGCCAATCTTAAACCGTTAAAGATCCTAAATGGTCATTCGAAATGAAAAATGATAAGAGAAACCTAAAGATTATTTTCAAATACCTGTTCAACGATGCCCATTTTAATGTAGTTCGCCGAATAATCAAAATCGGCCCACGCGCTTGGAACAGTGATGCCAACTTTTTTGGAGCAGAAACCACAATAAAATTTAAAAAAGGCACTAAAGAGTATAATTTGCAGGTAAAAGCAGCTTAAAAAAGCACTAAAACATAAAAAAAGTTAAAAATTTGGAGTTTTAAGACATCAAAAGCACTAAGTTGGCATCGCTGGTGCGGAAGATACGAGGTAATAAAGTAATTTACAAACACACATACATATAAGAAATGCGCGATTTTTTTCGTTTTTGTAACTTTCTTAACTTATGCAATTTTTTGTTTTGGCGACTTGTTTCAGTGTAGCGATTTTTTCACTTTTGTTTAAATTTTTGTTTTGGTGAGTTTTTTAGTTAGGAGTTTTAATTGTCTTAGCAATTTTTCCGTTTAAGCGATTTTTCCGTTTTGGCTAATTTTTCATTTTGGCGATTTTTTTCGTTTAAGCTATTTTTTCGTTTTATGGTTTTTTGTTAAGGTGTGCGAGCCAAACTCACACTTTACTTAATTTATTTTGTGATGCTGTCCCCCAAATTCACAAACATATTGTAATAAAACTGTCCTAATATACATTTTTTTGCAGCTCTCTACAATTTAAATCGTACCCATTCCACAGAATCGCTGCGAAAACACCACAAATCTATAGATAATTTGTGTTTTGGCCGCAAAAAGTTACATCGGCAGGCTCAGATAAACGAAATGTATAGGCCACGTTTTAATACGGATCCCGGTTTAAAAGAACAAAAACCCCTAAGAACCCTTACAATACCCATTTTGCGTATACCAGAAGATGAGGCGGCAACTCAAGGACGTAGTAGTAATGAGGAAATACCAACATCTCCAACTGACACAACATCATCGTCTACACCACCTATTGATCGTATACCGTCACCATCATTTTCCTACGAACGCAAGAGAAGTGGTAGTGGTGGTGTACTGGGCTCGTTACTTAAGCAAACAATAAAAGTAACATCGGCTTCAGTGGGCTTTCGAGCAACCAGCATGGAGAGGTAAGTGTGTTTAGACACGAAATACATAATAATATACTAAATATAAACTAAATTTGCTTCATTGAATGTTTAAGTTTACAAAACAATTGGTGGGGGCAACCTTGAAAATTTGAATGGAGTTGTCTATAAAAAATTTAAAATTGCGTTTTGTAATTTTTAGCCTATTTTTACTATTTTTGATTTGCGCAACAACAAAATATTCATTCATGTGCAAAATATCTAAATATGTACGAATATATGTATGTATGTATGTATAACGTAATTAATGGAACTTTGATCAAATATTCATACATATGTACATACATACATATGTATATTAATTATTCTGCCAAAAACATGCACAAAAAAACGCACGTATTATTATTATTATATTATATGTACGTAAGGAAAAACTTTAATATATACATATATACATATGTATTTCTTAAAGGAATAAAAGAAATTTGCAAAAATATGCCTAGCAAAACAGTAAAAACATGCAGGGTAAGAAAAAACAATAATCATACGCCACCAACAATAACAAAAACACACGCTAGCACATTCTATCAAACACATCTGTCAAGAAAAATAAATATTCATACGCCACCAATAAAAAAAATACACACACCTTGTGTAAAGCACATCTAGCAACACCAAATATATCTTCATACGCCACCAATAGCAAAAAAACACACACACACATTACCTTTACAGAACATGTCTAGCAAGAAAAAGCATACGCCACCAATAACTTAAGAAAATTCACATACACACACACGCGAACTGCAACAACACACCCACTCAAGAGCTTAATTTCTTCATTTCAATTCTCTTTTAGGCTTGCGCTCTTTTCACTCAAAAAAAAAACATAAACATCAACAACATCATCCCCAATTTCTTTTTAAATAATTATGTGGTTGTTTTGGCAAAAATAACGGTGATACGCAAATAAAAACACCTGATTTCTGTATACATTAGGCGAAAAAAATGAGACCGGTTGTTGTTGGTAAACAAAAACAAGATTTTATTGAGTGTATTGTAATGAGAAGAGTATAAAAAATTTACAAAGAAAAAGGGGAGAATATTTATGTATATGTAATTACGCAATTATGCGCATGTGAATACACAGTTTTGTTGTTTAAAAAACGCAAATACATAAGTTCACATTAATCGCTTCCATCGAAAATCATTAATTACAAAGACTTACAAAATGAAACTTTTATTTTTTGTTTTGAACAAAGCTAAAAATTTTCTAATAAATTTTAAGCGCTAAAAAGTACTGTATCCTCAGTATTTTCGCATCACTTATAGATTTTTTAGGAGCATATCTGAAGCTGGAATCACTCGATTGCCGCAAATATTTGTTGTGTCTTCTTTACGCTTTTATGCCTTTAAATTTAAACAAATTGATAGCACTGTTGTTCACATAAGTTTCTTCTTTTTGTTTCTTTGTATTTATTAGTTTGTTTGTTGCTCTCGCTCATTTTGCAAAGGGTTGTTTTTCATTTTGATTTGTTGTAGTTGTATTTCAAACTGTTTTTACTTAAACATATAGTTGCCATATGTATGTATATATAATTACTAATAAATCGTTGAATTTTTTATAAGAAATCGAAAAAATTTTAAAAATTCCGAACTCTTTGAAATAACATCATACTTTACAGACTTCTTTTAATGTTTTCAACATTTCTCTATTATCTATATACTATAAGCTGATTTTGAAAAAAATTTAAGGGTTGAAATTTTGTAAAACAAGTAAACGCCATATTATTTTCTGGGAAATGTAAGTTAGCGCTCTTTTAAAATATAAATTTACTCACGATATGAATGACCCAATTGTTTTCAATATTCCAATATTTCTACCTATTTATTTTGGAAAATTATCGAATAATATGTTAATCGAATAATCGCCAAGCTGATACTTACAACTATTTTCATGCAGATAAATAAAGTACTTTTGAAAGTTTTACTATTTTTAGAAAGCCTGCTCTTCTGACCACATTTTTAGCGGGCGGGTAACAATTGAAAGCTAGATTAATTATATTGAATATAGAATAATAGAATTTTTAAAGAAATTTGAAAAACTCAACATGCGTTATATTTTCTTAAGCGTGCATGCTTTAATCGATTTAAAATTTCAACTGCAGCCATTTTTTAAGTCTATTCTTTTGAAATATTAAAAAGAAAAATTTTTGTTTTGAAAATTTGTTGAGAAAAACGTCGAGCAATTAAGCGCTATTTTTGTAAAAATTTAGCCATTTTTCACTTTCATTTCAAAGTTTTGACTTTGATTCCTTTTAACGACCATCTTTAGCAGACCCGCCGCCATGACCCTCACAAAATATAAAAGTTATAATTTAAAAGCAAAAATTGCACATACCTTGATGACAGACACTAAGCAAGCGAAGTTAGTAATTTCTACCTATAGATAGAAAAAGAAAATAGTTCGTAAAAAAAACGATCGTCTGGAAGATACTTAGGCGATACTTAAGCGATACTTCTCAAGAATTTAGCGGAGACACCTTCATTTAGCAAGGACACCAACCATTAGCTAATAAGCAAATCTGGTGTAAGAATTCCCAAAAACTTGGACAAAATACCAGAAGATCCACCTATTCCCAAAAACTAGGACTAAAAACTGCCAAAATCCCAGAAGTTTTCCAGATTCTCAAAAACCAGGAGACAAATCTCCCTAAAATCCCACAATTTCCCCGAAACACAACGGCAACACCGTAAACCGTGAAAATAATAAAACGTTAACACTGAATTTTTAAGGTTTTCAAAATTCGCGCCGGCAGGTTACGTTCGTTTCGAATTGTCGTTACACGTATTTCTTACCAGTATACGTTACACTATTTGCTACACGTATTTTTTCATTTAAAAAATTTTTTTACCCCTCAGCATAGAAACAACTTATCATATACACAACGTGTCATAAAGAACTTCGTTCCAAAAATATAGTGGTCATCAAAAGTCATGACGAAAGTTTTATTTTGTTGCATAGTGTAACTAACAAAGAAGCAATTGTGATAGTGGGTTGTCATTTGGATCCGATATTTGCTATGTCCCTGTGAAATTTTTTAAAATTGGCTGATTCATTTCCAAAATATGTATGTTGATTCTGCCCACTGTATAATGCTTCTAATTAAATTATCGTCGCTGTTGAAGTTTCATAATACATTTATTTGAATATGCAATGTTCATAATTGAAATAAGATTTCAGTTTTTTATGTACATATTTGTGAAATTTCGTACATGTAGAGAAATTCTTCCGAAATTATCAAATCGTTAAAAGGGCGTTTTTCAAACACATCAAAATATGTAACAGTAAATCGTCAAGTCTGGCAACCTTGCTTGCATACAGTTACCGTTTCACTCAAAGAACAATGAAAATGGCAATGTTGTTATTATTATTATTATCATTATTGTTGTTGCTTTTTTAAACATACATTCTCCTTGTTGCTAGTTTTTTTTCTTATCCATACGTTCTTTTCGTAAATATGCCATAAATTTTATACCGTTATACTTTTGTTGTATTTGTTTTTGCGCTTTAAAACATGCCATCCATGTTTGTTTAAGAATTTGTCTATACTAGTGTACAGCAGCAATGTCATCATAATCAGTTGCGGTAAAATTACAGTGTAAAGCGCAAGCACACTTTGCAGGTGACGATGTTAGAGTGATATAAAAGGAAAAATTAATTTAACAATAATAAAATTATACTTTAACTTAATTGAAAAATGTTTATTTATAAATGAAAAGTTTATAAGCAACTTAAAAAGTATATAATCTTCTCTCGAACACAATATAAAAGGAAAAAATTAAAGCAGTTAAAAAATCTTTCTTTACGTGTTTGTGTCTAGAGTTTTTGCTCACTTTAATGCTAAAAAGTTCAAGTAAAAGGTTACTTGTTTAATATGATGTGTAGCTTCCTTTAAAAAAAGGAGTATACTTAAAGTTATGTAACAAAAAAATTTTTTTTTATAAGAAGTACAATTCAGAAAATAATTTTCTTTGAATCTAAGAAAAATCGAGAGAAGATTAAATTTAAGCTAAAACAAATTTCGCTTCATATTCTTAAAAGGTAAGTTTTTTCCTTTTTTTTTGGCAATTTTCAAATTCTATTTAGTATGTGTACCTTAGAATTTAAGGGTTGCAAAAAATGTCAACGTTCGTTTTTAATGACATTTTGACTGACAGTTTAAGTGTCAGTTGGTACAAAATTATTTAAAGGTTTTTGCACAGGGTGGCTTTGTAAACATACAACGAATACATTTATGTAAGTATACAAAAGTCATTTAACAATTGTTGCAGTTAAAACATACAAGTAGTGTTTTGAAAAAATATAAACATTAATTGGATTAGCATACATTTTATAGGCATCAATCGCAGGTATTGTTAAAAGTAGCGAACTAAAAGTATTTAAAGAATTTAAATTATATTCATACAACGTACTTATTAAAATGGCAGCAACAAGAAATAACTGAAATAAAAAGTGTCACTTAAGTTAGACACAATAAAATATACTAGATTTTGTTAGCAGCAGTGACCCATTTAAAACTGGATTGACCCGGTTTGGTTTACTAAATACCAGATGCTTTAGAAAATTGTTGATACACAGACGCGCCTAGAAAACAATTATATATAATAAGTTGCGAAAGGGTACAACGTTTTATAATATTAAAAGTTTTTGTTTGAAAATTACACTGTACAACAAAAAAGAAAATAACATGGTTCTAAAGACCAATTCTGGCAAAGGGCACCAAAAATATACACGTACATATGTATATCGGCGTTTTAAAAGTTTCATCTGGGATTAATTTTAGGAAAAGTAAAATTTCCCCGGTTTTTGCACATAGTTATAGTGAATTGGCATAGGAAACCTTGTAAGCTTTACCTTTAAAGTGTAATATGTACTTAGGAACATTTTTGTAGAACATTTTAACCCTATAACTCATCATTGTAGGGATAATTTTTGTCTCTTTCTTAAAACAGAGGCAAAAAACGTACGGGGTCATGGTCCAAGCATTCCCAAAAACTTGGACAAAAATCTCCACAAAATCCCAGAAGTTCCCCGAGTTCCCAAAAATTAATACACAAATCTCCCCAAAATCCCAAAATTATTTAGCAAAAGCACCAGCCATTAGCTAAGACACAAACCTGGTCCAAGAGTTCCCAAAAACTTGGACGAAAATCTCCACAAAATCCCAGAAGTTCTCCGAATTCACAAAAACTAAGACAAGCATCTACCCCGAAATCCCAGAAGATCCCCAGACTCCTAAAAACGAGGACTAAAATCTTCCCAAAATCCCACAACTTTTTCGGAAAACAAACGCAACACGGAAAACCGCGAAAATACTAAACTATTAGCACTGCGTTTTTAAGGCGCTTAACTTTTGCGCCAGCCTGTTGCCTTCGTTTTGAATTGTCGTTAGACGTATTTCTTACCAGTATTAATTATTTACACGTATTTGCTGCACGCATCTTTTTTACCTCCGAGCATAGAACACATTTATATGCTGCATATATGCACAATGTGCCAAACGTACCATAAGGAACTTCATTCCAATAAATTATTGCCATATTCGGTCCCGGCGCCATGACCCCACCTCGTTGTTCATCTACCTCGTTGACACCAAGTAAAAGAAGATAGTAATTTCAACCTCTAGATGGAAAAAGAAGATAATTCGTCAACAAAAAAATAACTATCGACTGGAAGATACTTAGGCGATACTTAAGCGATACTCCGGCGATAATTCTCAAGAACTTATCCGAGACACCTGGTGTTTAGCCGAGAAACTTTCATTTAGCACCAACCATTAGCCAATACACAAACCTAGTCCAAGGATTGCAAAAAAAATCTCCAATAATCCTAGAAGTTCCCCGAGTTCACAAAAACAAAAATAGGACAAAACTCGCCCCAAAATCCCAGAAGTTCCTCGGATTCCCAAAAACGAGGACAAAAATCTCCCCAAAATCCCAGAACTTTTCGGGAAAACCACGGCAACAGGAAGGAAAAGGAAGATAATTCGTCAACAAAAAATAACTATCGCTTTGAATATACTTAGGCGATACTTAGGCGATACATCTCAAGAATTTAACCTGGTGTTTAGCCGATACACCTTCATTTAGCAAGAACACCAGCCATTAGCCAAGACACAAACCTAGTCCAAGGATTCCCAAAAAGCAAAAAGTTAAAAATTTCAAAACTTTCCAGATTTATTGCAACATTTTCTAAATATATATCACTAGTTTGTTAATAATATATACATACATACTCTTTTCCTGCAGTGATAGGCAACTTTTCCAATAACTCATTCGACTAAATCGTTTTAAGCGAACTGAGTTTTCCCAACTTCCGTTCTCAGGCCTAAATTATTTTTTACTTTCATTTCGGATTTTGTAACGTGTGACTTTGTAATATTTTATTTAAACAAAAAAGTTCACACGCATTAAATGATGTAAAACAAAATGTACCCTCTCCATAAATCAAGAGTGTGATAAATATTTAATTTTCTAATATTTTATTTTACTATGACAACATAAAACTAATTTTAGGCTTTCTATTTTATAATGGAAATGACATCAAACTATTTTCTACGTTTATTTATCTATGAGTCTAGGCAATTTATTGAAAATATTTTACAGGCATTATTAGTCAGCGATTATAAAAAAACGTGTGTGTCTATTGGGGGTAGCCCGCAATATGATGGTTATATTAGTGTGGGTTGATAAAGTTAAGAAAAGAGGAGAAATGTTTTAATTTTAAAAACTAACGCCGATATTTCTCTTTGGAGCAACGAAGCTCTCACACGTCTGAACCGATTTTTTAGAATTAATTTTCTTCTTGAAATTTGTCTATAAAGGAGCTTAGAAAATAGTATAAAAAAGTTATTAATATCCCATATCTATGGAATATCCCATATGCTATTACTATTCATTGCACAATTACAACCATGTAGGTAATATATACACACACACATTCACACATTCATATATAGAGGAATTAATTAATCTGCCTGTAGTATGTAAACATTGATTAAACCCATTGAGACAAGAACACACAAGGACTTTTTCAATTAATAATGGGCTATTTGTGCCTTTACTAGGACGACTCTAGTATAAAAAAACTATTGTTTATCATTTTAATTAAATTAAATTTGTATGATAAAAAATGTATGTAGTATGCATGAGTATGTGTGTACATGAAGAAGTGTGTTGTTGATGGAATAAAATGTTAAAAATACTTGTTAAAACTCATTCATGTGCAAATTAAACTAAACCACAAAGGAAGGCATAGATTATGAATATTTTTGCCCATTCAAGTGCTCTTTTATTCACCATGTTGTTGTATGCTCTCTTCTTTAGATTCCTTATTTTCACTGTTGCCACATTTGGAAATTTCTGATTACAACAAAAAACACCCATTAGACAATTTTCTTAAGAAAAATCTACTATGTATTTTATATCACAGTCTTGTAAAGGTTAAATTTCGATTACACTGTACAACAACAAAATAAAAACATAAAAAAATAGCATGGTTCTAACGACTGATACCGGCAGAGGTCTCCAAAAAAAATATATACGTGTATCGGGATTTTGAAAGTTTACATCTGGGATTTATTTTAGGGAGAATTAAATCCCCCCTCCCCCTTTTTTTTACATATAGTTCTAATGACTTTGTATAGGAATTCTTGTAATCCTTACATTTAAGGTACCAGATGTGTTCAGTACTTTTGTGTAAAGCACCACGAGGAACATTTTTGTGAAACATTTTTACCCTCTAACTCTTCGCGTTATAGGTCTTTTTGCACTTTTCTTGAAAAAGGGGCAAACAAATCTTCAGCAGCGGCAATAAAGTGGGCTAAAATCTTTTACAGAAATGTTCCTCGTGGTGTTTTATATAAAAGAGCTGAACACAACAAATGCCTTAAACGTAAGACTTACAAGATTTTCAATGCTGAGTACTAACTGTGAATAAGTACGAAATTAACCCTTAAACACATTTCAAGTTGTAGGTGATTACTGGCGTTCAAGTTGAGTCTGGAGCTTGGAAGTGTTTGAAGACCTTTAATATAATTTTATAGCAAATAATTTTATAGAATATTTTTGCCCGCTATATCGCCGCTGAAGGGGAGATTTTTGCCTCTTTTTTAAGAAAGGTACAAAAGGACCCATTCAACGTAGAGTTAAAGGGTTAAAATGTTCCACAAAAATTTTCCTCGTGGTGTTTTACATAAATATTGTAAGCATATCTTATAATAACTATGTGCAAAAGTGTGGGATATTTAACACCCCCTAAAACGATGTAAACTTTTAAAACGCCAATACAATTGTATATTTTTTTTAGGACCATAGGACTCGGGAAGACAATTGCAGCGAGTTTTTATAAATTCCTAGGAATAGAGTCCCGAAATCCCAAACCGGGATCGACTGTGTTCCGGAATTTCCTAATCCCAAAAATATAATTAAAAAAATACCTTTTTTAACTGACTTATTTTTTATTTTTTCATGTTTGTTCACCCATAAATCGGGATTTATTAATTCCCCAAAATCCCAGTAGATCCTAAATCGTGATTTTTCCTTTGACATCTTTAATTTTAAGTTATAATTATTTTCTAAATTTCTAAAAACTGTTACAATTGGTGCAGCAACATTAAAGTAAAAAAAAATATGAAAAATTTTTCATAAAAAAAATATTTTAGAAATTTATCACTCATCTTATCACGCAAATGCTTTACTACATTTCGTTAAATATCTCTGTGACTATGACTTATGTATGTATATAAAATTCTTCTGATTTAAAAAGCGCTAGAATTTTAATTATTATTTAAATTAGATATTAAAATATTGGTTTGAAAATCAATTACAAAGGAGGGAATACTATGCTTAAAAACAGTCCACTTACGAGAAAATGTGCTCTTAAAAGTAAAATAAGCAAAAATATGTTGCCAAAAGAAGAAGATGTTAAAATATGCAATATATGCAAAAATATGCATAAATATGCTTTTAGAAATCGTTGCAATATTCTTGAAAAAAATCTAAAATAGATAAATATCTATCTAATATGTTTGTAAGACATGCCGAAAAACATATGATTTTGCATATATTTGCTTACCCATATTTTTGCTATGAATGAGCGATATTTATATGCTTGTGATTTATATGAAGAAACTGATTGTATTTATTAAAGTGCCTTCTAAGTGTGAATTTACAATAAATTTGTATTAAAAAAAAAACGCTAGAGTATATTTTCTAAAATATTAATTCTGGGGGTTAAAAGCAAAGGGGGAAATTGAGTTATATGAAAAAATCAACACATAATACTAATATCTATCTATCACCATAAAATTCAGACCTGTAGGCTGACCTAAAAAAAAACGCTATGTAGTAGAAACCAAAAATATTACATATAAAATGCATAGCAACAAAAAACTTTGAAGCTTAATTACTCAGAATTTTGTTTTTTGCACTTGTATCCCTTTGCTTTTAAGGCCCCAAAATTATCAATTAAAATGCAGACTTTAAAATCAATTAAAAAGGATCGAATATGCTGCAAAGTAATTAAATTATGAGAAATTATCATCTTCAAATTAAAATAAGAGGAAATATGTTGTTAAGTCCAACACATATGAATTTAAGCAAAAATATGCTGTGAAAAAATCGATGTCAAAGTCCTTAAAAAAGTTCTAAAATAGACAGATAACTAGTTTATATGTTTCTCGGAACCTCAGAAAAACATATAATACTGCTCTTAAAAGTAACATATGCGAAAATATGTTGTTAAATGTAAAATATGCAAAAATAAGCATAAATATGCAAAAATATGCTTTAAAAAAACCGATGTCTAAGTTCTTAAAAAGTTTTAGAATGCACAGATTACTAATTTATATATTTGTGGAAAGTGTAGAAAACCATATGATTTTGCATATACTCGTACGTGTGCATATGATAAATAAATATTTGCCCCATTTATGCGTTTTTCGTTTTCAAAGACGACTGTTTCATATGGCTAATGTCATAGTTTTTACTACGAGCGCGCAATATTTCTCAGCAGTTTGATTGTGTTTCATAAAATTCCTTCTAAATGTGACTTTATAATAAATATGCATTCAAAAAGCGCTGGAATATGCATATTTTTTATTTAAGTTAACAATGAAACATTGTAAATCAATTAAAACATAAACAAGTTTCTTCAGAATAATGCATTTAAGTGAAAACATTGTCTTAACAGTAAAATATGTGAAAATATATTTTTAAATTGCAAAATATGCAAACATATCCAAAAATAAGCAAAAATATGCAAAAATAAGCAAAATTATGCAAAAATATTCTATAAGAAATTGATGTCAATATTGTCTTAAGAGTAAAATATGTGAAAATATGTTTTTAATTTGCAAAATATGCAAAAATATCAAAAATAAGCAAACATATGAAAAAATAAGCTAAAATATGCAAAAATATGCTTTAAGAAATTGATGTCAATATTCTTAAAAAGCTCTAAAGCGGATAGATAAATAGTTGATATGATTGTAGAAAGTACAGATAAACATGATTTTGCATTATTTTGATTGCCCTGCTAATGAATTTTTTTCGTTTCAACGACGAAAGCTCTCGCATTAATTATGCATTATTATTATTATTACTATGAAACATCCTGCTCATTTTTAGTTTCGCCCTTTTGTCCGGCTACTCGTTTAAAATTCTCCCGAGAACTCCCAGAGGGAATTATCATTTTGCAAACCCTAATTGCAAACCAAAAGAAGAGTAAATTTAATCTAGACAATTCCATTTTCAATATTGTGTTAATAATGAATATTTTTTTTATTATAAGACTTGAAGCTTATTAAACTTAAGTTGTTCACTTCTGCTTTATTTTACAGATTAGCGCCTGCAACAACATTCCGACCACTAAATGAAGATGTTAAACAAAGATATTCAAGGTTAGTTTTATTTGTTTTGTAATTGTTCGTAGTATTTTTTTTGTGAACTTATGTCACTTTTTAAGTGAAATAGTTTTTAAAGCCATAAGTGCTTTTTTTAGAAGATAACTTAAAAAAACTTAGCCAGCTGTAAATATTTAAGTATACAACATATTAAAGTTTTAATGTCGTGACATTCATTAACCATTCATTTAATTTGTTGTTAAATTTTTGAAAAAAATTTTAAGTTTACAAAAGTCATTTGGTAAATGGGTAATAAGAAAAAAGTTATTATTATTTTTAAGTACAGATTTAATTGCATTCAGTGTTCTAGAGTAGCAAATTTACCTAATATAGCTCCTTATTATAAATCATGTGTGTCAACGTACCTGAAATTAAACACAAATAATTAATAAATTAATAAAATGTTTATACAAATTATTTGATTATATTAATGTCCAGATAAAAGCAGTTAGGTCAATATACACTGAAAGAATTTTTTTTTCATAAAAAATAATTTCATTGGTTGAATGACAATTTCATAAATCCTATGAAAAGTTTCATTAATATTATGAAAGAGTTTCGCTGGCTGAATTTTTATGAAATTTTCGTTGGTTGAATTTTAATGAAACTTTTCATTAGATTTATGAAATTGTCATTTAACCAATGAAATTCTTTCATAATAATTAAGTTATGAGTTTAGTCGAACTTTATGGGTTTACAACCAAAGAAATTTTAATTATTTTGGCTTAAGTTCGGTTTCAATTTAATTTTTCAATTAAATTATATTTGTATTTAGAGATAAATGTGAAGCATGTAGACAAAGAAAATTTTTTGACTGCGCGGAGGGTTGAACTGACGTTTCGATAGCTCCCGCTAATCTCATCAGAGTTCTTTACCGCTTAGACCACTCGACCAAAGTCGTTCAGTTTTTCCTTTTGTCGAGTGGTCTAAGCGGTAAAGAACTCTGATGAGATTAGCGCGAGCTATCGGAACGTCAGTTCAGCCCTCCGCGCAGTCAAAACAATTTTCTTTGTCTACACGCTTCACATTTATCTCTAATGAAAAATATAGTTTAATTGAAAAATTAAATTAAAACAGAACTTAAGCTAAAATAATTAAAATTTATTTGGATAAAATTTTTTTCACAAGTTCCACGATATCTCTGAAACTACTGACCATATTAAAAAACAATGTAGGTACGGCTAAAGATATTACTGTTGTCGAATTTCATATTTTTTACTTTACTAAATAGAACAAACCGCTCTCCAGTTATGTTAACACATACACAGAAAAAATTGTCACCAAAAAATGTTCAATCAAAAGTTTGTCTGATAATAAATTTCATTTTCAGTAAATTTTCTTTACACAATCAATGAATTGTTTGTTTGACTTTTATTTAGGAGGTAAACACCAAAAACAACAAGAAAAACTGTGTCGTAAAAAAACAAACCCACTGACGATATACACACAAATAACAACAACAACAACAATGATATCAAAAGGAATGCGATTGTAATAATTTTGTTTACTGAAGATTTTTGAGTGCATCAATTCGTTAATGTCGTTGCATTAATTCTCATTCATTTTTTTTACAGTCTTTAGATAAACATTCAGACTTGAACATATTTTAACAAAGTGAAATTTCATAAATGCTTAATAGATCATGATGAAGATGACCCAGACAAAAATTTTTTTTCATATATTACAAAAAATCCAGTAAATATTTTTGTTTGATTAAGTAAACTATTTTGTTTAATATATGTTAGTATTTTTAGACTAATTGTTTTATAAATTCAGACAAAAATATTAATTGATATTTTTCAGAAAATCTACTAAATCTTTTTGTTTGATTTGGTAAATTGTTTTCTTTACAATTTGTAAATATTTTTAGACAAATTGTTTTATAGAATTAAACAATTTGTTCACTGAAAAAAGAAAACACTTTTTTTCAATGAAATTTTTGAGATATTTTTGTCTATATTTACAAATTTGTTTGTAGGTCCGTTCCTAGACAAAATATTTACTATTTCATTGAATTCCTTTACAGAAAATGAAATTTAGTTTTTTTCTGTGCATGTCGTGCAACTGCTTCTTTCTTTGACATAACTGTATATCTCGAAAACTAGAAGCAGTTTGAAAAAAACTAAGTCCAGATTCGAATTCAGCGTCGCTCAAAATAACATAAGAAATAAATTTACGTTGATCTAGGAAAAACCTTAAATACTGGTGTTTTATACTCCCTTAAATCCTTAGTTTTCATGATTTAATAATATTTTTTAGAAAATAGTCTAATATTCGAATTCACATAAAATTTTAACGGACAGAGATATTGTAATAAAATTTTGAAATAATACAGACGAAATAATGTACTAAGAGATAGAAAAATAATATTTAACACTTTTGCTATTTACATAACAGAATTCCCAAAACGGTGAAAATATGTTCCAAAACTTACTTTTTTTATTTATTGCGTGATATATAAATAACTTTCGGTATATTTAGGAAACACGTAAGGCCTTAAAATATTTGTATTTTTTTGGCGATCGTTGCTTTGCACTCTGAGCAATTTTTAAGGAAACTATAAATTTTCTTTCAAAATCGGTCATTTTTGGATGAGGGGCTGGAGGGAGAACCATTACCTCCGTTAACCCGACTTTTCTTTTACACTTATTTTTCATAGGTTTGCTTTAAGAAATGGTCAAAACTTTTGTTAGTTCCACAGGAAATTTATTTTATATGACCACCTTTTTGGGAAAACCCCCAAAAATTTTGCATTTTTTACATGTTTCATGTTCAGATGCGTGTAACTTTTTAGCGACAAAAGATATCGGCATGCAATTTTCCGCGCTGTGTTTTAAATTTTATCGCTAATAGTACTGATTTTTTTAATTATATGGCATTAGGTTGGTCCACCACATCAAAAACTTTAATAAGGTCGCTTAAAATTTAAAAGAAAAAAATTTCGAGTGCAATTATCTTTGAAACTAAAACAGATATTTCACTTATGTAAACATGTTTTTTATGGACACTCTCAACGACCTTCCATATGTAAACAATTTTAACATTCGGACTATAAAGTAACTTTTGGCGATTAAAAAAAAAAATACCGTCCGAGGTAGTTAAATTTGGGGCTTACCCCATGAGCCCTCCTTTATGCCAGAAACCCGTGCCCCCTCGCACTTGAATTTAGAAACACCTCAGCTATCTCTGTGTGAAATTTCATAACGATATTTTTTAACGGTTCACGAGTTACCGAATTATTTCCACAAAAAAAGGTTTTTAAACCAAATTTGGGTAAAAATTTTAATTATGTTGTACAGTGTAGTCAAAATATTATTTTTTCTATTAATTTGTGGTCATAAAGAAAAACACTAATGTATGAAAAATCGAATCATAGTGGGAAACGATGTTTTTGGGGGGAGGGAGGAGAGAACTCCACCCATTTATTCATTTTACTAAACTAAATATCTCCACGCTTGTCTCTTTTATTTATATACGACCTTATTTTTCAAACAAAATCGTTAATTAAACAAAATAAAAAAAAAACAAGATTAATGTGCAAATAAAAACCACATTGTTATCAAACTGTCTAATTAAACATACCCTTTAAATTTGAAAAATAGTTCATAAAAAATGTATAATTTATTAGTTTTTATGAGAATTTTAGCGTTTTTTGCTAAAAAGTATTACAGGTTTCCAACAAAAAAAAAAATTAATAATAATAATAATTAATAAAATAAATTAAATAAATACAAATCAACAATTTTGCAAAATCACGTCATAGATGAGAGAAATCAAGGTAATTATTAGGAAGTTTTTGTCTAGATAATAAAGTCTTGAGTGGTAATTTATTGAAAATGCACAAAAAATAACACAATAATTAATAACACTGTACAACACGAAAAAAAATTATGGGGTTCTGTAAATCGATTCGGGTAGAGCAGACCAAAAGAAAATATACGTGTGTCGGCGTTTTGCAAGATCACATCGAAATTTTACTTTAGGGAAGTGGGGAGGGGGGGAGGGGGTAGAGGGTTAAAGGTTACCCCCTTTTGGCCTGATCGTGCAGCATATCGGTACATGAAACTATGTGCTCTTTAGATCTGAAGTGTAGGCTATGACCAGCAACTTTGTAGAAAATACATGTAACAAATACTTGTAACGAATACTGGCAAGAAATACGTGTAACGAATACTTGCAAGAAATACATTTAACGACAATTAAAAACCAAGGCAACAGGCCGGCGCAAAGGTTAAATTCCGTAAAAAAACTCAGTGTTGCCGCTTTGGTATTTTCGCGGTTTTCGATGTTGCCGTTATTTTCCGGGGGAATTTATGGGATTTGGGAAGATTGTTGTCCCAGTTTTTGAGAATCCAGGAAATTTCTGAGATTTTGGGATATTTTCGTCCTAATTTTTGGAAGTCCGGGGAACTTCTGGGATTTTATGGGAGATTTTTGTTCAAGTTTTTGGGAATGCTTACGTCCATACGTCCTGGATTTTGGGGAAATTTTTGTCCTAGTTTCCAGGAAAATTCTGAGATTTTGGTATATTTTCGTCCTAGTTTTTGGGAGTTCGGGGAACTTCTGGGATTGTAGGGCGATTTTTGTCCAAGTTTTTGGGAATGCTTCCGCGGAAGTTCTGGGATTTTGGAGACATTTTTGTCATAGTTTCCAGGAAAATTCTGAGATTTTGGGATATTTTCGTCCTAGTTTTTGGGAGTCCGGGGAACTTCTGGGATTTTAGGGAGATTTTTGTCCAAGTTTTTGGGAATGCTTACGCAGAAGTTCTGGGATTTTGGGGACATTTGTGTCCCAGTTTTGGAGAATGCAGGGAACTTCTGGAATTTTGGGGAGATTTTTGTCATAGTTTTTGGGAATCCTTGGAGCAGCTTTGTGTCTTGGCTAATGTTTGGTGGGTGCCTTTACTAAATGAAGGTGTATCTGCCAGGCGATAATTGCTTTTTGTTTTCGGTTTTTTTTTGTTGACGAATCATCTTATTTTTCCATCTAGAGGTTGAAATTACTATCTTCGTTTATTAGGTGTCATCAAGGTAAATGAAATTTTTGTCTTTAAATTACATATAACTTTTATTTGTGGTGGGGGTCAGTCAGGCGGAGTATGTCGAAAAGCGATAAAGATGAGGGGCATATGACATAGCGACCAAACGTGGCCGGCCGAAGGTTTACAGCTGAAGGTGGCCGACCAAAGGTGGCCTGCTAATGGCATAACGCAGAAAGTGGACGCCCAACGACATAACACCAAAAGTGGCAAACCAAAGAAGCACAGTGGTTCCTAAGGCAAAAAAAGGTACTTAACTAATTTGTGTCTTTGAAACTTGCAATCCGATTACAAAACGATGTATGCAAAAATCATAGAGAAGGACCGAATATTGAAATTTGGATCACCCTGTTGAAACATATGTTGAGCTACAAGATCTCAAAGTTGACTACCTCGGGCATGCGAGAACCTTGTTGGCCTCATAACTTTTACAAAGTTTTTAAATAGATGAAGAAGATACTGTTTATTTCATTTAAATATCTTTAATATTTTCAAAGATATTTAGCTTTAAATTTAAAAATTTTTCTTTTTGGCCTGGACTTTTTTCTCTATTTCGTCAATATCTTTGGTAATAGCAGAGTCAAGATTTTCAAACGAATATTTTTTGATTTTTAGCACAGTCCTTGATAACATGCAGACATTTTTTTAGTTATCTCAATTCAAGGACTCAAAATCAAAACTTTTGAAATGAGAGAGAAGTTTTTCTCTAAAAATCTTGAAAAATAAAATATTTTATTTTTAATAGTTCAAAAGAATAGACTTTAAAAATGACTGCAGTTGAAATTTTAAATCGATTAAAGCATGCACGCTATCTCCAGCATTGGACGAAAATGGTGAATTTTCTATGAGATTCTAAATTAATCACTTAAAAAAGGGCTCATCGAGTAGTACACGTTGAGCTACAGGGTGCCAAAGTTGACTAGCTCGAGCATGAAAAACTTTGTCGGCCTCATAGCTTCTGCAAATATTATTCGAATTTAAATTTAGTGTAAACCTTAAAACAGATGAAGAAGATATTGTTTATTTCATTAAAATATCTTTAATATTTTCAAACATATTTGGCTTTGAATTTAAAAATTTTTGTTTTTGGCCTGGACTTTTTTCTCTATTTCGTCAATATCTTTGGTAATAGCAGAGCCAAGATTTTCAAACAAATATTTTTTTGATTTTTAACACAATCCTTAACAACATACAGTAAACATTTTTTAGTTATCTCAATTCACGTAGTAGTTAAAAGGATTCAAAATCAAGACTTTGAAATAAAAGAGAAATTTTTCACAAAAAAATTTCAAAATTAAAATTTTTTTCTTGTCAATATTTCAAAAGAATAGACTTCAAAAATGACTGCAGTTGAAATTTTAAATCGATTAAAGCATGCACGCTACCTACAGCATTGAACGAAAATGGTGAATTTTTCTAAGAGATTCTAAATTAATCGCTGAAGAACAAAAAAAAGAGCCAATCGAGTTTTCCAAATTTCTCTATAAATTGTATTCGATATATATAATATAATTAATCTGGACTTTAAGCCTACACCGAAGACGACAAGAAATTGATTCTAGCCCGGTGTCCCATGACACTGTGCGTTCTTTTTTTACCCGACTGCGCGACGCAAAGAAGGGTATTGTGTTTATCAGCCTATGTATGTATGTATGTATGTATGTATGTATGTATGTATGTATGTATGTATGTATGTATGTATGTATGTATGTATGTATGTATGTATGTATGTATGTATGTATGTATGTATGTATGTATGTATGTATGTATGTATGTTCCTTTGCGGTACTATATAAACTGTATGTCAATCGATTCGTCTTAATCCGGGGAGTGTCACTAAAGATATGACAGTCGTCAAAATTCAATATGGCGGCCAGCAGGCGCCATTTTGTTTATACGAAAAAAATAAAAAGTCGGCAAACTAATTAAAATGGGTAGCAATCGCCAGGTATTGGAAAATCATCTTTAGGTTTCTCTTATGATTTTTAATTTCGAATGACCATTTAGGATCTGTGACATTTTAAAGTGGTTTTTTTTCTACGCAGTCGGGTTTATTTTTTATTTTTTAAATTTATGTCTTGTTTTAAGAGTTCAATGAAGCTGCAACAGGTTCTACAATAGTAAAAAAATGGTGGCTTGCTTATATATTTATAATTTTATAATTTTTCCACAAAATATTTTTAAATATACATTGTAGACATTTAAAAAAAGAATGAGATTAATTTGTACGGAAGGAAAGTTGTATTTTTTGTTGTTGTTGGAATTTTTAAGAGATTTCATTCACATGCTTATTTGGACGTTTGCTTAAGGTCACCTCTGATAAGAACTTAAGAGGCATATGAAATAGCGGTCGTTATTTATTTGGCATTCTTTTTTATAGGCTTTACGAAATTTTCTTATTAAAATTGCTAAATATTTCATAAATTTTAAGAAAAAATTACATATTTTATAATTAAAAAGGTTATTTATGTGATTTACGTAATTTTGTTGAGAAAGAAATTATTTTAATTTTGAAATCAGGAACACATTTAAACTGATAATGTTTAATATTATATACAGAATGAATACACACACACACACGCGAGATTATCAAGAGTTGTAAAGCGAAAGACTTTGTAAGGAAGCTACAAATAAGTTTTTATACATCATTAAACAAAATAATGTGCTTAATTCTCTTCAAGATGGCAACAACAAAACAATTTTAATATATAAGAAATTTTTTAATATACATTTACTTTTAAAAGAATAAAAAGACGTCATTTGACCATAAAATAATAATAATAGACTGCAGGTGTCAAATTGAAAAATAAAATTAATTATTGTTTTCCGCTTAAAAGTCTTCAACAAATAATTAATACTAGCAAAAATCTAAATTATTTCTTTTTATCCAGTCATGATAATTAATTTGTCATTTGCACAGGTGTCCAAATTTTAGCTATTTTATCAGCTTCTTTTATTTTTCACTAACATCAATAAATGCGCCAAAATTTGAGTGGGTAAACTAGTCATAACCTTGGCGATCTATATATCTTATCTTATCGAAAACTGTCAAACTGTCTCTCTCCATGCTTTTAAAACAGCTTAGAAATAAAGCATTAATTTTCGCAAAAAAAAAACAAAGTAAATATCGTTACCTTAATATAGAAAGGCCCTAACTACCGTTTTCTTGCTTTAATTATGAAAAATAGTCCCCCTTATTCCGTAACTGTTTGTCGACGTCACGTCAAGACAATACCAAAAAATTGGTAAATTTCTACTCGTCATCGACAACAACAGAAAATGGGAAGAGGCTGTCTGTTAATGGTAGTAAATTTTTGCCGACAGCGAGTAGACAAGTGCCAATTTTTTGGTATTAGCTTAACGTGACGTCGACAGATAGTTACGGAATAAGGGGGAATAGTTTTGTTGCTGAGATTTTTTCAACTCCTTATAATTTAGTTATTTTCAGTCAGAGCAATAAATTTTTTTTTACCAATTCCACTATGTAACGAGAAAAATGTCAAAGAATATAATATATATTTTGATGTGTAGGGGCTGTTCACATATTACGTAATGCTCCGAGGGGGGGGGGGGGGGGTTGCAGATTTGGGTCGGAAGATTTGTTACCGACTAGATAATTTATTCTGAAAATTTTGTAAAAAGCGTTACGAAGGGGAGGGGGGGGGGAGGGGTTAAAACTCCGAAAATTGCGTTACGTAATATGTGAATAGCCCCTTAGCTAGAAAAACAGTTGAAATTTTAAATTCGATGAATAATTTTTTTTTTTAATTTTTTTCTAAAATTTAGGATTTTTGAAAAAAGTTGATCCACTGATTATATCATATCTTATGGCAGGTTTGTCCAATTTTATTACAAAGCCCACGTAAAAATTTGAAATAAAATTACCTTTCTAACATTATTTTTTTTTATATAATCAATGGTTTAGGAATTATCCAGACCACAATGATAGAAAATATAATTTTTTTAAACAAAATTTGAACATTTTTTTATTTTTTTTTAAAAATTTATGAAAAATTGAAAATGGCAAAAACTTTGCGTTTTTATTCAGTAATCATAACGCCACATATACTACAAACAAAATAAGCTTTATTTTTATGAAAATCGATAGATAAATATTGATTTTATTCACAGTAAAGTGAAATTACCTGATTTTTGCAACAAAAAAAAAAAATGGAGTTTTAAAAAAGCTGCTGCACCAATTTTATCATAACTTGACATGGGTTTGTCTAATTTTATTTAAAAAAAAAACTATTAAAAAACTGGAAACACTTGTCTTTAAGCTGTTTGAATATTATTTTTTTTTATACTGAATAATTTCGGAGTAATTCAGACAGCAATGAAAAAATATATATTTTTTTATGCAAAAAGCGACAATTAATTTTATTTTAAATCTATAAAAAATCGAAAATGGTAAAAACTTAAAACTTTTATTAACTGGTCGTATAGTCACATACAGTACAAATAAAATAAATTTTATTTCATGAAAATCGAAAGTTAAATATTGATTTTATTCACAATAAATTAAAATTACCTTAATTTAGCAAAAAATCTAGTTTTAAAGAAGCTGCTGCACCGATTTTATTATAACTTAATAATGGCTAGTCCAATTTTATTACAACAAACACAAGAAAACTTGAAATGAACTTACCTTTAAGCCATTCTAACATTAGTTTTTTATATACTCAATGGTTTCGGTTTTTTGTAAGGAAATTGGATAGCCTCTTTACAAGTTATGATGAAATTGGCTTCTTGAAAAATCCCAAATTTTAGAAGAAAAAAAAAAATTAAAAATAAATGTTTATTTTAAACCTTTATGAAATTTATTTGACATATTGTCATAATTTTATTTTAAATGAAATTTATTTGCTGGTGTTTCAGCATTGTCTATATGCAGCATTTCATTGGTGCTTTGCCAAATCGTCAGTAGACTTCAAACACAATTTTGAACAGTTACAAACCCTTTATCTTATGTACAGACTTTCAAAAACCATTTGAGAATTTACAAATATGTAAGTGATTTTAAAAAATAAGCAAATTAGGCTTTGGAAATTATTCAAAACCCACCAGTAGTTTTAGCGATTTTTTGGTTATGACACTTTTTTTTTGTTCTGGCGATTTCTTTCGTTTTTTGGCGACTTTTGGTTTTTTGCAATATTTTTTTTTGTTTTTTTTGCAGATTTTTTTAGTTTTGTCTTTTTTTTTTGGTTTTGACGTTTTTTTCGCTTTTTAACGATATTTTTAGTTTAACGATTTATTTTAGTTTTGGCACTTTTTTCAGTTTTGGCACTTTTTTCAGTTTTGGCGCTTTTTTCGGTTTCGGGGACTTTTTTCGGTTTTTTGTGATTTTTTACTTTAGCGTTTTTTTTGTTTTGAAAATTGTTTTCGTTCTGGCGATTTTTTCGGTTTTTGGCGATTTTATTTAGTTTTGGCGCTTTTATTTTCGTTTTGGTGATTTTTGAAATTTTTGTCGTTTTTTTCGTTTTTGATGATATTTTTAGTTTTAGCGTTTTTTTTTGTTTAGTTCTTTTTTTCGCTTTGACGACTTTTTTAGTTTTTTTTAGGCTTTTTTAGTTTTTTGACGATCTTTTTAGTTTTGATGATTTTTTGCGTTTTAGCGATTTTTTTTCATTTTTGTTTTTTAAGCGCTTTTTTTTTCATTTTAGCGTTTTTTTCGTTTTTATATTTTTTTAATTTTGGATTTTTTAGCTTTAACGTTTTTTTTAAATTTCAAGATTTTACCTCTTACGGTTTCAAAGATACAGCAAATTGTGTAAATTACATAGTAAAAATTATATTAACTAATAGAATACCCTTTAATTTTTATTGTTTTAAGTATCGGTGTTAATTGGTGTAGTCTATTCTACGGACTACACCAACTAACACTAACTTTGAAAATTTAAAGTGTCTATTTATAAGTGTCTGTATATTACATTAGTATTTCAACATATTTCGTTGCTCGCTTTAGAACACCCTTTAATTTTTAACTGTCATATATTTGTTGTTGTAGCGGCCAAAGTTCTACATATTGTGTGAAAATTTCAGACCCCTAACTCTTATGGTTCCCGAGTAAACAGCCTGTTACAGACAGACAGACAGACAGACAGGCAGACGGACAGCGTAGCGAAAACAATAGGGTGCCTTTACACTTTTGGTGTACGGAACCCTAAAAAGTGCATTACCTCCTTTTTCCGGGTTTTTGTTTTGTCATTTCATCGAATATCATCTTTTTATAGATTACTGGATAATGGAAATTCTTAAAAAAATCAAAATTTCTTCTCAATATAGAAAATGTCTTTTTTACAGAAACAATTATTTTGTCTACCAGGAAAAATACGTTTCGTCATCTGCTCGTGTTTTCATGACATTTTGGTTTCAAATATAAAGAATAGAAAATTTCCACTTAAACATAAGACAGACGATAACACCCTAAAAATGGCATTTTAGTATAAAATGTACATTTTTAAATAAATAGCAATATTTGAGATATTTGCAGCTCTTTAATAATTTCAAATATTATAATAAAGTTTGGAAGAAAATTGTCAACTTTTCCACCTGACAGTGAGTGATATTCATAAAAAGGCTGTCTATCTAGTCCACCTGTTTTAAGGACCCTGAGATGTGAAAATTTCTTAAAAAAAAATATTCATTTAGTTTGGTCGTCCTTGATCCACTTAAAGATAGAATTATTTTGTTCTCATTAACAAAAGAAAAAAAAACATAAAATTAAATAAAAAAAATGTGACTAGCAAAAAAATCCTCCTTTTAGTTTTTCTTTTTCACATTCACACAAATGAATTGCGTATTTTCATCTTTTGTTTTTATTCAAAACATATTAATTCTGAGTATTTTAAAATCATACAAATATTTTTATCACAAAATCACGGACTTTTCTAACGTAAGATTTTTTTTTATATATGAACTTTTTTTTTGCTAAAATTATAATGATGACGTTGAAAAAATTCACAAGAATGGCAGACATTTCTTGTGAATTTTTCCAATGTCTGAGAAAAAAAATTTTTTTTTTCGCTAACATAATGTGAATATATGAATACATAAATACAGACATATTTAAATATGTGTGTATGTAGTATGATGTATGTACTATGTCGTATTTAATAGAAAATGTCCATGTCCAAATTGTAACATCAATGTTATGACAAATATCACTATAAGGCGAAAACTGACATTAATCTGATGACGAACGGAGTCATAGAATATGTGTCACATTTTAAGTGACATCTATGCTCTAGACTTTAGTGATTTTTGGAAGTTGACTGGTAATTGTGTCGTTCATTGTAACAGTGAATTATCTCCTTGTAATTAAATTTCGAGAACACGAGCCTTTTATAGTGAATATTTTGCAGTTTTACTTCCGCGCGAGTAATCAAGTAGCGCCATCTATGGGGTTTTAGTGCAAATATTGGAGTTGCTTCACTGTTACTACGAAAGATATGACTAAATGTGATACTATTCTACAAAAATGTGTATTTATTAAAAATATGGAGTTACACCACTTTTACAATAAACGGCACAATTATCGATTTCCATTCTCATCACGGAGTCCTTAGTAATTGGTAGCATCTGAGCATTGGTTCCACAACTTTTGATTTTATTCATAATTTATTGAGAAGAGAACTTTTCAAAAATTTTTTTAATGATTTTTTTTTAGTTTTTTGGCTTAAACTTTTGCGATATCTCTGAGACTAATAAGCAGATTTGAAAACAACATTCGCTCGGCTTAAAGATACATAATTTTTTTTTTAAATTTTCGATTTTCTTTTTTTTTCCTGAATATGACAAAAACTTTGCCAGGAATGCTAATACATATCGTGCAAATGCCTTCATTTTTGACATAACGGTATATCTCGAAAACCAGAGATGATAAAAAATGGAGAGCAGCTGCCTAATTCCGTAATTCGCTAAAGCTAAAGCTAATTCTCGATCGCTAAAATGGTGAACCAATACAAAATTAAACATTTTTGGCGATGACATAAGACACTAAAATTTCTGTGAATTCAATTTTTAAGACATTCCATAATTTAGCAATACACGTTGCAAATTTGTATTCGTGGCCAAAAATTGATAAATCGACTTTATAGATTTTTAGCGATAGAGATTTAGCTTTAGCGAGTTACAGAATAGGGGGCAGATTCGCGTTCAGCGGTCCAAATAACTAAAGAAACACTTTTTAGTTTTAGTGAAGGAAAAAGTTTAACGAAATTTGTAAATTAGTGTAATAATTTTGAAATTTTAACTACACTATACAACAATATCGAACTTTTTTCAAAATTACGGAGTTCTGACGACGAATTCTGGTAGAGGAAATAAAAAAAAATATACTTGTGTTGGCGTTTTGCAGGAACACATCGGAATATTATTTTAGGGGGGGGGGGTGTCGGCCTGGGTTAAAGTTTCCCCATTTTGACTTGATCGTGCAGCATATCAGTACACGAAAATATGTGTTCTTTACATCTGAGGTGTAAGGTATGTTCACCAACTTTGTAGAAAATATTAAGGCAAATATTTTTGTGAAACATATTAACCCTCTAACTCCCCCAGATAACAGTCATTTTTGGCTTTTTTCTAACAAATCGTAAAAAACAGCTCTAAAACTAGGGAGTGCGGGGATAAAATGCTCTATGAAAATATAGCCCATAACATTTTACTATAGGTCTTCAAAGACAACCAAGCTCCGAAGTCAATTTGTATGCTAGAAATCATTGAAAACTTAAACTATGTTTAAGGTTAACTTCATACTTATTCACAATTAGTACTCGACATAGGAAATCTTGTAATTCACAATAAGATATAAGATGTGTTTAGCTTTTTTATGTACAAGACCACGAGGAAGAATTTTGTAGAAAATTTTTGTCCGCTATATCGCCGCTGAAGGGGAGTTTTGTGCAAAAAGAACTAGACAACGAAGAGTTGGAGGGTTTAAATGTTCCAAACATTTTTTTCTCGTAGTATTTACATAAAAATGCGGAACTCATCTTAAACTTAAGACTTGCAAGATTTCCTATGCCAAGTGCTACTTGTGAATAAGTATGAGCTTAACCCTTAAACATATTCCAGTCAAAGATTTCCAGCATACAAGTTGAGTCTGGAGCTTGGCTGTCTTTAAGGGCCTATAGTAAAATTTTATGGCCAACATTTTTGTACAACATTTTATCCCTGCACTCGCCCTTTTTAGGGGTGTTTTTTACGATTTGTTAAAAAAAAGCCAAAAATTGCCGTTATATGAGGGAGTTAGAGTGTTAATATGTTCCGAAAAATATTTGCCTTACTATTTTCTACAAAGTTGATGAACATAGCCCACAGCTCAGATGTAGAGAGCACATAGTTTCATGTACCGATATGTTGCAAGAAAAGCCCAAATGGGTTAAATTTTAACACCCTCCCCTCCCTAAAATAAAAATCCGATATGATTTTGCAAAACGCCAACACATGTATATTTTTTTAGTCTCCTCTAGCGATGCCATTTTTATCCATTTTTTACGATATGACATACAGTGAGTGCTGTCATATCGTAAGTTTTTTACGATATGACAACACTAAGATAGCCATACTACACGGTGTTGTCATATCGCAGTGTTGTCATATCGTAAAAAACTTACGATATGAGAATACAGTATGTCATATCGTTTTTTGTCATATCGTAAAAAAATGGCTAAAAATGACATCGCTGGTCTCCTCTACCAGTATCGGTTGTCAGAGCACTGTGATTTTTTTTCGTGTTGTACAGTGTAGCCAACGTGTATATAGTAGTGTCGATTGAACGCCACCATGTGGCTATTCACATATTACGTAACGCTATTTTTGGAGTTTCTATACCATTCACCCCCCACCTTCCTTACGCTTTTTACAAAGTTTTCAGTATAAATTATCTAGTACGTAACAAATAGTTAAACCCCCTCCCCCACTGGAGCGTTACGTAATATGTGAATAGCCCTTAACCTCTAGTTGGTCCCCAAAAAAAAACCGTGAAAGTGAACTTTATCTTGTCTCAGGTGTAAATCTTTAATTACTTATTCCCATTTCTAATAAAATATTTAAAAATATGTAATTTTTACTTTTGTAATTTCTTTCTTACTTTGACTTCTTTTTTTTTGTTGCACGATTACACAACAATTATTTAAAATGATAATTTTTAATATTTGTTTTATTTATTTGTTTAAATAAATAATACGTGATTTGTCTTGTACAATGTACATGTGTGTGTGTGTGTGTGTATACACTTGGGAAGTGATTTGGGGGAGGGAGGGAGGGGTGGTGTGGTAAGGTTTGTCAAATGAATTTAAGCCGTTTCACAAATATGTTGTTGACACTTTTTGTTTAAAGTTTTAAAATACCACAGCAAAATATTTTTATTATATTTATTACTTTATTTTTGTTGTTATCAAAGGGGTAGAAAAGTAGCAAGTGGGAGAGTCGGGCCGGGCCGGGCCGGGCCGGCAAGGCAACAACTATATTAAACATTTCGATTAAATACAATACTTAAATGCTCGTACGTACTTAATACTCTTTTCAGTTACTGAAAGGCCAACCACAACAACAACAAAAACAACAACAACACTATAGACGACATGCATGTACATTTCTGTACTCTGGCAACAACAATTTTTGTCTTAACAGTTTTTTTTTCATTTGTTTTTGTTTTTAATCACAAAATTCAGTGCAAAATAAACATGCGAGAGTAACGGACGCGCATATACAGAAAGAAGGAAAGAAAGAAAGATAGAAAGGAAAAAAATCAGGCCGAGAAAAATAGTACCATTTTTAAATGGGCGGTGGTGAAGTTTTCTTCTCAGTTTTTTCTTGGCTTTTAATCTTGTGATTTCGAAGGAAATTCTTTTCCAAAAGAAAATTATTAAAAATTTTCTTGCCTAAAATATATACCACATGCATACATACATACATATGTATAGTATATACATACACTTGTATTTATATGGTATTCTTAACAAAAAAAAAATTAAAATTTTTATTACAAAATGTGTTCAACAAATTTGTAAAAATATGTTAATTAAGTGATAAATTAGGCAAAATGTGATTAATAACAAACGTAGTAAATAAGACTCGTATAACAAAATGAAAATACAAATTTGTTCAATATAATTAAAAATAATTTATTCAATATTGTTAAATAAAAGTGAAAGAGATTTTCTTAAAAAGAACGTCTTTATTTTATAAGGCAACCAACAAATCAAACATGATAAAATTTCTAAAGAAAAAAGTAAAGTGATAAACAAAAATAAAACAAATGATAAAAATTTATAAAATTTGAGAAAAATTGAGGAGGCATTGTCATAATTAAGGAAAGAAAAATATAAATTAAAAGTTCATATTTAAATGAAATTTATTTGCTGGTGTCTAAGCATTGTCTATATGCAGCATTTCATTGGCGCTTTACCAAATCGTCAGTAGACTTCAAACACAATTTTGAACAGTTACAAACCCTTTATCTTATGTACAGACTTTACATATTTGTGAATTCTCAAATGGTTTTTGAAAGTCTGTACAAAAGATAAAGGGTTTGTAACTGTTCAAAATTGTGTTTAAAGTCTACTGACGATTTGGTAAAGCACCAATGAAATGCTGCATATAGACAATGCTTAAACACCAGCAAATAAATTTCATTTAAAATAAAATTATGACAATATGTCAAATAAATTTCATAAAGGTCCATATTTAAAAAAATTCTGGAAATTTTAATAAATTTTCCAATAAACCCTACAAATTGTTATCCAAAATGAAACATCATGTAAATGTGGAAAAAGTCGGGGTTTCTGTCACGTAAACGTTTTTAGGAAGCATTTTCTTCCATACACTCAGGGAAACATTCAGCTTCGTATTCATGACGCCTCGACATCAGAAGTTGTGACATCAAATTTATGACAAATTTTATCAATAACGTGAAAACTGACCTTAATCTGATGAAAAAAGTCAACATAGAATACAGTCACATTTTAAGTGTCATCTATGCTACACTAAAAGAATTTTGCTATATAAAACCAATGAAATAATTTAATTGGCTTTATATAGCATGACTATGACAATTTCATGAATCCAGTGGAAATTTCATTAATATTGTGAAAGAATTTCATTGATTGAATTTCAATGAAAATTTTCATAATATTCTTTCACAATATTAATGAAATTTTCATTGGATTTGTGAAATTGTCATTGGATTAATGAAAAAAAACCGAATACAATTGTTTTAACCAACAAAATTATTTTACAATATTAATTAAATTTTCATTGGATTTGTGAAATTGTCATTGGATTAATGAAAAAATCGAATGAAATTGTTTCATTGGTTTTATGAAGCAAAATTCTTTTAGTGTATGACTGTAACAACATCAATTTATGACAAAATCAGCAATACCAACAATCTAAGGAGTGATTCTAGACGAGGGCACCAAAAAATATACACATGTATCGGCATTTTGAAAGTTTACATCTGGAACTCATTTTAGAGCGAGTTAAAATTGCACCCATTTTGCACATACTTACATTGACTCGGCACACAAGAAATCTTGTAAGTCTTACGTTTGAGGTATAAGATATGTTCAGTACTTTTATGTAAAACAGCACGGAAGACATTTTTGTAGAGCATTTTAACCCTCTAACTCTGTGTTGTGAGAGCCATTTAGCCCATTTCTTGAAAAAAAGACAAAAAACTCACCGTAAAGGCTTACAAGATTTCCTATGACGAATACTAACTGTGTATAAGTATGAAATTAGCCCTTAAATGCATTTTAAGTTTTGAATGATTTCTGGCGTTCAAGTTGAGTCTGCAGACTGGCTGTTTTTGAAGACCTATAGTAGGATTTTATTGTAAATATATTTGTAGAACATTTCAGCCCGCTATAACGCCAGTGGCAAAGCAGAAGGGCAGTTTTTTCTTGGCGATTTTCGAAGAAAGGGACAAAAAGGTCCGTAAAACAAAGAGTTAGAGGGTTAAATTATTTCCCAAAAATGTTTATCGTGGTGTTTTACATAAAAATGCCGAACACATCTTATACCTCAAGCGTAAGACTTACAAGATTTCCCATGCCGAATACTAATTGTGCATAAGTACGAAATTAACCCTTAAACACATATTTTAAGTTTTCAATGATTTTTGGCGTTCAAGTTGAGTCTGGAACTTGGGCATCTTTGAAGACATATAGTAGAACTTTAAGGCAAATATTTTTGTAGAACTTTCAGCCCGCTACATATATCGCCGTTGAAGGGCATTTTTCTCCCTTTTTTAAGAAAGGGCCTAAAAGATCCATATAACGAAGAGTTCGTGCGTTAACATGTCCCACAAAAATGTTTCTCGTGGTTTTGCAAAAACGCTGAACACATATTATGTATATCTTAAACGTAAGACTTAAAAGATTTCCTATGCCGAATACTAATTGTGACTAAGCACGGAATTAACCCTTGAATACCATTTAAGTTTTTAATGATTTATGACGTTCCAGTAGAATTTTATGGCAAATATTTTTCTGCAACATTTCCGCCCGCGATATCACCGCTGAAAGGGAGTAGTTACCTTCATTTAAAAAAAAGAACATAAAGTTCCATACAGTGAAGAGTTAAAATAGGTCACAAAAAGGCTTCTCGTGGTGTTTTACATAAAAATGTTGAACACATTTTATACCTTAAACGCAAATCTTAGAAGATTTCATATGCCGAACACTAATTGTGAATACGACCGAAATTAACCCTTGAACACCATTTAAGCTTTTAATGATTTCTAAAGTTAAAGTTAAGTATAGACCTTGGGTATCAGGCCAGGGACCAGGGACAAAAAGACCCATACAGTGAATAGTTAGAGGGTTAAAATGTTCCACAAAAAGGCTTCTCGTGGTTTTTATATAAAAATGTTGAACATATCTTATATCTTAAATGTAAGATTTAGAAGATTTCATATGCTGAATACTAATTGTGAATAAGCACTAAATTAACCCTTGAACAACATTTAAGTTTTTAATGATTTCTGACGTTCAAGTTGAGTCTAGACCTTCGGTGTCTTTGAAGACCTATTGTAGAATTTTATGGGAAATATTATTATAGAACATTTTGGACCGCTATATCACCATTGAAGAGCATGTTTTGGCTCCCTTTTTAACAAAGAAACCAAAAGACCCATAGAACGGAGAGTTAGAGGGTTAAAGTATTTCACAAAAATGTTTTTCGTGGTATTTTCCATACATGCGCTGAATATATCTTACACTTGAAATATAAGGCTTACAAGATTTCCTATGCCGAACACTAATTGTGAATAAGCACGAAATTAACCCTTGAACACCATTTACGTTTTTAATGATTTCTGGCGTTCAAGTTAAGTCGTCTGGAAGTTGGGTATCTTTGAAAATCTATAGTATAATTTTGTGGCAAATATTTTTGTAGACCATTTCATCTCGCATATCGCCGTTGAAGGGAATTTTTTAGCTCCCTTTTATGAAAGGGACAAAAAGGTCCGTACAACAAAGGGTTATAATGTTACACGTGCTGAGCACATTTTACACCTAAAACGTAATGCTTACAAGATCTCATATGCCGAATATTAATTGTGTATAAGCACGAAATTAATCCTTGAACACCATTTAAGTTTTTAATGATTTCTGACGTTCCAGTTGAGTCTGGAAGTTTGGTATCTTTGAAGTGGTAGAATTTTATGGCAAAAATTGTTGTAGAATATCTTATTCCTTAAACATAAAGCTTACCAAATTTCCTATGCTGAGTCACTATATTTATATGTAAAATTAGGCTAAACTTAACTCCCCGTAAAATGATTCTCAGATGTAAACTTTCAAAACGCCGATATACGTCTATATTTTTTTGGTGCCCTCTGCTAGTATCAGTCGTTAAAACGATGTTATTTATTTTTTTGTGTTGTATAGTGCCAATGGATTAAGGAGAGTGTCTTGCCCCTGCTTCAAGAAATTGACAAGTAGCCCCATACAGCGAAGAGTTAAAGGGTTAAATATTCTACAAAAACTTTACTCGTAGTGTTTATGTACCTAAAACATAAGGATTACAAGATTTTCTATGCCGAGTCACTATAACACCATGTGGAAAGGGGGCGAGGGGATATTTTTGTTTGATCCCATCTATTAGAGGCAATCCCCCTACACAGAAAAAAATTAGACAAGGATTATGTTCAATAAAACCATGTTATTGAAAAAAAATATGGATTTCAATAACATTTGTCATTAACTTAATACAATATTTCGTTGTATGTATTTCTTTCCCATGCCGGTTATTTCTTTTCTTTTCACGCATAAGTACTTAAAACAAGTTTTATCTGACAGAAAAAAAACTGGGATATGGGTCAGCTATTGAGAGCATATTTTACGTCCGAGAATGCCTAGTTCGTATCCCAGCCATGTCAAAATTTTTTATTAATTTTTTTCTTTTGAAATAATTTTGTTATCAATATAGCAGAATTCTTTATCACAGGAAATTTGAAAAAAAAATATTGAATACCGGAATTTTTGTTATCAAAAATAAAACTTATTTTTTTTGTGTAGAATCTTGATATTTTGCAAAATTTAGTTTTTGTTGTACAGTGTTATTACAAAGTGGAAAGCTTTTGGAAAAAATCATGTATTTTTGCCTCTGCGTAGATCGGTTAATTGGTTGAAGAGATATCGTTGTCGAAATTTCTCGGCACAACTGTGTTTTAATTGCTCCATTGCTTCGATGGCTCTTATGATTGAGATTAAACAAAAGTTTTTCTTAAAAATATAATCTCTCTATACCAACTAATTATGTAATTTAGAACTACCTTTTTTTTGTTGTTGCCAAGATCTAGGGTTTTAAAATAATAAATGAGACTCGTCAAGACGATATCTAAGGTTGATTTTTTACGGTTTGTGTTTCATATTGATTTTATCAACATTTTATTAAAGGTTGTTTTGGGGTATTTTAATACGATCTTGAAGATTATTTAAAAATACATTTTTGCCATTTTTTTGTTCTTATCATTTTTTTTATATTTAATTATTTCTTTACACTTATTACGTTTTGCTGTAGATAATTGTGATTAACAATTTTTTCTGCTAGTGTTAAATTGTTGATAATTTTTTGCTTTTAAGTTTTTTATTTAATTTTTTGAGTTTGCTAGTTCCATAACAAAATACGTTTTTGTACATATAGTACATACATAGATACGTGCATATGTATGTATATATGTAATATACATATGTGTACAAATATATTGAAAGTTTGTTGTTGACTTAAAAACTTTTTCTCTCTAAAAAATTTGAATTAATGTCTTTTTTTTTTGTCCAAGCTAAACTTTTTCAATTCGTTGAGATCACAGATATAAAAGTTTCAAAATAAATACTTATTTGAAAATAACATTTAATGAGAAATTTAAAATATAATAGATTCCAGTTAAAATCAGCTTCTGGCTGATAGCACTGTACAACAAAAAAAAAATTAAGAAATTCTGTAAAGTGCGACTTTGACTCGCCCACGAAGTTTTCCGTACTACGTATACAATATACATATGGTCATTTCTACAGGAAAGTTCACTTTTTGTCACATGCGACACCAAGCAATTATGCTTGTTGTTTCTTTTCAAAGAAAATTAAACATATTTTTACTTCTTTATATATTTGTGTAGGCTGTAAGTATTAGCTCTACATTAAGTAAAAGTTTAAGAAAAATCGAGCCATATGGTTCTGAAATACAAGCTTAAATGCTTGATGTCGCACGTGACAAAAAAGGGGAACTATCCTGTGGAAATGCCCATATGGCTATATATCCATTTTTTCCTTTTTGGCGATTTTTGTTTATTTTTGGCGACTTCTTAATTTTAGCATCTTTTTTAGCATCAATTGAGTTCCCTCACTTAATTGTGAATAAAATAAAAACTTGTTAGTCAATTTTAATGAAATATAAACTTATTTTGCTTGAACATATTGTTGTGATTTCCACAATGCAAACAAGCATTATTTACCTAAAATTTATATGAAAAGCACTAAATTTTTTTAAGTGAATTCCCTAAAAATTTTTCACTCAAGTCGCTTGTTTGCACTGCGGCAACAGCACGATGCGTTTAACTTTTTAACCAATAAAAGTAGTGGCATGAAATTTTCTAAATGTTATCGCTAATATCGCTGCGTTTTCCGAAAAATTATCGGGCATTAGGTTGGTCCACCACGTCCAAAAAAACGTAATTAAGGTGGCCTAAAAATAAAAGAAAAAAATTTCGAGCGCAATTATCTCTGAAACTAAAAAAGATAATTCACACTAGAGATGAGTGATATTTCAGTACATGTGATTTAATCACTGTTACTGAAAAATCACGATTCGCAGTTGTGACAAAATTTTGTCAAGTAACTGCTACTTGCAAAGTTGTTCTTTTCTATTTGTTACATACAGAAAATTATGATATTTCATTGTTTGTGTGGGTAATAACATTTTTTATTTGCGTACAATAACAACAAACGAATAGTGTTGCTATTTCTTGTGTTTTCTTTCTTCCTCCTTATTAGTATTTCTTTTTAAAATTCAAAGTATATTTTAAGACGTATTTAAATCTGCCTTGATATATTAAAGAACAACGTTTTTGCTGTAGAGATGCATGTGTGTTTTGATAATTACATTGCTATAAGAGAACTGAAAACAGTGATCACAGTCACAGTTTTAAGTAACAGTGATTTTTAAATCACGTTCACTGTTCACGATGCTCTTTAAAAATCACGGGATCGCTCATCTCTAATTCACACATGTATTTTTGCATATTTTTTTTTAGACATTCTCAAGCCCTATCTATTTGTAAATGATTTTAGCATTCGGACTATAAATTAACTTTTGGAGATTAAAAAAAACTTGCCGTCCGAAGTAGCCAACTTTAGAGCTTTGTCCTTTTGTGCAAGAAGTAGTTCTCACTCACGTTATCTTAAAAACACCAGAGCTCTATGTCTGTGTGCAATTTCAGAACGATATCTTAAACGCTTCAAGAGATACCGAATTATTTCCACTAAAAAAAGTTTTTAAGCCACTGTGCGGCGATACACGTGTATATTTCTTTGATGGTGCCCTCTAACCAGAATCAATCGTTAGAATCTTGTTATTTTGAAGAAAAATTTTTTTTGTTGTACAGTGTAATTTAAAATTTTCAATTCCTGCCTTTTTACTTTTCCATGGCCGGCATTTTTAATTTGTTATATGTATATCGTTAGAATGGCAATTTTCTGCTCTTGTTTTTTTTGTTGGTCCCTGTCCTTACATTGTTCCATGGCCGCCATTTTGAATTTGTTATATATTCTTAGAATGCTATTTTTATGGCCTTAAATATGATACCCATCATGATAGGTATTGAGTATTTAAATTTGTGGTCCCTGACTTTATATTGTTCCACGGCCGCCATTTTGAATTTCTTAGATATCGTTAGAATGGTATTTTTATACTATTTAATCTGATATGCTATATTACAATAGATTTTGATAATCTTAAATTTTTGCTATCTTAGTTTATATTGGCCTATGGCCGCCATTTTGAATTTCTTATATGTCATTAGAATGATATTATTACTCGTATATCCATCACGAAAAGTTTTGATGTCCTCCATTTTTAACTTAAGATAAATCTTTAAAACTGGCAACACTACCATAATAAACAAGTAAATAGTAAAAAAAGTTTAAAGTTTTTTAAAAAAAAGTAATATTCTAGATGAATATACTCAAAAGTTTTTCTCGAATTTCATAAATTCTATAACGTAAATATTATTTCACAAGACGATACAAAAAACTGAATGAATAAATATGTAAATAAAATTAATATGTACAAATATATGTAAAAGAAATTATCATGCTGAAAATCCCATAAAATTTTACTTTACAAATCAATTAAAATTGTAAACAAAGCGATTAATAAACTCCGTTAAAAACCTTGAATAAAAAATGGCGCGCAAAAAGAAACCAGTCAAAGATTTAAATGAGCACAATACACTCACAACAACAACAACAACAATAGCAACAATAGCAGCACCAACAAACACAGTAGTTACAACTACGACGTTACTTCCCCAAGAATATTGTTCACAAAAAAATGCCCCTTCTTCTCTGGAAAAACGAGAGAGTTTTGATGAGCACATGTTACATGAGAAACAACAACAGCAACAAACTAAAGCCCAATTGGGGGAACAAAAAGTCCAACAATATCAAAGTGATGGTGAATTAATGGAATTAAAACAGAAATTAAATTTGGAAAAAAATAAATCGAATTTATTTCTTATCAAATCGTATTCATTCAATGATAAAACAAGTGCTAAAAGGCCACAAAATATAAATGTCAAAAAGAAACCAGAACAGTTTGATAAATATCACAAAATAATGTTAAATAATGAGACCACCAACACCACCACCACCACCACCAGCCTTAACAAAGACAACAACAAAAAGATTAAATTCATAACAAATAAAAGCCAACAAAAACAAATAGAGAAAAATGATTTGGTAGAGAAGCCCAAGAAACCACCTAAGCTTAAAAAAATTAAAAAATCAAAATCCACTTATGATGCCACGGATAATACACAAGATTTTCAGGAAATCTTAAGAAAATCCTCAGTTATTTTGGAAGATAAAGTAACGGAAGTAATTAACAAACGGCCTCAATCTATGCCGTTAACAAAAAGCCATCATAGAACTGTGGTAAAGTCCAAAACTTTGGATGACTTGGAAACTCCCCGTTTAAAACGTGATTCGTTTATAAGACATAGTTTGCAATCTATACGCAGAAGTTTTTCTTCATCGAAAAAACATCACAGCAATAATAATAGCAACAACAACAACAACAGCAATATCAGCTGTACCTCCAACTCTTCGGCTTCATCATGCTCTAATTCCTCTAACACCTCGGATACTTTGAAAGTAAATAAAACAAAAAATTGTGCCAAAGATACAGGCAATTTAAAGGATGTTGAAGAATCTAATTATTTAATAGCTGAAGAAGAAGAAGAAGAAGAGGTGGAAGGAAATAAATGTCTTAAAGATTCTTGTTCTTTGAATAAACCTTGCAACATTGATATAACCTTTAACGATACTGCTGCTCAACCGCTTGAAGAGCACCAACAGCAGCAGAAGCAGCACGAACACAAACAAGAGCAAAATTCTATTGCATGTAACACTTTTAAAGTAACACCTCCTCCTCCTCCTCTTCCTCCCTCTTTTCATACAATGGATTCATTGGCTGTGCTTAAGGAAGAAGATGAAAAGGATTTAAGTTCATGTGTAAATATTGTCAGCAGTAGCAGCAACAGCACCACTAACAATAATAACAACCCACCTTGTGTAATCACGGAACAAAGGTAAGCAGCAGAATAGATTTTTTATATTTATTTTTCAATTAAGCACGTCGTAGTTTTACTATTTTTCCTATCGCGCACAATGGGTAGGCAAGAATTTGTTGCGATACAATGGAAACTTTGATTAGGAGAAACCCCGACCGTCGAATCGACAAGAACTTAGATTTGTCTTCTATTCTTGGAAGTAGTGATTTTGTGTCCTACAAGTTGAGATGAGATCACAGTTGTCCTTGGGATCCAAATGATTCGTATATTAGACTGCTCTCGTTTCGAGAATATCGGCTGTAGAGGGCTGCTTTTTTTTCTCAGAAGATAGAATGCTTGGGCGGAGTGAATGCTTATGGTGGTCATATACATGACACTCATTCTCCAATAATCCGTTGACTATTCAATTGCTAGGATCTCTGCTTACAAACTTTTCATTGTTCCTAATTCCTAAGCTGGGAGAGATAGTCGCTTATACTCCTAGTTAGTATTATTATGGGATACTGCACCGTTGAACGTATGTAGGAAGGGCGGAGTTTTGGTGGAAGCTGCAGGAACTTTGTCAAGGAAATAGAGGAAGACTCAATCCAAAATCTTCTATGCTATTGGCCGCTTATGCATAAGTGCAGGCTTGGTCTTCTGCACATCATCCCCTTTAGGCTATCTGAATTATATGCCACCAACCGACTGGATAGGCTTTGTGGTTCTCAAGAGATTGAATTTCTTCAGACTTCATGTCCGGAAAGTCTGGGTTCGAAGGAATGAAGGCACATAGTAGACTCGCTATGAGATATTCTTTCTTTGAGCTTTCAAATCAGTTGAGGAGTGGTTGCCAAAGAAGACGGCTTCCAGGCTCAGTGCTACACCTTCTATGCTATTAGCCGCTTCTGCAGAAGTGCAGGCTTAGTCTTCTGCACATCATATCCTTTGGGCTGTCTGAATTATATGCCACCAACCGAATGGATAGGCTTTGTGAGAAATTCTGGTTGGTTCTCAAGAGATTGAATTTCCTCAGACTTCATGTCCGGAAAGTCTGGGTTCGAAGGAATGAAGGCACATAGTAGACTCGCTAAGAGATATTCTTTCCTTGGATCAGTTTTCAAATGAGTTAAGGAGTGGTTTCCAAAGAAGACGGCTTCCAGGTTTTCCGCAAGTACCACTTGTAGGATATCCAGGACTCTTTGGTCCTTCTCAAACATCATAAAAGATGCAGCTGTTAGTAATCTTTGAAAGAAAGTCGCTTATCCTACTGATAGGTATCCTTCCGGCACACTGCATGACAAAACATCTAGGTTTTCTACATGTTTCGTACAGCAGTTCCTGCTTTGACGAAGAGGAGAAGGCAGTTTAATAGCTTTTCTGCAGCTACACGGTTCTGCAGGAGTTCAGGTTTATACCTGTCACCTGGCTACGTCATAGACCGGCCTTCTTTGGCTTTGAAAAAAAGTTTTGGTTGATTTTTTACTTACTTACTTAAGTTGGCTCCACAGCCTGTTGTTGGTCTTAGCTTGCTTAATAAATGATTTTAAATTACTCCGGTCTTGTGTGTGTTTTCTCCAGTTAGTGATACCAAGGATCTGCATTTCTTCTTCCACTTGGTCCTTCCAGCGGAATCTCAGTCTTTCCTGTCTGCGCCTTTCGTGGTAATTGTCGTCCAACACCTTTTTGGCTGTAGCGTTTGAATTCATTCGGCCAACATGGCCCAGCCAACGCAATCGCTGAATTTTTATGCGCTTAGCTGTGTTCATATCGGGATATACGTCATACAGCTCTGGCCATATATTTTGCGAAGAAATTTTCTCAAAAACATCCAGTACAGCTTTATCTGCTTTCGCAAGTACCCATGTTGCAGCGCCATTAAGAAGCACAGCAGAATAAGGGTGTTGTACAGTGTTCTTTTAGTTCAACGGGAGGGGGCTCTGTTCTGGAATTGTTTGCTTAATCCCCGAGGTAACATCTATTTGCCAGCACGATCCTTCCCTTTATTTCGATGTGTACATAATTTTTTCTATTAATAGCGGAGCCGAGGTCTATAAATTCTCCAACCATCTCCACATTGCAAATGCCGGTCTTCACTATGTCGCATTTCCGTCGGCGCGAGGTTTGTCTATCAGTTGCAAGCATAAGTTTAGTCTTGTCCTCATTCACTATGAGAACCATCTTAGCCGATTTCTTATCCATTCTGGAAAAAGCACCAGTTGCATCTCGTTCTCTTTTTCCGACGATGTCGATGTCGTCCGCATATACGAAGAGGATGTAGCATTTGGTGTTCACTGTAACTGTCTTATTAACTTCTATTTTTTTTGTAAAGTATTTTCTCCATCACTATATGGAAGAAGTTGCACGATAAGCTGTCACCTTGACGAAGACATCTTCTAGTGGTGAATGATTCAGAGAGGTGGCTTCCTATTTTTACTGCGGATCTAGTGTCACACAGAGTCATTCTACAAAAGCGTACAAGTTTTGATGAGATTTTATACGCAGACATGGCTGATTCCTAAGAGCTGGAATTCCGGAAAAATTCTTCCCAAAGGCTTTCGCGAGTAGCTTGACCTAAGAATTTCCGTAAAGAGTTCTTTAATTAACTAAAATATTATTGAAAGGCTAAAGAAATCAAACTGATTTTTAAAATTGGAAGTTATTTCTTGTATTTGAAAATTACTAGTTGTCCGGCTGGTATTCCTTGAAAGCCTCACATAGTAATTAAAGATAATCGAATTATTTTGGAAATATTTCCGAGCTCCAAGCAGTTTTTTGGCCTCCCACAATCTATGGGACTCAATAAGTATTAAATGAAGGGAAGACAATTTAAGAAAACTTTGCAACTACTTGGAAATCACTTTCAAGGCTGCAGTACAGTTACCAGAAGAACTAAAGTGGCATATGTCACTCAAGCTAATGTCACACTCGATACAGACCAAAGATACACATCAAGGATACAGTTGCGACATCAGAACAACTATTTTTCCATTTTTTTTTTAAATCAACCCATTGTGTTTTGTACTTTGTATTCATCGTTTTATGATTATTTGCTATACGCTTACACACACACACATGAACGCACACGCCTTCTGTAGTCGCCTTAAAATCCTTTTCAAACTAGAAAAAAAACAAAGTTCAAGGTCGAGTACTTATTTTTTTTAAGCACCTGTACAAAGAGATTTGGCAAATAAATTCATGTCTTGTATTCATTATTTTGAAAATGTATATTTCGTTTTACATTCATAGTTTTTTCTCTCTCTCTCTCTCTCTCTCTCTCGCGCGCGCTCTCTTTTCTTTGGCTGCGTTAAGAGGATTATAAAAACGTACGTTGTTTGTTTCAATGATGATTTTGAGGATTATTTTGAAATTGTTCAAGGAAGCTTCAAAGTGTTGCAATGAAATGGAAAAAGTTAAAAGGACTTTAAGTTGTTTTGTCTTAGTTTATATAAATTGCCGATTTTATTATGACTTGCTAAAATTCTAGGATAAGTTGCTTTCTAAATTGTTTTCAATTTAAAGTCTTTACTAGTTTTAAGAGCACTTGTCAGGCAAACCACTTGAATAGACTAAAGAAAATGGTCTTGGGGGGAATCTATCCTATAAAGATGGAATTGGTGCTTTTTACCAAACGATACAAAATTCCGTAAGTCAGACCAGCATATTTGGGTTAGCTTAAATACCTTAGTAGAATACTGTACTACCAAGTTCTTGTGGAAACTTTCTATGCATGTCAAAAAAAGCGTTTGGGAAAAGATGAGGGTTTAAGCCGTATTGGATGTCAACGGATGTCAATGATCCGATGCATTTTTATCTTCGGATCACTTGTTAGGTCGGGGACAATGGACAGGTCAGTCTAGAGACGATACTTAACTCCCTTTGATGCTTATAACAAATACATATCTGTCAGATGGGCCCTTAGACTCAGAGAGTCAGACGACTTAAAGCATGAAAATTATGTAACTGAAGATAATGCAGTTTTGGTCTTTACGAACGACTCCAAAAAGGACACTGCTACTGAATAGGGGATCATCTCTGATGATCTTGACCTGCCGGTCTTGCTTATGCTAACCGACGCCTCCGCCGTGCTCTAGGCGGAGATTTATACCATAACCGAAGCTGCGAAAGGAATTAACAGGATCGTCTCAGAGATCAGCACTATAGAAATTTTTTTCCGACTGCAATTAAGGCCCTTAATGAAAAAGGTGGTGAAATTTAACTCTGTTTGAACGACATAATGTCACGACAGTTTGGGTTGCAGGGCATAAAGGCATTCAGGGAAACGAAATGGCTCATGAACATCCAAGAGCACTCTCGGCCTTGGACGTACCAGACTCACCAAGAGATATTGATATTCAGTTATGAATTTAGTCGAATTATATGGTTTAAAGAAAGAAATTCTAAAGAATGAAGTAATTGAAGAGATAAAGAAAAATTTAGCTGAATGGAAGTTTGAACTTATATGCTTCCAGACCTCCCGGCTTTCACATCGGAGCTCTTTACCGCTTAAACCTCACCGATAGAATTCAAAAGCTTAAAGTTGAACGAGATAAAGAAGTTAGTGAAGTTCCTAACCATTAATGGAAGCTGATGATAAAAAAGTCTCACAAGATGGCGTTCTCAGCCGGAATTAATTAAAGTTAAAGGATTTTCTAACTAATTGCTTGTAGCTGCCGTGATGGTTGTGGCTGCCGTGACGGTTGTAGCTGCCGTGAGGTCTAAGCGATTAAGAACTCTGATGAGAAGACCGGCTGGTCTCGAAACATATAAGTTCAACCTTCCGTTCAGCCAAATTTTTCTTTATCTCTTCAATTATTATGATTTCTTTCTAAAAAATAATTTAACTGAAAGATTAAATTCAAAACGGACTTAAGCCAAACTAACTAATTAAATAATTTTCGATATTGATATTTCCTTAGTTGAGCTATTAAATGACATGAAAGAGTCAGCGGTAAGGAAGAAGGCATTCAGGTGATCCGCTGTTACCATTTGTAGAATATCCAAGACCCTTTGGCCCTCAATTACTAGAGCACTGCTGCTAGGAATCATTATGGACATATGCCGGAACGTTTAGCCTTTTTCTAAGAGGTAAAAGTGAATCTTTTTCACGAAGAAAAAGATTCACTTTTACCTCTTCTCTGTGACTCACCGTCTGAGCAAGAACGCAGGCTTAGTTATCTATGAAATCAATTCCTGCTAGGTCTGGAATTTCTCAGGGATGCACCACTGGTCATCACAATGGGAGTAATGGCATCCGAGTGTACTCGCTTGCATGCGGATTGGCCATCTAACCTAACCTAAAATACTAACTCACGTAAAACAATTTCCGATGTATTTGCAAATAATGCGTAAAGCGTTGCCACTTTACTACAGTTTCTGCCATATAAACAGTGAGTTCAGTAATTGCAAATTAAACTGTAAAGCGCAACAGTAAAAAAATTACAAGGTTCCTACGGCTACTTCTGGTAGAGGGTACCAAAAAATTATAAACATGTATCGGGGTTGCGCAAGTTTACATCTGGGATTTATTTTAAAGCGAGTTTCCCTATATTGCACGTCGTTATGGTGACTCGCATAGGAAATCTTGTAAGCCTTACATTTAAGGTAAAATATGTGTTTAGCGCTTTTATGTAAAACACTACGGGGAACATTTTTGTGGAACATTTTAACCCTATAATTCTACAACTGTATGGGTCTTTTCGTAGCTTTCTTAAAAAAGAGGCTAAAAACTCCTCTTCTGCGACGATATAGCGCAGAAATGTTCTACAAAAATGTTCCTCGTGATGTTTTAGATAAAAGTTCTGAGCACATCTCATGTCTTAAACGTAAGACTTACAAGATTTCCTATGCCGAGTACTAATTGTGAATTAGTACGAAATTAACCCTCAAATACATTTTAAGTTTTGAGAGATTTATGATGCTGAAGCTAGTTCTAAAGCTTAGGTGTCTTTAAAGGCTTGTAGTAGAACCTTATGGCAAATATTTTTGTGGAGCATTTCAGGCCTCCATATCATCGCTGAACAGTAGTTTTTGCACCTTTTTTAAGAAAGGCACAAAAAAGACCCACACAACAAAGAGTTAGAGGGTTAAAATGTTCTACAAAAGTGTTTCGTGTGGTATTTTACATAAAAGTGTTTAGCTTATATTATGCCTTAAACTTAAGGCTTACAAGATTTCCAAGTGCAAATTGTGAATAAGCATGAAATTAACCCTTAAACACATTTTAAGCTTTAATGATTTCTGGCGTTCAAGTTGAGTTTTGAGCTTCGGTGTCTTTTAAGACCCATAGTAGAATTTTGTGACAAATATTTTTTTGTAGAACATTCGAGCCCGCTATATCACGGCTGAAGGGGAGTTTTTCGCCCCTTTTTTAAGAAAGGGACAAAAAGACCCATACAACGAAGAGTTAGAGGGTTAAAATGTTCTACAAAAGTGTTGTCTGTGGTATTTTATATAAAAATACTGAGCACATCTTATAGCTGAAACGTAAGCCTTACAAGATTTCCTATATGCCGGGTCACCAAAACTATGTGCAAAACGGGTGGAACTTTAGCTGGCCCTAAAATAAGCCAAGATGTAAACTTTCAAAACGCCGATATACGTATATATTTTTTTGCTGTCCTCTGCCAGAATCAGTCGTTAGAACCATGTAGTTTTTTTTTGTGCTGTACAGTGTTAGTTATTAATACGTATGTACATATAAACGTTCTATCTGCTACGTTTAACGTAGTATATATTACCTTTTTTAATAGTTGTAGCTTGCTGGATACAGAATTTGGACAGTTTGTACGAGAGGAGGTTAATAAGGGCTATAATTTTTTGTTTAACTCGTCAATAACTAGTTGTTATATCGTGGATTCTGTCTTGATTAGTACAATGTAAAAGAAAATGCTATTTAAGTTTTTCCTTTACCTTTTAAAGCACTTTCCTGCCACTTGTTTTCTGCCTTCAAATTTTTAAAAGAGTTTTAACATCTCTTAAACTAAATTTCTTTTAAATGAAAAACTCTAAAATACCGGAAATCCTTTCCTCTGCACAGTACACTGTTCATGCAACTAAACAAGGTATTTTGTATATGAAATTTATACAATCTAAATAATTTGCCATTTATTCAGCAAAATCTTTTTTTTTTTTCTTTTACAACTACTTTAAATTCAAAAAACAGAATTTTGCCAGTCATTAATCAACCACAAATAGCAAACGAAAGAAAATTAAATTTCTTTCCAACGAAATGCCAAGAATTCTTGAAAGCCAAAAGAAAGAAAAAATCTTGAAAGCAAAAGAAAAACTATAAAAAGAAACGTACATATGTATGTGCAACATAATAAATTAAACACGAGATGTTGATGAATACGTTGAAAACACGTGAAAAAGATTTTCGCAGGCCGATAATGACAAGAAAGATATTGTTGCTGGCGTCTTTAAATGTCTAGGGCGTATTGAAAGAAATACAAAAAAAACAAGGAAAAATAAAAACACATTGAACGTAAAATAGCAAAATAAATTGAAAAAAAGCATGAAATTTTTACATGCAATAAACTTTCTTTATGAAATGGCATTTACACTTAAATGTATACTACTGCTTTATTATAATTACATGAGTACATGCATGCATGCATACAACATAAAGATAATTGCTGATATTATTAAGTTAGTAAAATTAAATTCTAGCTTTTATTTATTATTATAGCTTACATATTACTTTTTTTAATGTTTAAATTCTTAAAAAGGGGTGTGTTTTACAGTGGAAAATATGTTCACTTTTACACTTTTTATTGTTGCAATTGCATTTATGTTTTAAAATAGGGTGGCAGCTTTAACAAAATTTGCTTTTTTGTTGCTTTATTCTTGACACTTTTACACCCAACAATTGGTGTCATGGCCACCCACCCAAACAAACCAACAAGCACTAATTGCTTGCTGGTGCTCTCTTTTTGTTAAATAGCGGTAATTTTCAGGGCTACCATACTTTTGCTTTCATAAATCATAAACTAAATATCAAATACAATAACCTTTGAAACAATTAAAACAGTTTTCAATAGATTAAACTATTTGGAATTTTACCTTTAATAAAAGTGGTTAATTACACAGGGCAACAATTTTTTTTGTTTGTTTCGAATCAATTTTCCGCTATCAATGTTGATACTATACAGGGTTCTAACGCCTGATTCTGGCAGAGGGCCCAAAAAATATATACCTGTATCGGCATTTTGATAGTTTTCATCTGTGATTCATTTTAGGGGAGTTAAATAAAAAAATTTTAAACAAACGTTTGTCTAAAAATAAATTTAATTTTCAGTAAATGTTCTTTACATAATCAATGAATTGTTTGTTTGACTTTTATTTAGGACGCAAACAGCAAAAACAACAAGAAAAACTGTGTCGTAAAAAAACAAACCCGATGGCGACATACACACAAATAACAACAAAAACAATGATAGCAAAAGGAATGCGATTGCAGCAAGTTTGTTTACTTAAAATTTTTTGAGTGAATCAATTCGTTAATGTCGTTGCGTTAATTCTCATTCATTTTTTAAGAGTCTTTAGATAAACATTCAGACTTGAACATATTTAACAAACTGAAATTTCATAAATGCTTAATGGATGATGATGATGATGACCCAGATAAACATTCAGACTTGAACATATTTAACAAACTGAAATTTCATAAATGCTTAATGGATGATGATGATGAAGACCCAAACAATAAATCCAGTAAATATTTTTGTTTCATTAAGTAAACTATTTTCTTTAATATTTGTTAGTATTTTTTGACTAATTCTTTTATAAATTCACACAAAAATATTGTTTGATATTTTTTTAGAAAATCCAGTAAATCTTTTTGTTTGATTTAGTAAATTGTTTTGTTTACAATTTGTAAATATTTTTAGACAAATTGTTTTATATATTTCAAAAATTTTTTCACTAAAAAAAAACAGTTTTTTTTCAAAGAAATTGTTGAGATATTTTTGTCTATATTTACAAATTTGTTTGTAGGTCCGTTCCTAGACAAAGTATTTACTATTTCATTGAATTTCTTTACAGAAATTGAGAATATTTCATATTTTTTTGCCGAGTTATTTCATTTTGCTAAAAATTATTTCATTCCGCTTAAATATGAATTTTATAAAATTGTTCTGTTCCTACTCGTATAACTGTTCTTTATAGTGTAAAACGGTGTTTCCCTGAAGAATATCCCAAACTGGGTTCGCTTATCTGCGCCGCACTCAAACATTTTCTTCTCTCAGATATATTCAAAGCTTCCTTCGTTTAGTTAAGCTTTCCTGTATTGCCAGCTTTTATCCTCTGAGGTATGTCCAAAACTGTTTCCGCTCAAAGGGATCAGTTATCTTCTCTTCTCAGGTTTGTTCAGAGCTGATTTCACTAATTTCACTTTTTGCCTTTTTCCCCCAAAAAATGGAAGTTATTACATTTCAGTTTTTCCTGTGATCCCTTATTTCATTTCTGTTGGGAATTATTTCATGGTTCCGTTTCTTTTTGTAGAGGGTTAGATAAAGAGAGCATCTCTGTTCTCTCTCTCCTTCTTCTTGTGTTGCCATTTGCAATAAGAATAAAATAAGCTGTTTCTAATTTTTTGTTTCAGTGTAATTTAATTCTTATACAAATGTGTAATTTGCTAATTAAGTTTTTTTTTATATTTGTGTTTTCTTTCACAAATCAACGTCAATCATTTTTTCTATTAACACATAATAAACATGCGGAAGACCTTTTGCTAGAAATATTAAATCGGAATTATCTGTTTCTTAATTGGGAATTGCTTGTGAATGAATATTCAATTCAAATAAATGAAAAAAATGTTTTGATTAAAAATAGCAACAAATGCAAAATGTTAAAAAGAAATATTATTATTTTTGTTATTATTTTATTGTTATTATTTAATACAAAAATATTGTATTTTTATTATTCTAATGAAATTAACAATTAATAAAAATGTCATATTTGCAATAATAAGAAATGAACAACGAGACTTCATTCTATCTGCAATGATTGACTGACCCAGTTTCAATAAATAAATAAAAGCAATTTATCTAACGAGATTGGAAAAAGTTAACTCATGTACATAATATACACTCTAAAACATTACTTCAAATTTACTATCATATATTGTCTAAATTTGAGTTAAAAATTTCTCCTTGTCTAAAATTACATCGATTTTGTAGTTATTTTATTAAAGAAAAAACTTTTCAAATTAAACATATTTAGTCCAAGTGGAGAAAAATGTAGCATAAAGTATAATACGGCTATGGCTGAATGGTAGATACGTCAGACTATCAGTCAGGAGGTCGCGGTTCAAACCTGCACGCAGCCAATCGCTATTTTTAGTAAAAACATTTTGTTCAAAAATAATGCGTGTGTAATTTTAGGTCGATAATAATCTGTAAAGTGTTGCCGACTATTATCGATCTAATTTTCATCAAAAGTGTTTTAGAGTGTACATACGTATCACTACCTTAATATAGAAACGCCTTAACTCATTATTTTTTCAAATTGTGTTTTTGCACATTTCGATATTTTTTTATATATATGCACAATAAGAACCACCTTCCGACTTTCGACAGATAGCAAAGACACACAAGTGTTACAGCACAAAAATCGCTTTTAGATCTTTAACTTTTTCCTCTGAATCCTCTGAAAAAAACGTTCCAATGACAAAAATTTCTCTAAAAAAACCCCATCGTATAACTTTGTCACTGTAAAAAATCTTAAATAATTTGATTTCTATAAATGTTTTGGCATAAAAGGCTAAAAATGTGTGGTGGTACTCATTATTTTGTCAAAAACTGTCCGATTTTGTATGGAATGTCCCATTTGCAAAATTAAATAATTGACGTAATATACTTACTATTTTGGCATTTATTTATAATTTCGTAAAAGTTTTGACATTAAATATTTGGATTTTTCTGTTTATTTCTTAAAAAGAATTTGAAAAAAAATTTATTTATTGATCACTAACACAGGTCGACAAAACAATTTTTTTTGTTAAGTAGCTTTTTGGTGTCAAGTTTGGTACATGTGATAATGAAGTTCACACACACACTCGCCCCCACAAATACAGTATCTTAATGTTATATGGAAATTTGTGTCAATAAAGTACCATCACTAGATTGTGAATAAAATTAAAACCTGTGCACCCAACTTTAATAAAATATGGCTTCTTATATTCGTAACACATTCAGCTTTATCCTGATTGGAGTAAGATCGAGATTTTTCTAGATTACACTTTTTTTGTGAATTTTTGAAAGAATATTTTTTTAAAGTTTGCTTAAAACTTTTATGTCGCCCTGTGTTATTCACATTAGCATTTCTTTGTTTGTTTAGTTTAATTTCCAATAAATTTCTTAATGTCTTGAAACAATAATTTATTTACTTTAAACGTTTTAGAAATTTAAATGTAAACATTACTCTTGTGTTTATGTCATAATTTTCAAAATTTCGTTTTGAAAATAGCAGTCTTACATCAATTCGTTCATTAGAAGAACAATAGGAAAGTAATAAAAAGCTCTGCCAAATTAGTTTATATTTTTAACAGATTTTCAATAATAAATCAAATAATTAAAATTTATTAAAAACAACCCGAATGGTATAAAGTCATCTATTCAAAGTTTGAATTTCAAACACACCTGCAAAACCCTCTGATTAGAGCTTTCTCTCCCAATTGTTTTTGTAATCTCACCTTTGTTTGTAATCAAAACAAAAGAAGCAAAAAGTGAAGGGAAATTTCTCTAAATATTGTTGGGATAGGTTTGATTAAAGAAAAACAACAACAACAACTAAAACTACAAACAGGTCAATTTTAAATTGACACCCCCGTAATGAGAGCATACGTGATTGGATGCTTGTTTTGTTGTTGTATTTAATATTATTTTAGCCCTAGAACACTAAGACTATTTTTTTTAGCTTTACATAATAAATCTAGTCTTTCTTCAAATAACACTGTGCAAAACATAAATAACAAGGTTTTGATAACGAATTTCCGTAGAGAGAACCAAAAGAAAATATGCATGTATCGGCATTTTGAAAATTTATATATGACCTTTATTATAGAGGGAGTTAAATTTCCTCCCTTTTGCACATTGTTATGGCGACTTGACAGAGGAACTCTGTTAATCATTATATTTTGCATAAATGAGCACTTTGCAGTGCCAGTAAAATTTCAGTAAAATGGATTTTTCATTAGCAGTAAAAATTTATTGATTAATGCAGTTGTTTTTTTCAGTAAAAATTTACTGGCGATGAAAACTAGATTGCAGTGTTAGTAAAAATGTAGTGCTTACTGCAATTTTTTCAGTAACCAGTAAAAATTTATTGGTTAAGCAAATAAAATTCAATTATCAGTAAAAATTTACTGATCAGTAAAAATTTACTGATTAGTAAAAATTTACTGATCAGTAAAAATTTACTAATCAGTAAAAATTTACTGATTTTTTCGTAATCAGTAAAAATTTACTGTTAATCAATATTAAATTGCAGTATCAGTAAAAATTTACTACACTGAAAAGATTTCTCTTCATAAAACCAATGAAACAATTTCATTGGATTTTTTCATTGTGAAATAATTTCATTGGGTGGATGACATTTTCCTGAATCCAATGAAAAGTTTAATTATTGTTGTGAAAGAATTTGGTTGGTTTAGTTTTAAAAAATTTTCGTTGGTTGAATTTTAATGAAATTTTTTCATTGGATTTATGAAATTGTCATTGGATTAATGAAAAAATCCAATGAAATTGTTTCATTGGCTTTATGAAGAAAAATCTTTTCAGTGTAGTAAATTTTTACTGATTACTGAAAAAAATCCAGTAATCAGTAAATTTTTACTGATACTGCAATTTAATATTGATTAACAGTAAATTTTTGCTAAATACAAAAAAAAATCAGTAAATTTTTACTGATAATTAATGAAAATAATGAAAATGTCTCATTGGTTTTATGAAGCAAAATTCTTTCTGTGTAGTAATGCAAATAAAATTTCATTATCAGTAAAAATTTACTGATTACTGCAATTTATAATGCATTTGGTAGGGTTTGCTCAGCAATTTTATGTAAAGCATTCTGGGGGAACATTTTAACCCACAAACTTTTCACTGTATGGGTCTTGTATGGCTAAAAACTTTTCTTACTGAATTTAAATTGAGATAAAAGTAGCAAAATACAAGTTAGATCATTTTTTTATTGTTATAAAAAAGAGATTACACTGTGTAACAAAGCGGGCTAAAATTTTCTACGAAAATATTTACCATAATATTCTACTATAGGTCTTCAAAGACACCCGAGCTGCAAAATTAAATGCAGAAATCATTTAAAACTTAAAATCTGTATAAGGGTTAATTTCGTACGTATTCACAATTAGTACCCGACATAGGAAATCTTGTAAGCCTCACATTTAAGGTACAATTATGTAAAACACCACGACAAAAATTTTTGTGGAACATTTTAACCCTCTATCTCTTCGTTATATGGGTCTTTTTGTCCCTTTCTTAAAAAACGGGGAAAAAAACTCCACTTCAGCGGCGATATAGCGGGATGAAATGTTCTACAAAAATATTTGCCATAAAATGCTATTATAAGTCTTCAAAGACTCCCAGGCTTCACACTCAAATTGAATGCCAGAAATCATTTAAAACTTAAATAATGTTTAAAGGTTAATTTCGTACTTATTCGTAGAACAGTTTAGCCCGTTATATCGCCGATACAGGGTGCTTTATTCTTTTTTTTTAAGAAAGAGGCAAAAAAGACCCATACAGCGAAGAGTTAGAGGCTTAAAGTGTTTTACTAAATGCTACTCGCGGCGGTTTACATAAAAGTGCTGAACTGATCCTAAGCCTTAAATGTAAGGATTTCAAGATTTCTTATGATGATTCACGCGAACTTTAGCTCCCCCCCCAAATAAAGGTCAGACGTAAAATTTCAAACCGCTCATACCCGCACTATATTCGTTGGTCCCTCTATTGGAATCCCTTGTCCATAAACTTGCTTTTTTTTTCGTGATGTACAGTATAATGTATCACATGAAGAGCTAATTCGTTTCAGGGTTAGTGTTCTAAGGTTAATGGATTTAACGTACATTGCTCGTCATCAATTTGTTATAATTTTTATTTACACAATTTTATTGATCAAAATAACATTGATCGTTAAGCTGATTGTTATTGACTGGCCTGTACTTATAAAATAGAGCGCTCAAAATGAAAAAATAAAATGCAAAAATATATTTCAACGTGACAGCGTGTATGTATGTAGATTTTGAATTTTCTTTGTATAAAAATGTCAGTTGCTGTTGCTTAAATTATTGTAGGCAGTTTGTATTATCACCAATTTGAGCAGAATAGAACAAAAAAAAAACGGACAAATAGTAAATTGTATGTATTCAAAGAATAAATAAACAAACATTTGTTATACTAAATACGGGGTATCAGTCGTCTATTAAAACAGGGACGTGTTTAAGAAATTTAAAAGGGCTCCATTTTGTTAGAAATATCGCTAGATCTTAAAGTTGATTGAGTTTTGGAAAGCTTGTGTTTTGGAACCCATACATGATCACGTCTGGAGAATTATCTGAAATTTTATGATGGATGTACCTACCAAGAATGGAACCAGGCATAGGGAAAAATTATATATCTCCTGTCTTAAATAAAAAAAAAAAAAAAAAAAAAGAACGTATGGTGTTGTGTTACAGCGGGCAGAAATGAATTTCCTAACGTTTTATATACATAAGAAAATAAAAATATGTTATGTTACGTTATGTCAAGACCAAACATAACTTGATAGGACATGACATGGCATGTATATCTAAGGAAGTACTACTACACCTCAGATGTAGTAATAGTATACCACCCTGCTCGGGCGCCAATAATAATTTAACCTCCACCGACCACGTCTCAAGTGGTTTGAGGGAAACCACTGGGGCAACTGCAGAAGTCACCACTGGATCAGCAGTTTTCGGCTTAAGACAGAGCGAACAGGGCTGGAACACCTCCATCAGCGAACCAGTGATCCTTTTCAACTTTATCACAGCATCACCATCGTCATTAATCCCATCGACACTAGCAGCCACCTTTTTCTTCTGCCGCTTATTTCTCTTACCAAAAGCCAAAGCATTGCCAGTAGCTTCAGTCCTGTTGAACACCCCCACCTCTTCAGCCATACTACTATCAACCTCACAGACAGCAGCATTAAACAACATACAAGCCGAACCAACAACAGTTGGATTAAAAATACCAGCGGAGGCTGCTATAGCAGGAACAGAGATAGGAATAAAGTTCTAGAAGATGTCGCAGCAGCACCACCAATAGCACAAGCAGCTAAATTTTGCACCACCATCATTACTGGCAGCCGTAGTGCGCATGATCTTAAGCGACGATGGCTTAGAATGATCCAGCTATCACTCTTATCAATCTCGATGTCCATGTCACCATACCTCACTTTCTTAATAGCAGAAGAATTCATCATAGCCTCAGACTTCGTCATACTTGGAGTCTCGTCGTCGTTGTCGTCTTTTGGAATTCTCCGCTCCGACGGCAGACCCAGAGGAGCCATAAATATCGCCAAAAAAATTTATTTAGAAACAAATTACAACTTCCTTAATAAGATCAATATAACGACGCGTTTCTGGTGGTTGCCGGTGCATTCGTTCCTGTCTTAGTCGGTGAGGCTGATGAGTTGGCCACAGGAATGCTGATGCTGTGTGATGGAGCAGCCTCATGCTGGCGCTGGAACTCTAATAGTTTGCCTAGATTTTCTTCATTATGCTCAGCGTTTATAAATTTCCTGAACCGCCACTGCCTCAATTCTTCCATGCTTCCCGAGGGATTTTGCTCGAACTGACTCAGTTATGTACGTAGTTCATCTTGTTTGAGCATATAAATCCACGGTTTTCAACATGGCGTTTTTATGTTCACGTTTAAATTTTTTAAATTAATCTTTATTTTGATTAAAAATTGTATTTAATTTTTTATTTTTATTATTATTGAATAATAAAGTCCCTGCGCGGGCGCCAATAATAATTTAAACTTCTAGATGACAAGAAGAAGACACCAGTTAGCACAGACACAAACATGATTGGCGACTCCCAGAAATGCCAAAAATGCCAGGAAATCCCTGACTTTACCCCGGAAAACTATGGCAACATTGAACATCTCGAAAAGTCTACAGCGGCATTGTTGTCAACTTTGACATTTAAGAATACACTAAAACCGAGAAAAATGGCTTCATTTAAAAAAAAGCATAAATATGCATAAATTTTACACAAGGTAAAATTCATATTTACGATTTAATCTGAATTTAATAAGACTACGAATAACTAAAGGCATGAATGGCTTTGTGATAATTGACATATCACTTGTTTTTAATTATTTAAGCTTGTTTACTTTTTGGCGGCATTTTCTTATATCAGTTTGTTTGCAATCCTTTTATTTTATTAACTATTTCGAGATCGGGCTCCACGTTGAGCACTATACTGTTACAAATCATTTGCATGCACTGGAAGTAGCGGGTCTTATTTAATTGTTCTTTTTTTTTTCTAATTCTTTAAGCACATGTACTCTTCTTTTCTATATAATTAAAATAATGCTTTATAATTTTGAGTTTTCAATACTATTAATGTTAAAAAAAATTGTTATGTAAATCTGTCAAGACTCAATAAACACAATATATAATTCATTCTGAATTTAGTTAGTTTCGTTTATTTCCATAGCTTTTATGTATTATAATTTGTTTTATTCAATATTATTATTACGCCCCTTTTAATGTTTTATTATTGTTTGTTTCAATTCTTTATCAATTACGCCCCTGTTTTTTTTTCTTCTTTCTATTCCACATTTTATTTTCCATGTAGATGGATGATACTCGTATGTAAATTGACAGTTTGTAACAAAAACTAATCATTCAATCCATCCATTTGCCAGTTGAATTGGATTGGATGGTCGGTCATTCCATTTAAATTGAAGATCGGGTGTTTAAAAAACAAATTTTTTTTTATTTATGTACATACATAAGAGTGAGTGTACATTCATACATATTTATTTGTATTTTCATATTTCTATGCCAAAAAGATCATACAATTGTAGACAACGTTTTGTTTTTTGTTTTTTTTTTTGAACGATAAAACGTTTAGTGAATTTTTAATTTAGTTGCGTACGAGTATCAACAGAAAACAAAGTTAAGTGCTTTTTGGAATTTAGTCTTAAAATAGTTTTGACGACAAATATGGTTTTGACAACAACACAAGTGTTGTTGCTTTAGCAAATCAATCTTAAGATTTTGAAATAATACAGTGTAAAAGTATTCGAAAGAGTAGATATAACAAATCAGTAAAAAGCTTATGGAGATTTTATAGTCCCCCTATTGTGAAAGGCGACGTCGACATCACATCAACACGACATCGAAAAATTGTCACTTGTCTACTCTCTGTCGACAACAATTGATTAATATTAACATGCTGGAATAATTTCATAAGCTTCAGAAAATAGTAAGAGACTGTCAATAGCAGTCAACTGTTGTCGACAATGAGTAGACAAGTGACTATTGTTTACTGTTGTGTTGATGTGATGTCGACGTCGCCTTTCATAATAGGGGGGAATAAAATAGGTAAATATTTAAAGAATCAATAAAGTTTTTATAATTGTTGATAAACGAATTACCATTGACAGCAGTAAGTGTGCTAAGTCTTAGGTAAACTAATATCAAATATTTATAAAATATTTATACAGGACAATAACTAATTTAGCAGCGCAAAATTTATAGGAAGATTATAGATGGCAAGCGAGCCTCAGTTGGTTAAAAGTTGTTGAGCTACTTGGTATTACATATGGCAATTAGCAACTGACAGCTGTCAATATCACTTGGTACTTAGTACTTGTCTGGCAACCACGAATTTTCAATTGCCGGCTGTCATCGCAAGTAAATTTTCATTACACCGTACAACATTTTGCAAGTTTATATTTGGGACTCATTTTAGAGGGATTTAAAGTATCCCCCTTTTGCACATAATTATAGAGACTCGGCATAGGAAATGTTTTAGGCCTTACGTTTAAGGTATAATATGTGCTCAGCAATTTTTAGGTAAAACTTAGTGAGGACAATTTTTATGAAACATTTTAACCCTGTAACTCTTCGCTATGTGGGTCTTTTTGTCCCTTTCTTAAAAAAGGGATAAAAATCTCCCCTTTAGCGCTGATATAACGGGCTGAAATCGTATTTATTCATAACTAATACTGGATATATTAAATTTTGTAAGTCTTGCATTTAAGCTATAAGACGTGTTCAGCACTTTTATGTAAAACACCATAAGGAACATTTTTGCAGAACACTTAAGCCCGCTATATCGCCGCTGAAGGGGTTTTTCGCCCATTTTTTAAAAAAGGAACAAAAAAGACACATACAACGAAGAGTTAGAGGGTTAAGATATTTCACAAAAACGTTTCTCATGATGTTTTACATAAAAAACCTGAATGCATCTTATACCTTAAACTTAACGCCTACAACATTTCCTATTCCGGCTACTAATTGAAAATAACTACGAAATTAACCCTTGACCACATTTTAAGTTGGAATGATTTTTAGCTTTCAGGCTAAAAGTGGAGCATGAGTTTCTTTAAAGACTTATAGTAGAATTTTATGGCAAATATTTTTGTAAAACATTTTAGCCTCCTACATCGCCACTGTAGGGGAGTTTTTCGCCCCCTTTTTAAAAAAGAGACAAAAATACCTAGGCTGCGAAGTGTTAGAGGGTTAAAATGTTCCAGAAGAATATTTTTCGTCGTGTTTTACTTAAAAGTGCTGAACACAGCTTACACTTTAAATGTAAGGCTGGCAAGATTTCCTATTCCGGCTACTAATTGTAAATAAGTACGAAATTATCCCTTGAACACATTTTAAGTTTTTTTCTGGCGTTCAAGTTGAGTCTACAGCTTGGGAGTCCTTGAAGTCTTAGAGTAGAATTTTATGGCAAATATTTTTGTGGAACATTTTAGACCACTACTTTTCCCCTGAAGGGGATTTTTTTGCTTATTTTTTAAAAAAGGCACAAAAAGACCCATACAATGAAGACTTAGAGGGTTAAAATGTTCCACAAAAATGTTCCTCGTGATGTTTTACATAAAAGCGCTGAGCACATGTTATGCCTCAAATGTAAAGCTGACAAGATTTCTATGCCGGGTATTAATTGTGAATAAGAACAAAGTTAACCCTTAAACACATTTTAAGTTTTGGATGATTTCTAGCACTCCAATTGAGCCAGAAGCTTGACTTTCTTTTTAAACTTATAGTAGATTTTTAAGGCAAACATATTTGTAGAACATTTCAGGCCACTATATCTCCCCTAAAGGGAAGTTTTTTGTCCCATTTTTTGTATTTAACAATTTCCTATGTTTTTAATACATTTCTTTTTTTGTTGTTGTTGTAATAACTTAATCATTTTAATTCTACTCATATTAACAATTTCCCATTTGAAAGTCGATTTCAAAGTTCATATGCAATTAAAATGAATAATTTTTCATTTAGCTAATTGAGGTTGTCCTGAATTAAACGTCATTGTAATTGCTGCTGTTATTTAGTAAATACAGAAGGAAATAACATCGCAATTAAAGAATTATATTGATATTAAATGTTAATGAATTTGAAAGTGGCTTATATTACAGATTAATCAAAGTAATAAAAGTAAAATAATAAAAGAAATAATAAGAGTATTCAACGGAAAAAATTAAATATCTAAGTGGAACTTTTTAAACAAAGATCTCTTGCCATTGGTGTTTCTGTTTGGAGGTGCTAAGGCCGAATGTGTGGACTATAATTAATGAGTACATCAACAGAATGGAATTTTTTAATTGCAGCTACACTCATAATCCGGTTCGAAGGGCCATAAGCGAGTTTGTTTTCTTTTCCCCCAATTAATTCGTCAAGAGGCTGCAAATTGCGTTGTCTAGAATTACATATTCTTAAATATTTGAACTAACGATAGAGTAATTGTATTTAAAGTCCAAACAAAAAAATATGCATTTGCTATAAAATTTTTCAAACAAAATTGAAAATTTGCCCCCAGCAAATAAACTCTTTAGTTTCATTTATTTATTTACTTAAGCAACAAGTGTTTGTTAATTCTACTTTTGTTCAATGTTGGTTGTTTTCATTCTCTATCTATAATTGTTTTATTATTTTGTGGTCAGTCTATATTAATTCTTATCAACGCACACAAAAATTTGTTTTTATACTAAAAAAAAAAGATTAGGGGATTGTATTAAAATATGTTTATAATTATCTGACAAAAACCTCTTGAGTAACAACCAGTTGACAATACATACATAAACAAATACATAACAGTCAATTGCAATCCGTTTTCTTTTTGAACCCTTTCACTACTTCTGTACACTACAGTTTCTGAATTTCCGACGCTTTATGATTTCCCGGATGGGGGAAACATTTTGTTACGTTTTGGGTAACGTGCATCCAGAGAAAAAAAATCAATAAAAACCATATTGATTTAATAAGAAATATTAACGAAAGTCTTGTCATGTTGAACATTTTTATTTCAATATTGAACCATATGTATTCAAAATTGAATATTATTGACTTCGTGTATTTCAATAATGTTTTTCTTTTGAATTAAAAATTATTAAATTAATATGACGAGTTTTAATTTTTAAATTGCCGCTTTTCCCTTAGTGTGGGAATTCCCCACATAAATATATCTAATTATTCTTCGTTGAAATTTGTAATTAAATTATTTTTAGAAAGAAATTCTAAATTCTGTAACAATTGAAAAAACAATGAACATTTTTGACTGTACGGAAGGTTGAACTGACATCATAAGAATTCTTGTACTCACTGCCAATCACGACAGCTAATTTAATCAATTCGACTAAGAAAATCTGCAGTTAGATTCCGCAGGTTGCCAGGTATTCAAGTAATAATAAACTCTCATTAAGTGGCAATATGACGGGCTGAAATGTTCTAGAAAAATTTTTGCCATAATAGTCTGCTATAGGTCTGCAAAGACACCCAAGCTTCAGACTCAACTTAAAAGCCACAAATCATTTAAAACTTAAAATGTTTTTAAGGGTTAATTTCGTACTTATTCACAGTTAGTACTCGGCATAGAAAAATCTTGTAAGCCTTGCGTTTAAGGTATAAAATGTGTTCAGCACTTTTGTTTAAAACACTATGACTCAAATTTTTGTGGAACATTTTAACCCTCTAACTCCACGCCGTATGGGTCTTTTGTCCATTTCTTAAAAAAGGGGCAAAAAACTCCTCTTCAGCGGCAATATGGCGGGCTGAAATGTTGTGCAAAAGATTTTCCATAAAATTCTATGCCTTCAACATTTTTTATATTAAAAAAAAATACGTGTAACAAATACCATTAACGAATACTGGTAACGACAATTCAAAACGAAGACAACAGGCCGGCGCAAAGGTTAAATTCCTTAAAAACTTTGTGTTGCCGCTTTAGTATTTTCGCGCTGTTGCCGTTGTTTTTCGGGGAAGTTATGCGATTTTGTGGAGATTTTTGCCCTAATTTTTGGGAATCCAAAGAACTTCTATGATATGGAGATTTTTGTCCTAGTTTTTGGGAATTCGGGAAACTTTTGGGATTTTGGGGAGATTTTTGTTTTCGTTTTTGGGAATCCTTGGACTAGGTTTGTGTCTTGGCTAATGGTGTGGTTTCCTTGCTAAGTGAAGGTGTCTCGGCTTAACACCAGTTGCTCGTCTAAATTTTTGAGAAGTATCGCCAAAGTATCTTCCAGGCGATAGTGTTTTTTTTTTTGAGGAATTGTCTTATTTTTTTCATCCAGGGATTGGTATCATCAAGGTAGATGAAATTTGTGTTTTTAAATTATAGTTTCTATTTTAGGCCCCTTCATCTTTATCGCCATGACCACATGGCCATAAAGATGAGGGGGCGTCTGGCATAGCGACCGAACTCGGCCGACCGAAGGCATAAGACCAAAAGTAGCAGGCCGAGTACGGCAGGCCCAAGGCGATAGGGGCTAGGCCGAAGACAACAAGAACTTCGATCCAACCCGGTGTCCCATGACACTGTGCGTTCTTTTTACCCGACTACGCGACGCAAAGAAGGGTATTGCGTATGTATGTATGTGTGTTCCTTTGCGGCGCTATATAAACCGAACGCGTATACCGATTTTGACGATTCTTACATCAATCGATATGACAGTAGTCAAAATTCAATATGCGGTCCAACAGACGCCATTTTGTTTATATGAAAAAAATAAAATAAAAAGTTGGCGAACTATATCAAAATGGTTATCAATGGACAGGTATTTGAAAATCATCTTTAGGTTTCTCTTATGATTTTTAATTTCCAATGACCATTTAGGATCTGTGACGGTTTAAAGTTGTTTTCTTTTATTTTTTTACGCAGTCGGGTTTTTTTGATTTTTTAATTTTGTGTTTTGTTTCTTTTTGTGACAGATAAAATTTGTTTTTACAAGTGGAGTCCATAGTTTGCGACTGAACTTTTCTTAAAAAAGTATGAATTTACATACTTCCCTACAAAATTTTATCAACATTCGTTCAGTGGCATTGCGTGATGCGTGTTCATACCAAAAGTTTATGTTTTCTATTCTACATTAATTGTCATAAAAATGTTAACAAATATTGATATACTCAAAACTTGTAAAGTTTTTTTTATGGCAAATAATGTGTTATAACATATCTGTGGTATGGGTTAATAAAGGGCTAATTACATAATTGTATCGTTTGTTATAAAATAATTTAAATTAAAAAATATATACACACATATTTATTCACAAAAGTAAAATGGTAGTAAAAGGGTTAAAGTGCACTTTATGCAATCCTAACAGCGCGTATCGAAAATTTGCAAGAAAAACACTTGGAATTTTAAAAGATTTCAATTTAAATTTTTTCCAAAATTGTTAACTACAAGTATTTTATAAGCCGCATTAAAGTCTACAGGAAAAAAAACGGCCAAACGTCGTCCTCGATTTAAACCTTCAGATCTGGCAGCTTTTCAAAATCGAACAGTTTTATAATACCCAGAAAATTGCTATTTGTATTTTTTCCCAATTGTATTTTTTTTTATCTTTCATAAAGATCAATAAAGTTTTACACTAATGCACAAAAGCAATAAATTTAAAGAATATTTTTAAAACAGCAAAAATCATGCAACAATAAAAATATTGAAAAAATAAAATGTCAATAACACTTTGGCACGCAAAGCTTACAGACAAAAAAAAAAAAGAAAGCAACAAAAACCATTAAAAAAATTTATTTGTTTAGGGTTGTTTTCTTTTTTTTTAATACTTCTCCCCAATTATTTTCCTTACACGCCAGAAAGTGCAACAATACCCTAAATGGGATTAATTTATATGTTAGATACTGAAAGGTGGAATAATATGTTTGAAAAAGAATTTAATCACGATTTAATAGGGGTGGTAGAAGATCTCAAAGAAGATATTTGTGTGTAACAGAAATAGATGTAAAGGGGTGAATTATTTTAACCCTAGCTAGCATTCAATTGCTTGAGGTTTCCATGGTGCGGCAACATGTTGTTGTCTTTGCCATAAACGCACGTTCACTGAAATATAATATTTATTGGAAAATGCAGTACTGAGCAAATATGTATATGTAAATATTTATTATACAATAAAATAAAATTACACTGTACAACAAAATCAATTTTATTTATTTTTTCAAAATAACAAGGCTCTAACGAATGATTCTGGTAGAGAGCTACAAAAAAATATTTACGTGCTACGGCGTTTTGAAAGTTTACATCTGGGATTTATTTTAGGGCGGATTAAATTTCTCTCTATTTAGCTTATTGTTATAGGGGACTCGGCATAGAAAATCTTATAAGCCTCACGTTTAAAGTATAAGATGTGGTCAACACTTTTATGCAAGACACTAAAAGGAAAATTTTTGTGGAACAAGTTAACCCGCTAACTCTTCGTTGTATGGGTCTTTTTGTCCCTTTTTAGGGTTCCGTTACACCAAAAGTGTAAAGGAACCCTATTGTTTTCGCTACGCTGTCCGTCTGTCTGTCACAGGCTGTAGAATAGACTACACCAATTAACATCGATATTTAAAATAGGGATGTAACGATACGCCGTTTTGCCGATCCGATACCGATACCGATATTTAAAAATAAATATCGCCGATACCGATTCCGATACCGATACGAATATTGAAATTGAGTTCAAGTTTAGAATAACAAAACTCAAGTGTAATTTTTTTATTATGCAAAATTACATTATAAGAGAGAAAATTTAAAATTGATAAAACATTGGAAGTAATTTTTAAAGAGCTACATTTTCTTTGCTTCCAAAAAATTTATGTTAAAAATATGCAGATAATTATTAGAAAAGCAAGAAAAATGTTTAATTCCTTTATAATTTTAAAAAATACTCGCCATGCTTTTTAAAAAATCGATTTTTTAAAGGACATTTTTCAACTAATATTCTTCTAAATAACTTAATAGCTTAATTATTAAAAGACTTCTAAGTTTATATTTATTCACTTAAATTTACATGAAAATGCAGTTCCGAGTTTAAATTCGCATAAAAAAAATTGTGAAAATGGGTAATTTTGTATCCTTTTTTCTTGAGGAAAAATCATTATAGAATACCGAAAAAGAAATTGGTCCTAGCATCGTTTCCAATTCGGTGATTGGTAATCGAAAAACAGAACTTCTTGCAATGGCAAGGATATGTAAAACTAATTAGAAATTATCCAAATTTGCAATACTTCCAGATCGCGAATTCTAAATTTTCATGACTTCTTTGGAATAAGATTTAAAAAACAACGACTTGAATTTGAATTCATGATAAAATTAACAAAAAATAAATAATTTTGTTTACAAAATAACAGCATAAAATGTTATTAATTTTTAAAATTCATATTAATAAGATTTAAAAGATAACGAAGTGAATTTAATTCAACAAAAATAAATTACTTGTTAAAAAAAAACTATAAAAATTTTTAAAAGTATCGTCGTATCGACAGTAAAATATCGCCGATACCGATGTATCGGAAAATCTGAAGTATCGCCGATATATCGGTATCGGTATCGGTATTCGTTACATCCCTAATTTAAAACAATAAAAATTAAAGGGTATTCTATTAGTTAATGTAATTTTGACTATGTAATTTAGACAATTTGCTGTATCTTAGAAACCGTAAGAGGTAAAATCGCATATAAAATCGCGAATAAAAAATCGCAAAAACTTGAAAAAAATCGCCAAAACGAAAAAAGCGCAAAAACCAAAAAAAGCGCCAATTCTAAAAAAAATCGCAAAAACCCAAGAAAATCGCCAAACGAAAAAAAGTGTCAAACAAAAAAAAATCGCTAAAACCGAAAAAGGGCCAAATCGCTCTGTCCCTTTGTCGCTCTGTCGCTTTGTCGCTTTGTCGCTCTGTTGCTCTGTCGCTTTGTCGCTCTGTCGCTTTGTAGCTCTGTCGCTTTGTAGCTCTATCGCTCTGCCGCTTTGTCACTCTGTCGCTTTGTCGCTCTGTCGCTTTGTCGCTTTGTCACTCTGTCACTTTGTCGCCTTGTCACTCTGTCGCTTTGTCGCTCTGTCGCTTTGTCGCTCTGTCGTTCTGTCGCTTTGTCGCTCTATCGCTCTGCCACTTTGTCACTTTGTCGCTTTGTCGCTTTGTCGCTGTCGCTCTGTCGCTTTGTCGCTCTGTCGCTCTGTCGCTCTGCCGCATTGTCGCTTTGTCGCTCTGTCGCTTTGTCGCTCTATCGCTCTGCTGCTTTGTCACTCTGTCGCTTTGTCGCTCTGTCACTTTGTCGCTCTGTCACTTTGTCGCTCTGTCGCTTTGTCGCTCTGTCGCTCTGCCGCTTTGTCACTCTGTCGCTTTGTCGCTCTGTCGCTTTGTCGCTCCGTCGCTTTGTCGCTCTGTCGCTTTGTCGCTCCGTCGCTCTGTCGCTTTGTTGCTCTGTCGCTTTGTCGCTTTGTCGCTCTGTCGCTTTGTCGCTATGTCGCTCTGTCGCTTTGTCGCTTTGTCACTCTGTCGCTTTGTCGCTCTGTCGCTTTGTCGCTCTGTCGCTTTGTCGCTTTGTCGCTCTGTCGCTTTGTTGCTCTGTCGCTTTGTCGCTCTGTCACTTTGTCACTCTGCCGCTTTGGTACTCTGTCGCTCTGTCGCTTTGTCGCTTTGTTGCTCTGTCGCTTTGTCGCTCTGTCGGATTTGTCGCTCTGTCGCTTTGTCACTTTGTCACTTTGTCGCTCTGTCGCTTTGTCGCTCTGTCGCTTTGTCGCTTTGTCGCTCTGTCACTTTGTCGCTCTGTCGATTTGTCGCTTTGTTGCTCTGTCGCTTTGTCGCTCTGTTGCATTGTCGCTCTGTCGCTTTGTCGCTCTGTCGCTTTGTCGCTCTGTCGCTCTGCCGCTTTGGTACTCTTTCGCTCTGTCGCTTTGTCGCTTTGTCGCACAAAAAATTCGATGAATCAGTAAAGAACATTTACTGAAAATGAAATTTATTTTTAGACAAACTTTTGTTTGAAAATTTGTTGGTGATAATTTTTTCTGTGTTACTCAGAATTTTCTTTTTTTCACTTGTACCCCTTTGCTTTTAACGCCCTCAATTACAGTATGCTATAAGAAAAAAATCCCTTTTTCACCTCTCTTAGATCAACGGCTTTTCTCAGAACTATATTTTCAGATTTCATAAAAAATGGAGGGAAAAAAAGATTTTTCCATTATTAGTCTGTTTGGGTTTGGATAACTTTTTCTCGATACAATTTTAAACCAATAAAGTTTTTATTTAATTATTTAGCAAAAAATGTTTGATATAACTATTAGATTAATTGTGATGTTTCTTTCTTTTCTCTTTTTAGGTGAGTGTATGCCTCTTTGCTCTATTTTTTAATTATTAAAATTTAATTAAAAAATATAGAATTCCCTCGAATATTTTACTTCATAACAGCTGTATGAAATATTCCGGTAAGTTCAATTAGATATAAAACATAGACCCGTAAAAAGTAAATCCTTGTACAGTGGGCAAAAAAAACGTATACATATATACCCACATCAATAAATAAGGCATTCAAGAAGATTGAATTAGTTTTTCGTCTGCTTGAAATGTGACTTGAACGTAAAATTTTTGTAAAAAAATTTTCCTATTTCAAAATATATATTTTTGGGGAGAGAAAAACATTAAAGATCTGGCAACTGTGATGTACAAGATAAAGAAATACACACAATTTTACACATACACTCTCTTCTACTTCTACTCTTTCTTCTAATGTTGAAGTCAATATAAACTCTCAAAAAGTATCTAAGAAATGCATATAAAACTTAAACAGTGGTGACAACTTAGTGCTTTTGGCACTCTTTACTGCTTTTTAGTATCTCAAAATAAATGTTAAATGGTAATTTCGCTCGATTTCGAACGCCGTCATTCGCTTCCTGAATTTTTATTCTTAAGTAGAAAAAATAAAATTGTTTTCCATTTGGATTTGTCAAAATTTACGATATTGAAACGCTAACAACGCCAATAATTTCAAGAAATGCAGAGTCCAAAATCTTTTATTTTTAAGCTCTCTTAATTCTATTATTCATCGTATAACATTTTTCTTGGCTTTCTTCTTAATTTTCATTAGCTGTTTGTTGCCAACAAGTTGACACCACTGAACTAAAACAGAAAACACCAACAAGCAACAAAAACAATTACGTTTATTAAAGTAAAAAAAAAGCAAAAGAAACGAAAAATTTAATTAAAAACATGAAAAATTAATGAACACAAATGAACAGCTGAGAAGTGTAGACTTTGCTTTTTCAACTTGCGGGCTGCAGGTGGGGGCAAATTTCGATAAATCTGTTTCGATTTGATCTTTTTCTTTTCTTTTGCTTAATGTTGGCATAAATAAAGACTTCGTAGTTAGAAAACAGTAAAGTAAAATAGTTAATTCTTTCAACTAATTATTGAATTTAAAAAATACATAGGCGCATATTCATAGTCCTAAAAAAAGTATACTTTAAGAATTTAAAACCAGTATTGCCATACAAAATACTGGTTTTAAACTCCTAAAGTATACTTTATTTTGACTATGATTATGCGCCATAGATTGTTATTAAACATATGTACATATCGAGCCCTAACCTCGAAAATAACTTAAGCGACATATTTTTCGAAATTAGAATTTTGATGGAGAGTTTTTTACAGAATACAATAGAATTGTCATCATTGACCATATAAAGCTAACATCGCAATAGCGACAAGTGTCATGGGGTCAAACACAAAGCCACATGTAATGGTATTGATGTCGAATTACATCAACGTTATAATGGTTTTTCTATCAGAGGAGGAACATTTTTTGGCTCCATTTAAATTTTCAAATTAAAAAATTCCTAACAAAGTGGAAAAATTAAAAAAATATTCTCCTTTTAAATTTATTTTCCGTGGGTTGTGTTATTTTCGCCATTAGGGCTAGATATGCAGACCCGGAGGAGAGAGGCAATTGTATATGAAACCAAATATTTTTAAAGGAACATAACAATAAAAACAATGCATATCCTTCTACTGAACCGATTCTTATTCTGCAAATATATACACTTCAAGTTCACAATAGAAGATTAAGATTAAAAAAGTGGGCAGTACCACTCCCATTTAAACTAAATATTCTTTTGCAACTACATTAACTTAAACAATTGTAATAGAAATGTGCACACTTAGTGACTAAAAATCACAATTTCCATACAACAGAAAAATTTTAAATTGTGTGTGTGTATGAGTGTTGTATGAAAATCGCAATTTTTGTCAATAAAATTCCCCGACTAAATTGTGAATTAAGTTGACATTTGTGCATCGATTTTAATGATTATGATGGCTTACATTATTCCTAATATATCTAGCTTTTTGATAAATGATAAAAATGTAAAATTATTGCCCTCTTAATTTATTTATGTCTTTTTGAAACCAAAAAAGTTTCATTTTGCATGAAAAAAATATTTTTGCATGAAACTTTATACACAAATTGTTTGCATGAAACTTTATACACAAATTGTGTTTCCGCGGAAATACAAGATTGTTATTTAAAAAAAAGTGGGCAGTGCCACACCCTTAAGAAGTAAGTATATTCTACAGGTACTTCTACTACACAAATTCTTATTAAACTTTGTACACACATTGACTTTTCGTAGCACTAGATGATTATGAATAAAAAAAAGTGGGCAGTGGCAAGCCCATAAAAAGTAAATATGCTCTAGAAATGCTTCTAATACACTGATTCTTATGATACTTTGTGCACACATTACCTTCACCTGACACTACAACATTACATATTATTCAAAAAAGTGGGCAGTGTCACGCCCATAAAAATAAAAAGAATTTTCAAAGGCTTCTACTTAACCGAATCTTATGAAACTTTACACATATAATATGTTTCCGCGACAGCCCAATATTATGATTAAAAAAGTGGGCAGTGCCATGCCCTTAAAAAGTAAATATGTTCTACAGGTACTTCTACTACATTTATTCTTGTGACAGTTGGTGCACACATTGGCATTTCATAACACTAGATTATTATGATTAAAAAAGTGGGCAGAGCCGCGCCCACAAAAAGTAAATATGCTCTAAAAGTACTTGTACTAAACCGATTCTTATGAAACTTTGTAAACATATTGACTTCCCGTAACAATACATGATTATAATTAGAAAAAGGGGCAGTGCCACGCCCATAAAAAGGAAAATGCTATGGAAATACTTCTACTGAACAGATTTTTATGACTACACGTCTATAAAAATATTATTCTAAAAAGTGGGCAGTGCAACACCCATAAAAAGTGAATATAAATTTCAAAGACTTCTACTTAACCGATTCTTTTGAAACTATGCAAACGCTGTCAATTCATATAGCACTGCAGAATTTCAATGATAAAAAGGGGCAGTGCCACGCCCACAAAAAGTGAATATTCTCTAGAAGCACTTCTACTAAACCGATTCTTATGAAACTTGTACACACATTGACTTCCAGTAACACTGCATGATTAAGATTATTAAAGTGGGCAGTACCACACCCATAAAACGTAAATATGCTCTAGAAATACTTCTACTAAAGCAATTCTTATGAAATTTTACACACACACACTGACTTGCTGTAAAGCTGCATGATTATGATTTGAAAAGTGAGAAGTGCCTTGCCCATTAAAAGTAAATATTTTCTAGAGCTCTTTCCTCCAAAAAAATTTTTATAAAAATTTTCTTTGATAAAAACAGATTTTAGAAATATTTTTGGAATTTAAAAAGAGATACAACTTCCAGATTGTGCAGCATTTTTGTCACGCTCTTCCTTGGAGTTGGAGAATTTTTTTTTTAATTATTTAACTTAAGAATTCATTCTTTGAGGTATTTCTTTAATTCTATTTTTTTTTTGTTCCAAAATGCTGTTGTAATATTAAACAGAAATTTTTTATGGTTTGCATGTTATTTTGTCTGCCTTTGTTGTCTTTATTATACTTTTCTCTCGCCACCTTTTGAAAGTCTTCTTGTACATTTTGAGGAAATAAAAAAAATTGTCTTTTTTTATTATTATTAGTTTTTCAGTTTTCCATTGTTGTGTACCTAAGAATACATATTAGCTGGGTGCAATGATAATCACTTTAGTTGCATTTCATAGATACTTTTCACCAGATACATTCAGTTTTAAAAAGATAACTTACAATCGTAGAGGGTCTCTCCTCAGTAGTTTCTTAAATACGAAATACATACATACATACTTATTGCTTGACTATTGTTTTTTTTCTGTATATACATAAATTTGTTTGTTTGTACATAGCGCTCATTTATTTCAAGATCGGTATAACTCAAAAAATTAAATACATATTTTTTTCTCAAAAGGGAGCATACATGACTGTTGAGTTTATAGGAGAAAGAGGAAAGAAGAAAGGCGGGAGTTACCTAGTTTAATGTACTCTGATATTTTCTTTTGTTCTTTATATCGTTATCCTAAGCAACAGCAAATTACACTGTACAGCACAAAAAAAAAAATTAGCATGGTTCTAAAGATTTATCATTGCAGAGGGCACAAAAAATATTGGCGTGTATTGGCGTTTTGAAATTTTACATCTGGAATTCATTTCGGGGGGAGTTAAACTTCCCCCTTTTGTACATAAGAAATCTTGTAAGCCTTACGTTCAAGCAGGCGCGGATCCGGCTTGAGCTTTTGGGGGGAACTTGTAAGTAAAACATACTATTTTTCCAAACTTCTTTTAGAAACTCTATAGAAATTTACTCGTTTTGGGGGGATATTCCCTTCCCCTCCCCCCTTGTATCCGCGCCAGCGTTTAAGGTATAAGATGTATTCAGCACATTTATCTAAAACAACAAGATTAACAATTTTGGGAAACATTTTAACCCTCTAACTCTTCGCTGTATGAGTCTTTTGGTCCTTTTTTTGAAAAATGGACAAAAAACTCCCCTTCTGGTGCGATATACCGTTCTGAAATGTTCCACAAAAATATTTCCTACAAAATTCTACTATAAGTCTTTAAAGACACCCAAGCTGCAGATTCAACTTAAACTCCAGAAATCATTAAAAACTTAAAATGTGTTTAAGGGTTAATTTCGTACTTATTCGCAATCAGTATTCGGGATAAGAAATCTTGTAATTCTTACGTTTAAGGTATAACAGTTGCTCAGCTTTTTTATTGAAAACAATACGAAAAACATTTTTGTGAAATATTTTAACCCTCTAACTCTTCGTTATATGGGCATTTTTGTTACTTTCTTGAAAAAGGGGAGAAAAACTCCCCTTCAGTGACGAAATAGCGGGCTGAAGTGTTCCACAAAAATGTTTGCTACTAATTTCTACTATAAGTCCTCAAAGACACTCAAGCTCGAAACTCAAGTTAAAGGCCAGAAATCATTAAAAACTTAAAATGTGTTGAAGGGTTAATTTTGCACTTATTCACAATTTACACTCGGCATAGGAAATCTTGTAAGCCTTACGTTTAAGATACAACATGTGTTTAGCACTTTTATAGAAAACATCATGACGAATATTTTCGTGGAATATTTTAACCCTCTAACTCTTCGCTGTATGGTTCTTTTTGTCCCGTTCTAAAACAAGGGAGCAAAAAATCCCCTTTAGCGGTGATATAGCAGGCTGAAGTGTTCCATAAAAATATTTGCCACAAAATTATACAATTTTTTTTTTATTATTAAAAAAGAGAAGTAACACAATCAGGCAATTAATGCCTACCAGTTAATTAATTAATGTTTTACCTTCTTTGGGAAAGGGATAGTGTAGAGAGAACAGGTGGTGAAGTGGGAGAGAGATAGAAAGCTTAATTGATTTACAACCCTGCTATTGCGCGTTTTATGTAGAGCAGTGCTGCAAGCCTCTCTGGTGTCAAGTAGAGGCATCGAGTTGTTTAAGCTGTGTAGCCATTTTATTAGTTCTTTTACTTCGCCGACGGTTTTGCTACAATACCGACGAAGGAGGTTGCTGTGAAGTGCATTAGGATATGTTAGTATTACTCGCCGCCGGTACTGCCATAGTGATCGGTGCTATGCCTTCATCACTTTAACAGTCCAACAACAACGAACACAATGACACACCAATGCACATGAGAAAAATGCATGATGTTGTTGGCTTGCCTGAAACTAGTCTCGAACTCAAGACCTCGGGGTTTGTAGTCAAACGCGCTAACTACTCAGCTAACAGCACCCTCCACTATTGGTTTTCAAGGACATCCAAGTTCCAGATTCAACTTGAACGTTAGAAATCATTCAAAACTTAAAATATGTTTAAAGGTTAATTTCGTTGTTATTCACAACTAGTACTTGGGATAGTAATCTATGTAAGCACTACGTTTAAGTTAGAAGATGTGCTAAACAGTTTTATGTAAAATATATCACGAGGAACATTTTTGTAGAACATTTCACCCCACTATATCACAAGTGAAGGGGTGCTGTTTTACCCCTTTTTTAAGAAAGAGACAAAAGACACATACAACGCCGAGTTAGAGGGTTAAAATGTTCTACAAAAATTTGCCTCGTGGGGTCTTACATAAAATTGCTAATTAAATTTTATACCTTAAGTGTAATGCTTACAAGGGGCCTATTCGGAAATGCATCACTGCGCTGCATCAGAAAAGCAAATTTTTTTTAATGCCGACAAAAATCTCATTATGATTTTTTATTGTTTGACTATTGTTTTTATTGAGTATATGACAAAATTTTGGTACAGATCTACTTCGCTGATATATATAAAAACGTTTAAAATCACTAATGCAGCGCTGTGATGCATTTCCGAATAGACCCAAGATTTACCATGCCGAGTCAAAAGGGTCCCATCTGTAAACTTTAATTTTGTTGTGCAAATTGCTCAAATAAATTGTCAAAGTGTGAATACAAATGCAAATCAGAAAAGAGAATTTAAAATAATTTCTGAAACAAAAATTGCTTGTGTAGACGGGAACTTAGGAACCCACCTAAAACATTGCGGTGAGCGTCGCGTTAGCAGCAGGGTGCGTATTTACTACACATTCCAACAGATAAATTTTAATTTGAATATACCATAAATACATTCCCTAATTCTTTCTCTGATTTCGGTTGGACTCAGTGAACCAAAAAATGCAAGGAAAAAATACATTGTTCCAACGAATTGTTCATAAATTTTCACCTAATGTACTAGTACGTTAAATCAATGAACTTTTTCATTAATTTTGTTAAAGAATAACAACAACGATTGCTTTAAACTAACAGCTTTACATTGTACTGCAATAAATATTTTCATTGAAACAACGTATGCTTACATTGAATCAACGTATTTTTGCATAAAAATAATGAATCTAAGTCAATGAATGTTATTCATTGAAATTATGTAAAATACTTTTTTTAGTGCTGTAATTTTGCTTTATTAATAAAAAAAAATTAAACTTTTCGAGTCATGACATTTTTGAGTTATGACAGTCTGGTAGTAAATGAGCGTGCTGTATGAACTTAAGGTCTGTGCATTGGTTGTGTCTGCCACAGTAGTGTTTGTGGTCTTGTTGGAAAAGGAAGGTGTTGGTGGTGTGTGTTGTACCGATGATTGCTGATGTGGTATAGATACTTTTGTTGTTGTTGTTGTTGTTGCTAAGTATTTTATATATACATACAGTGAGGTTTAACACGTTGCGTGTGCAACAAAAACAGTCTCAAACGAACTGTTGATGTGTAATGTGAATTACACAAATTATGAATTTAATATCGAGTAAAAAAATTTGTGGTGGTGGACAATAGTGTAAAGAAATCTTTAAAAGAGTAGAAATTAAAAGAAAAAAATTTAAATAATATAACAAATTTATACAAAAATATTTGCTAAAAATCCAAAACCTAGATCACTACAGCAATTGATATCTGAAAGTTACTTATTAAAGCAGCTGGTTTTTTTAGGAGATTGTAAAACAAACAAAAACTTGTTTTTAAATTTGCCAAAAATTTTGTTAAAAAAAATAGCAATAAAAATGAAAAGATACAAAAGTATCTTAAAGATATTTATTCTATAAAAGTTCAAAAAAGTATATTTCTTGCATTAAATAAAAGTGAAAATATTGGAAAAAATACCTTTCTAAAATGCCAAAAATGTTAAATATACTTTTGTATCTACAAGTGTGAATTCTGCAGTTTTAAGCAAATTTCTATTACTCACACGTAATAATAAATTAATTAAGTTAAAATTGTATGATACAGTAGCAGTAATGCAGGCTTTGATTTTATAGTTTTCATTAATGAAAACATATTAATATTCGTATTAAAGAATGTATCTGTAACTTCACTTTGGAAAACATAATTACAACAACAAAAGAAAGAAAAAAACAAATAAATAAACACCTTTAAAAAAAAACAAAATTACATTTTGTTAATTCCAACAAAACACAAAAATCATAAAGATACAAATAGTATCTATCTTTCTCTAGGTAACCAGCAAAAGATAAACAAGTATCTTTAACACAGTTTGTGTTTTAAAAGAATACAAAAGCTATGAAAATAAAAAAAAATATATGTATGTATATTGAGAAGGCTTGTTGATAATTATGAAAACAAATAATAGATGCAAGTATGTATCTATAAGATATTTTTGACAGACTAAAAATATCTTAACGTTATTGTTGTAAAGTTGTAACAAAAGACACTAAAATAATCATTATTTTTAATAATAGTTTTAAAAAAAGAAAGTTTTCCAAAAAATCAGTAAAAGATACAAAAGTAGCTTTAAAATGTTTTTGTTAAAATCTAAAGAAACTGAACTTGAGTTCGTGTTTAATTTAATTTTTCTATTAAATTATATTTCTATTTAGAGAAAAATATGAAGCATGTAGACAAAGAAAAATTTGATTGCGCAGAGGATTGAACTTACATGTTTCGAGACCTCCCGTTCTACTCATCAGAGTTCTTTACCACTTATATCACTCGACCAAAGTCAATAGTTTCCAATCAAGTAGTTGAATACCATTTAACTTTAAATCACTCTTAGAGTTGTTTTTATGCCCCTCCTCTTTGTCGCCCTTCGACACACTCCGCCTACTCACCGGATACGGCGCCATAACTTTCATAAAAAATAAAAGTTATAATTTAAAAACAAAAAATTTCAGCTATCTTGATGACATCAAGTAAACGAAGATAGTAATTTCAACCTCTAGGTGAAACAAAAACATAATTCGTCAACGAAAAAGATCTATCGTCTGGAAGGTACTTAGGCGACACTTAACCGATACTTCTTAAGAATTTAGCCGAGATACCTAGTATTTACCCTAGACACCTTCATTTAGCAATGACACCAGCCAAACCTGGTCCAAGGACTATAAAAATTTGCACAAAAATCTCCCCAAAATCTCAGAATTTTGCGGATTCCCAAAAATTAGGACAAAGATTTCCATCTCATCAAAATCCCAGAATTGTCGTTACACGTATTTCTTACCAGTATTCGTTGCACGTATATGTTACACATATTTTTTACACGTATTTGTAACACGTATTTTTGCTTTATGTATATGCTGCATATCATATGCAGAACATGCCAAACGTGCCATAAGGAACTTCGTTCATCAGAAAAAATGGTTTAGCGTTCCAACGTTGAATATCATTTAACTTTAAATCACTCTTAAAGTTGTCTTTGTCCAGCTTTTCCATTTGATAGTTTTGCGGATTCCCAAAAATTAGGACAAAGATTTCCCCGAAATCTCAGAAGTACCACGGATTCCCAAAAACTGGGACAAAAATCTCCCAAAAATCCCAAAATTGTCGTTACACGTATTTCTTACCAGTATTTGTTACACGCATTTGTTACACGTATTTCTTACCAGTATTCGTTACACGTATTTGTTACACGTATTTTTGCTTTATGTACATATATGCTGCATATCATATCCACAACGTGCCAAATGTGCCATAAAGAATTTCGTTCAGAAAAAATGGTTTAGTGTTCTAACGTTAAAAGATTGAACAATTTTTAGTGTTCTAGGGTTAAGTCATTTATGATTTGTCATTTAAAAATAAACAAGTTTATGTTGCTTGAAATTTTTTAAAGCAATAAATAAATTGTGGAATTGGGTCTAGACAAATTTTAGCAAATATTTTTGATTATTTTTCCAATAACACTGTACAACACCAAAAAAAAAGTTACATGGTTCTAACGCCAAATTCTGGTAGAGGCTGCCAACAAAATATACACTTATATCGCCGTTTGAAAGTTTACATTTGGGATTCATTTTAGAGGGGGGAAGGGGTGGGGGTGGGAGTTAACGTTTCCCCCGTTTTGCACACAGTTATAGTGCCTCAGCATAGGAAATCTTGTCAGCCTTACGTTTAAGGTATAAGATATATTCAGTTCTTTTATGTAAAACACAAAGGGAAATATTTTTGTAGAGCATTTAACCCTATAACTCTTCGCTGTATGGGTCTTATTGTGTTTTTCTTAAAAAAGTGGAAAAAACTCCCCTTCAGCGGCGATATAGCGTGCTATAATGTTCTACAAAAATATTTGTTATAAAATTCTTCAAAGACAAAACAGTTCCAGACTCAACTGGAACGCCAGCAATCGTTTAAAAGTTAAAATATGTTTAAGGGCTAATTTCGTACTTATTCACAATTAGTAAGGCTTACGTTTAACGTGTAAGATATGTTCAGCACTTTTATGTAGAATACCACGGGGAACATTTATGTAGAATATTTCAGCCCGCTATATCGTCGCTGAAGAGGACTTTTTTACCCCCTTTTTAAGAAAGGGACGAAAATAGTCATATAACAAAGAGTTAGAGGCTTAAAATGTTTTACAAAAATTTGCCTCGTGTTGTTTTACATAAAAGTGCTGAGCACATGTTATGCCTTAAATGTAAGGCTTAAGAAATTTCCTAAGCCGAGTCAGTATAAATATTTGCAAAAAGTGGGGATATTTAACTCCCCCTAAAATAAGTCCTAGAAGTAAACCTTAAAAATGCCCAAACAGGTATATGTTTTTTTACTGCCCTCTGCCGGAATCAATCGTTAGAATCATGTAATTTTATTTTTCTGTTGTATAGTGTAATTTGTAGTATATTTCTAATATAATTTATATATATATAAATCCTAGTGTTTGTCATGGTTTTAAGAATTATGTGTTGTACTAGTACATTATAAATAGTGTTTGCTAAAAAAAATAACTAAAAATTGTCGAACTCTAAGATACTTTAGAAACACCAAACAAAATGTACGTTTCAATGATTTTTAATCTTTAAACAAGTTGAGTGATTACAACATCAAATAGTTGAGCTAAAAAATAAATGGATTTTTAAGCCTTCGTTTGAAATATTTCACAATTCAAATAAAAAAGTGTTAAAAAGAAAATTTAAAAACGCCTACTCTTGAAATTAAAAAACGAGAAATTCAAGCAAATAAATAAAACAACATGTATTCCAGCAGTGGCAGTACTATGATGTGTTTAGCTCAGGATTTAGCCACCAACACTGCTGCTGATATGGACACAAATAAGCCACAAGAACAAAGTCAACAAAATCAAGAATTTTGTAATAATGATTTATTAATGAATTCTAGTGAGCCGATTATAATGTCCACACCTCATGATCACTTGTATACAAGATCTATATCCATGGTGGGTAATCCCAATGGAGGAGGTAATCAACGAAGACAAATTAAAATTCTAGTCAAAGCCAGGTAATTATGAAATAATAAAATCAAATAATTTATAGCATAGAATTAAATTAGATAATAATATATATTACAAGTTCCCAGCTCTGCTTTATTAAATTGAATTAAAACGTCTGCACAGTAAAGACTTTCGCAAAATAAATGGTAATAAATCTGGAACTCTTAAACTTCTGGATTTAGCAGAAACTTGAAATATATTTAGAGGAGGTCTTCTGGTTTAAACTACAGTGGGCTAAAGTTGACTACCTTTGACTAAAAAATGTTTTTTTTATGTTATCCAATCTATAAAATTTAAAGTGCTTTCAGTTTAGCTAAAAAATAAAAAGAAATAATGTTCTCCCAAGTGTTTCCGTATCTCTCATAGCTTAGAAGATATTTGACTTTAAAGAAAAAAATTCTTTTTTTATCTTGTCTTTTTTCAATATTTTGCCTATAACTTTGAAGTTTACAGTACGATTTTAGTTTAAAAGGCAGCATTCGATTTTTGATAAATTCTATGTAATACTAGAGACAAGGATTTTTTTATTACCTGCATTCTTGAAGTCGGAAAAAGCCTAAAAAGTCAAAACTTTAAAATGTACATGAAAAAACAATGTTTTTTAATCTTCATTGTTTTCAATTTCGTAAAAACCTTTGTTCAACATATTCACTCTTTAATCTCATATCGCAAAAGGCAATCTATTGACAATGTGTCTAACACCTACTATTTTGTATTTTGGACATTACCCTACAATAAGCAATGACCGAATTTCGGCAATTTTAAAAATAATTTTTGTGTTCAAGTGCCTATAAAAAATTGTTTTATAAAATTCCACCGATTACATTTGATAAAATATATAGTTCTAAGATTCCTGTCAAAAATTGAAGAGAGCCTGTCAATAAATGTGAATATACGCACAGATTTTCTGAAGAAAAATTCAAAATTTAGAGAATATAAATTTTTGTACCATAAAAAATATGTAAGTTGTAAAATAATTTTATTTTCGCAAATTGACAGTTTTGAATTCTATAGGAATCTTTTTACTACGCTAAAAAAAATTATTCAAATATCTTGTACTGTTCTCGAGATATTCAGATTGTAGGGCATACAATTCAAAGTATATATAGAATGCTCTTAACTTCTTTCCTTTTTCACACAACTGTTATAAATTTCTAAGATTCTACCTAAACCTTATAATAAAAGCAAAACTAAATTTTCAATGTTATACAAAACGGCTGTCATTGGCGTAGCTGGAAATTTTTCTTGGGGGGGGGGGCTAAATCCCATATTTCATCCTAAATTTCGCTTATATTATCAAAATTATATTATCAAAATTATCAAAATTACTCTAATATTTTCAAAATAAAAAATATTTATCATAATTATACAATCTAGTTTTCATGTAAGAGCACTTAGTACTAATAAAGCTAGGCGGTCAAGCTAATAGATTTCTTCATAGCTCGCGAAAAGTTTGTCTAATTTAAATAAATAAGAAACCAAAAGCTGTGAAATAAAATTACCTTTAAGTCATCCGCATATAATTTTTTTATATTTTCAGCTGCTTTGGACTTACTGAGAAATTAGCTGCAAAAAAAATTAATTTTTTCATGCAAAATTAAACTTTTTTGTTTTTAAAAATTTATATAAAAATTTAGACAGCAATAATTTTACATTTTATCATTTCTTATAAAGGCATTTAAATCAGGAATAAAATAAACTATAAATCATTAAAATCCGTGGACAATTGTCGATTTTATTTACAATGAAGTGAAAGAAGTCAATCGCTAAAAATCACAATTTCCATACAACAGAAAATTTTTAAATTGTGTGTGTGTGTGTGTATGAGTGTTGTATGAAAATCGCAATTTTTGTCAATAAAATTCCCCGACTAAATTGGGAATTAAGTCGACATTTGTGCATCGATTTTAATGATTATGATGGCTTACATTATTCCTAATATATCTAGCTTTTTGATAAATGATAAAAATGTAAAATTATTGCCCTCTTAATTTATTTATGGCTTTTTGAAACGAAAAAAGTTTCATTTTGCATGAAAAAAATATTTTCTCACTAATTCCTGGAGCTCCGAAATTGCTGGATATATAAAAAATTAAGTAAATGTATAAGGATAACTTAACGGTAATCTTATTCCAAGGAGTATAAAGCGTGACTTCTCTTCCTTTAAAGATGTTCAAAGTTTTAGACAAATTCAACAAACAGCTTAAAAGTTCCACATTTATTACCATTTATTTTGCGAAAGTACCCACTGTGCACTGTTAAGGACTTTTTAAATGTAAACAAAACATTTTACAGTTGAATTAATTTTTTTTCTGGAGACTTACGTTGAAATTGCAAATGAAAAATATTGTATCTTGACATAATTATTTTTGTTTTTCGCACTCATATATAATTTTATTTATTTGTTTATGCACATTCTTTCTTTTTTTTCTTTCATTCTCCCTTAACCCCACGCTGAGACTGCATACAATGAATGCGTTCACGAAGTCATTCAACTCTTTAATAAAAAGTTTTTGTTGTTTTTCTTTCATTGGCAGCATAGCCACAATTTCGAGAGACAAATAACGGCGATAACTACAAAACGATGTCATCATTTATAGTTTATGAGTTTCGTTTGTTCATATGCTGCATGCATGTCCATCCATTACACTGTACAACAAAATCAATTTGTTTCAAATCACAAGGTTCTAACGACTATTTTCCATAGAAGGCTCCAAAAAATATATATGTACGTGCAGTAGGTGCATTTTAAAAGTTTACATCTGGGGGCTCATTTTAGGGGGAGCTAAATCTTTTTACTCGATTTTGCACATAGTTATAGTGACTCGTCGTAGAAAATCTTGTTAGGCTTACGTTTAAGATATAAGATGTGCTCAGCAGTTTTATGTAAAACACCACGAGGAAAATTTTTGTAGATCATTTTAACACTCTAACTCTTCGCTGTATTGGTCTTTTTGCTTCCTTCTTAAAAAAGGGTCAAAAAACTCCCCTTCAGCTGTCATATAGAGGGCAAAAATATTCCACAAAAATGTTCCTCGTAGTGTTTTACATAAAAGTGCCGAACACATTTTAAACCTTAAACGTACGCCTTAAAAGATTTCCTATGCCGAGTACTAATTGTGACTAAGTACGAAATTAACCCATAAAAACATTTTAAGTTTTCAATGATTTCTGCCATTCAAGTTGAATTTGCAGCTTAGGTGTCTTTGAAGACCTATAATAAAATTTTATGGCAAATATGTCTGTAGAACATTCTTGCCCGCTATATCGACGCTGAAGGGTAGTTTTTTGCCCTCTTTCTGAAAAAAATAACAAAAATTCCCATACTTCGAAGAGTTAGACGGTTAAAATGTTCCAAAAATTTTTTTCTCGTAGTGTTTTTCATAAATATACTAAGCTCATCTTGTACCTTAAGCGTAAGGCTTAAAAGATTTCCTATACCGAGTACTATTTGTGACTAAGTACAAAATTAACCCTTAAACACATTTTAAGTTATATATGATTTCAGGCGTTCAAGATGAGTCAAGAGCTTAAAAGTCTTCACAGACCTATTGTAAAATTGTATGGCAAACATTTTTGTAGAATATTTTGAAGCGCTATATCGCCACGGAATAGGAGTTTTCTGCACTCTATTTAATAAAGGGTCGAAAAGACCCACACAGCGACGAAGTAGAGGGTTAAAATGTTCCAGAAAATTGTTTCTCGTAGTGTCTTAAATAAAAATGCTGAACACAAGTTACACCTTAAGTGTAAGGCTTACAAGATTTCCTATGCCGAATACTAATTGTGACTAAGTACAAAATTAACCCTTAAACACATTTTAAGTTATAAATGATTTCAGGCGTTCAAGCTGAGTCAGAAGCTTTGAAGTCTTTAAAGGTCTATAAGAAAATTTTATGGCGAACATTTTTGTAGAATATTTTGACCCGCTATATCGCCGCTGAAGGTAATCTTTTTGCCTCTCTTTTAAGAAAGGGTCTAAAAGACCCATACAACGACGATTTAGAGGGTTAAGATGTTTGACAAAAATGTTTTCCGTGGTGTTTACATAAAACTGCTGAGCATATTTTATACCTCAAACCTAAGGGGCCATTCACATATTACGTAACGCTCCAGGGGGGGGGGGGGGGTTAAAGATTTGTTACGGATCAGATACTTTATACTGAAAATTTGTTTAAAAGCGTTACGAAGGGGGGGGGGGCTATAAAACCTCCAAAAATAGCGTTACGTAATATGTGAATAGGCCCTTATGCCTACAAGATTCCATATACCGAATAGTAATTGTGAATAAGTATGAAATTAACTCTTAAATACATTTTAAGTTTTGAGTGATTTCTGGTGTTCAAGTTGAATCCGGAGCTTAAGCATCTTTTAGGACCTATAATAAAATTTAATGGCAAATATTTTTGTGGCACATATCAGCCCGCTATATCGTCGCTGAAGGGGAGTTTTCTGCCCCTTACTTAATAAAGGGTCAAAAAGACCCATACAGCGATGAGTTAGAGGGCTAAAATGTTCTATAAAAATGTTTCTTGTGGTGTTTTACATAAAAGTGTTGAGCACATCTTATACCTTAAACGTAAGACGTACAAGATTCCCTATGCCGAGTAGTAATTGTGAATAAGTATGAAATTAATTAACCCTTAAACACATTTTAAGTTTTGTATGATTTCTGGCGTTCAAGTTGAATTTGCAGCTTAGGTGTCTTTGAAGATCTGTAATAAAATTGTATGCCAAATATTTTTGTAAAACATTTCAGTCCCTATATCGCCGCTGAGGGGGATTTTTTGCCCCATTTTTAATAAAGAGACAAAAAGACCCATACAATGAAGCGTTAGAGGGTTAAAATGATTCACAAAAATGTTTCTCGTAGTGTTTACACAAAAGTATTGAACACATCTTACATTTTAAACTTAAGACTTACAAGATTTCGTAGCCTGACGTACTATAACTATGTGCAAAAAGGGGAAAGTTTAACTTTCCCTAAAATGACTCCCAGATGAAAACTTTCAGAATGCCGATATATTTCTATATTTTTTCACTCCTTAGAACCATGTAATTTTTTTTGTGTTGGACAGTGTTATTCTAAACTATTATTTCCTTTTTACAAGACGTGATTTGATTTTATTTAATCTAATTGAAAAAAAAACTTAAATAAATAAAGTGAATGCACTGCAATGTAAACTGTTGAGTATCAAAGTGTAAGAGTGTAAAATGTCACTATTAATTTAGTTTTATGGTAAAAATGTGTGTTTTTTTTGTTTAAATTAAATTGAAATGAACATTTGCTTTTTCTTTGTTATTATGTAAATTGAATTTTTGCATCTGTATGCCTTGGACTCTTGTTAAACAGAAATATTAATAAATAATATTTTGTTTACAAGCAAACTTAGTGTTATGAGATTTTCTTAGTTAAGAAAACTATTGCTTATACAGCTGCGGTATAAAAATAGCACTATAGACAGGCTTTGTGTCCATAAATGTATTTGACTTCTATGTTAGACTCAAAAAATTGAATTAGGGGATGTTCACATATCGCCCCTACCATGTCAAACTATCCAATATGTTAAATTCGTTTTTTAGATTCGTTGTATTGATGCTCCAATTTACACGATACGCCTGGTTTCAAAATGCTGAAATTCTCATAGAGAATAGCTAACTTATTAGGTAATATTTCAAACCTGGCATTTTTAGGAATACGCTGACTTTAAATTCACAATTGACGGGTGGGTCTTTGCACTCTTCTGAAAACTACAAATTTGCATATATGTATGTAGGATAGTTTGACATGGTAGGGACGATATTATGTTTTCTGGAAAAGAAGTAGTCTTTAGTTGGTCTTCATTTATGTACATAATTAGAGTAAGTTCGGGTAATGTGGTACAGGCGGGTAATGTGGAATAGCTGCTTTTCTCTTATACTAAGAGCATAGGCATAACGGTTGCAATATTGATGCTCTCAGATATTTAAGCGTGTGTTATTGTACCAGATTTTTACATGTCCTGAAAATAGTCAATCGTAAAAAAATATGCGTAGTTGTATGATTGACTTTTTTATGGCTTAAAAATACATGGAAAAATATTGCATATTTACCCCTATATTAAAAAAAAAATAATGTGTGCTTGAAGTGTACATTAAAACTAAATTTCCATAGAATGAATATGGGGGTTAGTCTATATTTTTTAATTCAATAATTATCAAAAAAAAACCTTGTTGTCGGATAATGTGATACGTATACACACAAATTAAAATGTTACTACATATTATATGAAAATTGTGATTTTTATCAATTGAATTCTTTCACTTAATTGTGAATGAAATCAAAAACTGTAGATCGATTTTAATGAAATATGGCTCGTTTTGTTTGGAACATAGTTACCTATATACCTATGAAAAAACGGAATTTTTATTTTATATTAATTTTTATGAATTTTAAAATTTTTTTTTTAATTTTGAATAAAATCAAAAGTTGTAGGTAGATTTTAATAAAATATGGCTCGTTTTGTTTGGAACATAGTTACCTATGTAAGTATATACCTATGAAAAAACGTAATTTTTATTTTAATTTTTAATAATTTTTTTAATTTCTTTTTAATTTTGAATAAAATCAAAAGTTGTAGGTAGATTTTAATAAAATATGGCCCGTTTTGTTTGCAACATAGTTACCTATATACCTATGGAAAAAAATTAATTTTTCCTTTTTATTAAAATTTTTATGAATTTTTAATAAATAAAATTTTTACAAAAAAACTTTTTTTTGCATAAGTTCCACGATATCTCTGAAACTACTAAGCAGATTAAAAAACAATTTTGGCACGGCTTAAAGATGTTATAATTGTCGAATTTTGAATTTTTTTTTATTTAACTAAATAGAACAAACCGTGCCCCAGTCATGTTAACAGACGTCGAACAACTTTTTTTTACATAATTGTATATCTCGAAAACAAGAATCAATTTGAAAAGAAAAAACCACCGAATCCAGATTCGAATTCAAGACCCTGGGTGTTTCTACAGAAAAGCTGGAAAAGATTATGTGTTCGTTTTTTTATATACAGTAAAAATATAGGAATACCACATTACCGGAATTTACTCTAGCTATACATATGAATATTTTTTATACATATATTTAATTTGAGAAATTTATTTCTTTAAAACTTCTATAGAATCTAATTTAACAACTGCAAGAACAATAATGTATTAGTATAAACAAATATGTTAGGTACGTAATTTTTCAGTTCTTTGAACTTTTAACGTCTATAAAACTTTATTTTTCTTTTTTTTTTTACTTACCTCACACTCCTAAAATGCATAATTTTCCTTCGATGGCTAGTCTATACTAATTACTAATGAGTTTATTAGACAGCTCATACACCTTTTTTAAATATGTACTTATGTATGTACATAAATATGCACATAAGTACACAATATATATTTAAGTTTCTTATTAACACAAAAAACCTCGTTAAATTTTAGTTACACGTTCTTTCTCTCACCACAAGTAAACAGTAGGCATGCTAAGGCAAGATAAAACAAGACGAGACTTGTTCTGGTCTTGTAAGTTTCATTCATGCGGAAGTTTTTTTTCTTCTCCTTATTCGCTAAAGTAGTCTGCTGCTAAGTTTTCTTCGTTTTCTATTTAATGAGTGAATTTATGGTGCACTAACTTAACAACATGTTAATATTAAGTATAAGTTTTTAATTTTTAAGTTTTCATTTTCTTTGCAATTTGTGTGCATTAAAAAAAACAGGTTATATTAGAAACTTGGTCATATCAGCGATGGAAATCGTGGTACAATTGGACTTTTTTTGTAAAATTTCGAGCTTGGTGGTAGCGTGATGCTACCACCAAAAACTATTCTAAACAAACTTCACGTCAATCAGTTGAGACTAAGGCGTGTCGCACGCTCACCAAAGTTTCAACAAATACTATTTTTATGATTTTATATCTTATAACCAGGGCTCGGACTTTCATGCAACTAAAAATTGATTTTAAGCGCTTAACAAATGCACCTAAAAATGAAAAATATGCGCAAAAATATGCATTCACCTACGAACAAAGTACCACAACTAAAATAATATGAAAATATTTTTTTTTTATTATTATTAGAGAAAAAAACATAAAACAAAGATAATGGGGTCTATTGCTTAATGCAACCGAACTATAGTTGCGTTGCCAGTCGACAACTGAAAATTAATGGTTGCCAGAAAGGCACTAAATAGCAACTGAAATTGACAGCTCTCAACTGCCAGTTGCCATCAGTAGTATCATTTTCAGCAACTGGCAACTCAACTGAGACTCGTTTGCCATCCATAATCGGCCTATTAATACTTTTTTTTTTCAAAAATTGAGAAATATGCAATAAAAAAATTTTTTATAACTTCAAAAATATTCATTTATTGCCAAAATATGCAAAGATATGCACTTACACTAAAATATGCAAAAATATGCAACTACAAATCGATGCCAAACTACTTAAAATTTGATAATTCGCATAGATAATTAGTAACTACCTCTTTATCTATGGCCGCTTATAACATAATGAAAGTCGAACGACCTTTATGGAGCCTAAGTAGATCATGTGTCCTGAGTGCCTGAGTAGGCACTGGAATATTGGGACCCACGCCAGAAGGATGGGTCTAAATTACAACGACTATTGCAGAAGTTCTAATGATGAGGAAGAGGACGAAACGGTTCTTCATCTTCTATGTCAATGTCGGGCTCTAGCCAGATTAAGGTCAAGAATTTTTGGCGCTAATATATTTCCGGACTTAGACAGTCTGGCAAATGTAGAGTTACTCAGGCTATCCTCGTACTTATTTTAATCGGAGTGGTTTGAAACGATGACAGGACAATCGTAATTAACGATTAATTACGCCTTGGCTGTTCTAGGATATCACAAAGGGACCGAATTAACGGAACCAAGTGAGTCGTGACTGCACTCTAAACGTAACCTATCCTACACTGAAAATAGTCCATGCAACATTTTGCGAAAAAAAACTTTCGTAGTGACTTTTTTCGTAAAATATACGAAACTTTCGTATATATTACAAAAAAACATTTAAGCAATATTTTTTTGAATTTACGGAAGTAACGAATACCTTTCGTAAACATTTTTCCTTCTAAAATATATTTGAAATAAAAAAATAAATTAAAATAATTGTTTATAAATTGACGTATTTTTCAGATGTAAGTAAATAAAACAAATTTTTAGCTCTTATAAAATAAGTAGAAAGTGGCTCAGTGGGTAAAGTACATGACTTGAAATATGAAGATTGCGAGTTCGTGCCCCGGTTGAGCCATACTTTTTTTCTTACTTTTATTTTTGATTATTTTCGTACATTTCGTATATTTTACGACAGAATTTCGTGGTGCGAAATTACGAAATATTTCGTAATATGTACGAGCGTTAATAGCCAGAGATGATTAAATCATTGGTATTAAATATTCCCCTTTATTCCGTAACTATTTGTCGACGTCACATCAAGACAATACCATAAATTGGCACATTTCTGCTCGTCATCGACAACAATTTATTATTACTGACAGCCAGTTACTACACTGAAAATAATCCATGCAACATTTTACGAAAAACACTTTCGTAGCTACTTTTTTCGTATTATATACGAAACTTTCGTACATTCCACGAAAAAAGTTTTAGTCTAGAATTTTATTATTTTACGAAAGTAGGGAAAACCATTCGTATTTACTTTTTTCGTAGAATGTACGAAACTTTCGTACATATTACGAATCAGGTTGAGTCCAGAATCTTATTATTTGACGAAAGTAGCGAAAACTTTTCGTAGTTATTTTTTTTGTAAAATATACGAAACCGTCTACATATTACGGAAAAAATTATTCCACCAGAACTTTATAGTTTTACGAAAGTAACGAAAACATTTACTATTTTTTTCGTAAAATACACTAAAATTTCGTACATATTACGAAATCAATTATGGACTATATAAGTTGTTCTTAAAATTATTGAATCGTATAAAATTGGGCGCTAAGTGACCCGTATACATACAAGTTGTAGATAGCGTTACCGTTGAAAATTTTCAAAATGGGGCACAAAAAGAGGATTTTTGATAATAAAAGGGGCACAAAAATGGGATTTGTGAGAAAAGAAGGGGCAACACTAATAACAAGAAAAATATTAAAAAAGTTGCTTCATTTTTTCGTAAAACACAAAAAATATTTAGTAATATTCTCTTAATATTACCTTAAACTATGAAAGTATTTCGTAAAATGTAAAACTTTTTCTCTTTTGTACGAAACTCTTTCGTATTGTATAAAAAATTATTTCTTAAAACACAAAACATACTTCGTAAAATAAACACAAAATGTACGAAACGAACATTTTACGAAAGAATTTCGAGGTGCGAAATTACTAAATACTTCGTAAAATATACGAACGATTTCGTTTATATGTTGCATGGTTTTTTTCAGTGTATTCTCTAAAGCATAGAAAATGAGAAGAGGCTATTAAGAGTAGTAAATTTTTGTCGACAGCGAGTAGACAAGTGCCAATTTTTTGGTATTGTCTTGACGTAACGTCGACAAATAGTTACGGAATAAGGGGGACTATGTTTACCAATCTTTGTTATTAAAGGTATGAATTACAAAACTTTTATAAGTCTTCTGTCATAGTACGCTTTCATTTAACTCGAGCTTTTAACTGTCACTACCATGTCGGAAACTGAGCTAACTTTAATTTAACTTTAAGCTAACTATTTCGCAACTAGCGCTGATTGACACTTGGATTACTTTTCAATGGAAGCAACTAACTATTCTCACATTGCGATGTCCTAGTTGGTGGTGGTAAATTATCAGATTCTGCATTATTTTTTAACCAATTTAAAGTTGACTTTATTTAAGTCAACTGGTAGTTAGTATGAGAAAATATGCTGCTTGGTTTGAACCATATAGTCAACGCGCTGATCCCCCAGCTAAGGTACCAATTAAAATAATAACAGCAAAAATTTAATATAAGCTTGAAATGAGTTTCAAAGTAGCTGAGAGAGTAAAGTTGTTGTTGTTGGCTCTCACCAAAGCTGTTAGTTAGCGTAAGAAAAGTTAACTATAAGTTGATTAATTTTGTTGCCGACTACTGATTTGCCGGCAGGGTAGTTATACACATTTATTAAAATCACTCTTACGTCTGTTGGTGAGTAATCATATGTCCTAGGCGGTAGTCAATTATCAGATTCTGCATTATTTTTTAACCAATTTAAAGTTGACTTTATTCAAGTCAACTGGTAGTTAGTATGAAAAAAGATGCTGCTTGGTTTGAACCATATAGTCAACGCGCTGATCCCCCAGCTAAGGCACCATTTAAAATAATAACAGCAAAAAGTTAATATAAGCTTGAAATGAGTTTCAAAGTAGCTGAGAGAGTAAAGTTGTTGTTGTTGGCTCTCACCAAAGCTGTTAGTTAGTCTAAGAAAAGTTAACTGCATATAAGTTGATTAATTTTGTAGTCGACTACTGACACACATTTATTAAAATCACTCTTACGTCTGTTGGTGAGTAATCATATCGGCAAATCCCAATCTGAAACATTTTTCTTTTCACATATTTTAAAAACATTTTATAAGAATTTCATGGGATTTCTGTTTCTGTAAAGTTGTTTTTAGACTATTCCACAAGCTGTTCGACTTCTGCACAAAATGCTACTCTGATATAATGTGTTGTTATTGCTTTTTTCTAAATTTTCATAAACTCATTTGATTAGGGACGCATTTTCTACAGAAGTCTAAAAAAAGCTTTACCAAATATTTGCAAACATTTTGCAAAGTTGTTTTGGTTATCTATTGTGATTTGTTTTATTTGTTTGCAATAAACCGGATTGGTTTTTCGCTTCTTTTTACATATATTACTCACAGTAAGACCAATCAATATGTTTGCAGCAGTAATGCTAAGCTTTTGAGAGCAAAAAGCTCGTCAATATTAACCCTTTATAAGCCAACATCTTGAAAATAATTAGAAAAATGGACGTGACGGATTAAACTTTTGTGTATTCTACATATTTTTATTTAAAGGCACAAATGATTTTTTTGGCCGACTAGCGTTACGGGCCATACTTTTTATGGTCGTCCCCGTACCTATTTCATTCATTTGAAGTGATTTTTCTTTTAAGCTTAAGTAAATTTTTGACTATGTATCTCTGAGAGATTTTGGCCATGTTTGAGCACATCTTTACTTGTAGCTCATTTGGACCATATGAAAATTGTAGCCTAGGATCCACACTATTCGAAAATATAAGTCGAATTTTTAAATTGTATTTGTGGGGTTTTCTTACAAAACTTTTGAAAAGTGAACTTAAGTAAATTTTAGACTATCTCTGAGAGATTTTGCCCATGTTTTGGCACATTTTTACTTTACTTAGTTTTACATTAATTTTCGACATTTTGATGCATCGAGAAGCACTAAAGATATTGAGAAAAGCAGTATGAGAGCATTACTAGTATTACGTAGTTTTGGTAGGTGGCAGTGATGTCCAGTCTGTGCTTTTATATGCACTCATTTATATTTCACTCATTTCAGTTGTTAATCGCCCAGGCTTTTTTCTCTTATTTAATCTTTGTTTTGATCTGGCTTAATTTGATTGGAAAAAGTAAATGAATAACAAAGAACTGGTTATAGATTACTTGCGGTTTAATTAATTAATTTTATTTTATTATCTATTTCTTATTGTTTGTTTTACCGATTTCTATGTACATAAATACATACATATGTATGTAAGTATGTATATACCATGTTTGGTATTACCATAGTTACCACAGAAGTTTATTATGAATTATTTTTGCTTTTAATGTTTTTAGCTGTGTAGATACCCAGTTGACCACGTCTTTCAGACATCATCAATAATGGGTACACGAGAATGTTAAATTCTCGACGACACGTGAGGGACAGCCGGTAAATGTTGTCAACGAGATTTTCGAACTAATATCGCGAGAGTCGTGTGCACGACTCAATGAGAGACAATGCCGTTAAGCCTGTCATTCACAAATACTAGTGTGAATACGTGGGCGTCATTATCGCCTATTCTATCCTCAATGATTATATAAGCGAAAATATCGCCTGTCCTGTCGTCAACGATTAAATAAGCGACAATGTCGCATATTTTGTCATAAATGATTACATAGGCGACAATGTCGTTTATCTTGCATAAGCAACAATGTCACCTAATTTGTCGTCAACGATTGCATAAGCGAAAATGTCGCCTCATAGAACTCATAGAAGAGACTTTATTTGATATTTTTTATGCTCAAATTTAACTTCCCAGTTAAAAATTTTCATGTTTTTGAAGCACTAAAGAAATAAAGCGCTTCATAATTAGCTTTAAAATATGAGCTTGTTCAGAAGCTGATTTGATAGCGTCACAACAATGCAGGTTTTGAAGCGAGAAAAGTATTTGCTTTTTACTTATACAAAAGCTTCGTACACAAGCTATACAAAAATGCTGATTTTATAGTGCTGATCCAAAGCAGGTTTTTAAGCGAGAATGAAGAGTAAGTTTATTTGAGTTTCTTGGTGCCGTTTTGCAACAGTGTTTTTGGTCGAGTGATTGGTACGTTGGACTTCAAACCTGAAGGTTCTTAGTTCGATACTAGTTGAAGTTAAAACAAAAATATGAAATTAATAAAAATAAATAAAGAAACCAAATAAGAAAAATTCAAAATGGCGTTAACGACGCCAATCCACATCGAACCATTTTTTTTCATATATTTTCAGTTCTAGTGCTGAAAATGTTGATGATTTTCAGCGCTTCAAAAGCGCTTCTGTGAGGAAAAATGTAGTACTCCAATCCGGAAACTCGCCAGACAAGAATCAGCAGCGATATCAGCAGGTTTGTTAGCGCTACATTTATTCCATAATAGTAGAAACCTGCTTTATTGGAAGCCACTTTTTTACTGGGTTTTTGCTTACTTGATTGTTTCGTTTCATTTATTGATTTTGAGGACTGACTTAGTAGCTGGGCTTCGAACTGAGGCTATTTAATTCCCTACATCTTGCTGCAGCACCACCTAAAGCATCGACAACAAAAGGTCAATATATTAATTTGTTTGATTGAAGACTAAAAGTAAGACGTTGTCGCTCATCTTGTCGAAAAGTTGGATTGAGGACAAAATGTAAGACATTGTCACTCATCTTGTCCTCAACAGTCTTACTGAAGCCAACTCTTAAGATACTGTCTCTAATAATTATCCTCAACAAAGTTGAATTAAGGACAATGTCTTACATATTGTCGCTCATCTTGTCTTCAAAGATTTTACTAAGGAAACAAAGTTGGATAAGACAAAGTATGGGGCATTGTCCCTCGTCTTGTCCTCAACAATTTTACTGAAGACAAAAATTAAGGCACTGGTGTCAATAGTGTCCTCAACAAAGTTGTATTAAGAATAAAATGTTAAACATTGTCGCTCATATTGTCCTCAGCAAAGTTGGATTGAGGACAAAATGTAAGACATTAACACTTATAGTGTCCTCAACAAATTTCTATTGAGCACAAAATTGAAGACAATGTCGCTCATGTTGTCCTCAACAATTTAGCTGAATTCAAAACGTTGGATAAAATGTATTTCATATTATCCTGAACAAAATTTGAAGAAATTTTCGCTCATATTGTCCTCAACAATTGTATTGTAGACAAAACGTAAGACACTGTCGCTCATATTGCCCTCAACAAAGTTGGATTGAAGACAAATTGAAGAACTTTGTCCTCAACAATTTTAGTGAAGACAAAAAGTAAGACATTGTTCTCCATATCATTCTCAACAAAGTTCCAGTAAGGACAAAATGTAAGACATTGTCGCTTATCTTGTCCTCAACAATTTTAATGAAGACAAAACGTAGGACGCTGTCGTTCATATTGTCCTAAACAAAGTTGGATTAGAAAAATATATTAAATTATCGTTCATATTGTTCTCAACAGTTTTACTGCAGACAAAACGTAGAACACTGTCGCTCACATTACAAAGTTGGATTGAGGACAAAATGTAAGACATCGTCGCCTAACTTGTCCTCAACAACTCTAATGAGGACAAAACGTAATGAAGTATCGCTCACATTCGCCTCAACAAAGTTGGATTGAGGACAAAAATTAAGAAATTTTCGCTCATGTTTGTCCTCAACAATTTTACGGAAGACAAAACGTAGAACACTGTCGCTCACACTGTCCTCAACAAAGTTGGATTGAGAACAAAATGTAAGACTTCTCCGCAAAACATATGACATTGTCGCTCATATTGTCCACAACAAAGTTGGATTGAGGACAATATTGAAGAAATTTTCGCTTATATTGTTTTCAACAATTTTACTGAAGACAAAACGTAAGACAATGCCGTCCATATTGTGCTGAAAAAGGTTAGATTGATCGCAAAATGTAAGACATCGTCGCTCATATTGTCCTCAATAAAGTTGGATTTAGGATAAAATGTGAAATATTGTCGCTCATATTATTCTGAAAAATTTTACTGAAGACAAAACTTAAGACATTGTCGTTCATCTTGTCGTCAAAAGTATTTACTAGAGGATAATATCCAAGAATTTATCGCTTAGATTGTTGTGAACGACGATTTCCTCTAAGTGGTGGATTAGGAAAGCTTATCGACAGAGAACAAAAGTCGTCGATAATTTCGTGTAAGACGATCTGGCCAACTGGGTTTGTCCAATTCTAACTTCTCACATAACATATGTTTGAATATATTTATGTAACGTTACAAAAAGCTGTGTTTTTATTATGGCAAGACGAGACGGACGGACAAGACAAACTTCACTATATTTTTTTGTGAAAATAAAACTATAATTAAAACCTTGGCAATTATTTACAGCTTTTGTACAAATTTAATTTATAACATCATATAAACAAGTTTTTGTTGAAAAGAATGGTTATTTATTTATACAAATAAATCATTTTTTATGTAATTTTGGAAAATAGGAAAATTTACAAAAAGGTACAAATAAAAATTTTCAAGGTTTAAATATTGCTTAAGCAATGCTAAGAGATGTGTGGTTAGTTAACTTAACGTTTTAGTTAAAAAATTCCTCTAAAATCGAGAGTTTAACGATTGTTTAGCAAATAACAATAAATTGTAGTCTTTAAAATGTCTTCTAAATTATAATAAATTACTTTTACTTTCTACTTTAACACTTGTTTCAACAAAAAAGAAAAAAAGAAACTAAAATTAAACTAAATTTACATTTAAACAATAACAAGAAGAAATTGTCACTTCTACCATCCATCATATAAAACCAGTATTATCATTAAAATTGTATTATCTTTTTTTTACTGACGTAATTTCTCTGTAAAACAGTTTACACTTAAAGAAAAAACAATTTAATTACTTTTAATTATATTAAAGAAAGTTGACAAAAAAAAACTACATTAAAAAGTACAATTAACGGGTGTATTTTTAAGGCTCAGAATTTTAAGCTGGCAACATTGTTGCTCTGGGGCAGTCGATTTAACAAGTGCTGTTTACAGTTTTTGTCCAATTTCATTAACCATGTGCATTCGGTGTTTGTTGAACTACACATGTATTATCACCACCATGACCAATTACACTGTACAACAAAATCAAGAAAATGTTAAATCTGGCATCACTTAACTTAAACTCTCTTTTTAATTTTGCTGTTTTCTTGTTAACAACATTATTGCTTTTTATTTCTTTTTTTGTTTTGTATAATTTACCTTTTTAATATTTTCTATATTATTTTAGAGGCACTAAAATATATGACTTGATTTTTAGGTTACTGTTTATTTGCCAAATTATGTTGAATTCAGTTTAAATTTATATTCTTTTGTGGTCTCAATGGTTTTGTGGTTGCAAATACGGGCGGAGTGTGTGTGTTTTTTTTTGTTTTTTTTTCTAAAATAACTCTGATCATGTCAAGCGAAATTTATTTAGTTTTTCTACAGGAAAAAAGTTATATAAAATTAAGTCTACACAGAGAAAACAGATTCGTTGAGACAACCGAATTTTGATAGTAGGCACTAACTCATAGAATTATTATTAAAAAAAGGAGCTATTTCACAATAATGACTAATTGCCAATGCGAGCCATTTAATCAGTTAGGTGTATCAATGATAATAAAATTAACAACTAGTTAGTTGCAACAAACGATAAAAAGCAAAGTAAATTTACAAAGACAATTTTTTTTTAGTTGCAAATACCAATAATTGGTACTAAAATTGAATTCATAATATTTTATTCGGTTGCGGTCATCATATTCGTTACTTAGTCATGACAAAAGTATACGATCAGTTGATCTAATTAATTTAAGAATTGTCAGAATCATATCTTCATCACAATTATGCTCTTTTGGTAATGAATATGATGGATTGTGTTTTGGATTCATAGAAAATTGATAGCATGAGTTGAAATATAGTCTATTCAACTAATATTTTATCGGCCTAACCATTTTCCAAACAATATATTATTTTTTTTTGGTTGTTCATGATCAGTAGCAGTAATTGAAAATTATGTGGCATATAACTTAAATCTAAAAAAAATGGAATGTCGGAAACTTCTTAGAAACGGTTTTAAAAACAAAGATTTCCTTTTAAAATATGAGAACCGTATGAAAAGCTTTACAATTTGTGTTATATATGCTGAAAAGTTTATAAAGGGTGTTTTTTCACAAGGTTCACAAGTTTAATTTCAAAAATACAACAAGGAAAAATATTTTTAATATCAATGAAACTGGTTTGAAAAGTTAACACTGTACAACACAAAAAAAATATATGGTTCGAACGACTTAGTCTGGCAGAGGACACTAAAAAATAAAATATTTGTCTCTTTCTTAAAAAATAGAAAAAAGACAAAAATATTCGCCATACAATTTTACTGTAGTTATTCAAAGCAACCAAAGCTTTAGACTTAACTTGAACGCCAGAAATCGTTTTAAATATAAAACGTGTTCAAGGGTTAATATCGTACTCATTCACAATTAGTACTTGGCATAGGACATCTTGTAAACCTTACATTTAAATTATAAGATAAGTGCATCACTTTTATGTAAAACACCACGAGGAACATTTTCGTAGAAAAGTTTAGCCCTCTAGCTCCTCGTTGTATGGGTGTTTTTGTCCACTTCTTGAAAAAGAGACAAAAAAAACTCCTTTTCAGAGGCAATGTAGCGGGGTAAAATGTTCTACAAAAATATTTGGTAAAAATTCTACTACAGGTCTTCAAAAATAGCCAAGCTCCAGACTGAGCCTGAACGTCAGAAATCATTCAAAACTTTAAATGTGTTTGAGGGTTAATTTCATACTTATTAACAATTTGTACTCCGCATAGGAAACCTTGTCAGAATAACGTTTCAGGTAGAACATTTGTCCAGCACTTTTATATAAAACACCATGAGAAAATTTTTTGTGGATTATTTTAACCCTCTAGCTCTTCGTTGTAGGGGTCTTTTTGGCCCTTTCTTCTAAAGGGGGCAAAAAACTCCTTTTCAGCGGCGATACAGCGGCCTATAATGTTCTACAAAAATAGTCGCCATAGAATTCTTCTAAAGGTACTCAAAGACAGCCAAGCTCTAGACTAAACTTAAACGCCAGAAATTATTCAAAAACTCAAAATGTGCTTAAGGGCCTAATTTCGTTTTTAGTCACAATTAGTACTCGGCATAGGAAATCTCGTAAACCTTACGTTTAAGGTATAAAATTTGTTAAGCACTTTTTTTAAAACACTATAAACAACATTTTTGTAGAATATTTTGACCCATTAGCTCTTTGTTGCAGGGGCATTTTAGTGCATTCTTAAAAAAAGAAGCAAAACTCCCCTTCATCGGCAATATAGTGGGTTGAAATATTGCACGAAAATATTTGCCATAAAATTCTACTATAGATCTTCAAAGACACTTAAGCTCCAGACTTAGCTTGAACACCAGAAACCATTCAAAACTGAAAATGTGTTTAAAGGTTAATTTCGTACTTATTCACAATTAGTACTTGTCTTAAAAAAGCTTGTAAGTCTTACGTTTAAGGTATAAGGTGTGTTCAGCACTTTTATGTAAAACACTACGAGGAATATTTTTGTAGAACAGTTCAGCCCGCGATATCGCCGATGAAGGGCAGTTTTTTCCACTTTTTTCAGAAGAAAACAAAAAAGACATATACTGCGAAAAGTTAGAGGGTTAAAATGTTCTATAAAAATGTTTTTCGTTGTGTTCTACATAAAGGTGCTGAATTAGGGAGAATTTAACTCCCCCTAAAATGAATCCCAGATGAAAGCTTTCAAAAAAGCCGATACTCGTAATATATTTTTTTTGGTGACCTCTACCAGATTCAGTCGTTAGTGCCTTGTAGTTAAAAAGAAAATAATTTTGATGTACAGTGTAATTTAATATCATTAATGTTTTAGTATCTGACAGCTGTAGCGTAGATGGCGCAATCTGAATGTCCAATTTTCAAACACTTTTCGTAGCAATTTCGGCCATTTTTCATCAGCTGTCAAATATCTTGTTAGATAAAACAGTGCTGACAACTTAGAGATGTGAACGTTTAAAAAAACACCCTTTGTAGAAAATATTATGGCAAAAAAACAAAATTTTCAGTTCATATTTTTAGTTCTAATTACAGAATTTAAAGTTTAATTTTTACCTAAAAAAATTTTAAGCGATCTAAAAAAAATTTCTTAACAATTCTCTTGACTATTTTCGTGTTTATAACGATAAATTAGTTTGAAAGTGTATTTGTTGCATTTAAAATAACTGGTGACTCATTTAAACAAACTTCAACCAACAACTAACAAACGTAAGTTTCTTATCTAATTACATATTGTGTTTTTAATGCAAAATCTTTTATAACTCTAAAATTATTTTATGTTTTGCCCAAAAAGTTTGATGACCTTAAACTTATTTAGATATTTCGTCTTGGTGCTTGTTTTGGTATTGTATTTAAAAAAGAAAAATTACACAGGACAACAGTAAAATTCCTTTTTGAGCGAAACTACAACATTTCTAAGCAGTGTTTAATGCGTTAAAAATACTCTGTGCTCTGCTTTTTCCTATCACCTATAGATTTTTTCGATGGGCATATCTAATATTTTCACATCAGTACATCAGTATATTTCGCCCTAACTCGAGAACGGTATGGCCTATTTCGATCATCAAAACAGCAAAAGATGACTGACAAATCACCTTCAAACTGTATAAGTAAAGTTTTTTGATTTGTTTAACGGTTTCGCAGTTATTCATATATTAGTAATGAAAAAAAGTTATTTTTCATGCTAAATGAAAAACTTTTTTCTATCTAAAAACTCATAAAAAATTTAAAACTTCCAAACATTTTCCTTTCAACTATTGTTCTTAAAGAAAAGACTCTTACAAATAAAATAAGCCATATATCATGAAAATCGATGTACAAATGTTTATTTTATTAGCAATTAAGTCAATTCGGTAATAAATTTATTTTTTGTTTCAAAGGTACATTTTCATTTTAATTGCTAATAAAATTAACATTTATGCAGCGATCTTCATGATATATGGCTTATTTTGTTCGTAAGACAACTGTCTTTGAGAAAAATAGTTACAAAATTAATTTTTTGCGGCTCAAAAATATTTTATGGGTTTTCAAAAATAAAAATAAAATTTTAATTTTTTATAAAATATTATATTTTTTGTTACTAATTTGTGAATAACTCCGACAGTATTGATCAAATAAAAAAGCTATATTAAAGCAGGTAATTTTTTCATGCATTTTTTGCTATTTTGTTGATCGAAATCGTTTATACCGTTCTCGAGTTAGGGTGATATATACTGATGTGTCTAGTGAAAATATTAGATATGCCCGTTAAACAAATCTGTGGTATAAACTGAGGACACAGGTTTTTTTAGCGCATGAAAGTGATTAAAAATCAAGCTGATGAGAAAAAGTGTAATTTAGTTAGAAAAGGAGAAAAAAAGTTGAAATTTGTAAGCCTGTGTTATCAGAATTCTTTTGGGTATTTTGTTTACAATTTCAAACACAACGGAAAACAAAAATTAACTCATGCGTTAAATTATATTAAGTGCTTTTCTATTGATTTGTTATTTTTCATTATTTTTATTTATTTATTTTTGTATATATTTTTTAAGAGGGCAGTAACAAAAATTTTATACACGACAAACAATTGATGATGGCATCATTAATTGATTTGTTGTTGTTTGTTACTCATTTTGTTGGTTAACAAAATTTATTAACTAAACATTAGAAAAGTTAAGCGTGTAGATAGATGACAGAAACAACTCAGCAAATGTTGAAACGATTTTGCTAAAAAAATAGCGATAAAAAAAGCAATTAACTTAAAGTTAATGAAAGTTCTAAAAATTACTTAATTTATTTTAAATTGTCGTTATAGAAAAGTTTAATGGAGGGGCAAGTTTACCCATAAAAAAAATATGGAGATTAGAACAAAATTAGTTTAAATATAAAAAAGGTTTGCAATATAATCTCCTTTTGCTTTATATATCCCATAAAAGAAGACTTTAATAACATTAAATTAAACATTTAAAAACTCCCAAAGAAAATAGATGACAACCTCAAAACAGCTGGACCAATTTTCTTCAAACATTGGTTAGAACATTTTGGATCAAGTCACCTTTCAAACAAAATTTACTAAATTAAAATCGATCTAGCCGTTTGGGAGGTACGGCGTCAAAGACACAAAGACTCAAAAATAGATATCTAGAAAAGATGTGATATCTTCTAAACGGCTGGACCAATTTTATTCAAACATAGCTAAGAACACTCTAGATCAAGTCACCTTTCAAACAGAAATCAAAATCGGTCAAGCCGTTTGGTCTATACGTGGACTCGTACAGACACACAGATACACAGACACACACTACAAACTTATAACACCCCTTTGTTTGGTCGGGTGGTTAAAAATATGATTATCAAAAAGATAAAGAATAGAATATCTAGTATATAAAATAAAATTGTCCAAAAAATTTAAAACAATTAATTTCACTTATCTCATAAAAAAATATAAAATCCAATATGTAACAGAATAAAATTTACTGATGAAGAAACAATCGCTAAATAATTATTACAATTTTTGATAGCTGCCTGAAAATATGCTATAATTTATTAAAAACAAAAATACAAAAAATGAGCCCATTATCAAAATATAAGCAATTTGATATCATTTAAGTTCTTTAACTTAACCCTAGAATACTACGGGCTTAAGTTGTATGTGTATCAAACTCCAAAAATCTTCCCATACTATAAATATTTTTTACGCACTTAAATGAAAAACAAGAATTTTTTTGTCGTTTAAATAACACTGTACAACACAAAAAATTACAAGGTTCTAACAACTGATTCTGGCAGAGTGGACCACTTATATCAGCGTCTTCAAAGTTTACATCTGGGATTCATTTTAAGGGGAGTTAAGGTCCCCCTACTTTTGCACATAGGCACAAGGAATCTTTTAAACCTTACGTTTAAGGTACACAGAGAAAACAGATTCGTTAAGACAACCGAATTCGTTGCCAATCGAATTTTGGCAGTTGCACCAACTATCATAGAATTCTTATTGAATAATAAAATATTTTACAATAATAAATAATTGCAGATACGAACCGTTTAATCGGTTAATAAAATTAACCACTAATTAGTTGCAACAACCAATAAACAGTAAAGTAAATTTAGAAAGACAATGTTTTCAGTTGCAAATACCAGTAATTTGAAACATAAGATGCCAAATTGATAAATTTTTAATTAAAATTTATAGAAAAAATGCTAAAGAATAGTTTATTTGATTTGATTTGATTTAATAAACTCAAGTTAATTTTATATTTAAAAATATTTAGAATCGCCTATTTTTAAAATGCTAAAAATGAATCGATTATTTTTATTTCTTTCCAGATCAACCAGCAGCGTTAGTACACTTGCTCAGCTACCGACATCGCCCATGGCACCATTGCAAACACACACTGAATGTCAAAGTGTTCAGTGTTTAAATATTTTAGATAAAGATTACACTGATACATTAGTAGGATTGTCATCCTATAGTCCACCACAAAAAATAAAAAAGACATTGCAACATCAACTATCGATACCCGAATCCCTGCAATCAACGTCGATAGGTTGTGCAACGTCTAGTGAATATTCGAGTGCAAGGTAAGCAGTGAAGAAAAAAATTGTTATACCAATTTATTTAAAAATAACAAAACACCATATAAAAAAATGTAACTAAAACTTTTTTATATATGGAGTTTGACAGTGATAAGCACTGCGAATTTGCTAGAATTCATCGATGCGAGGATATCTTATTAATTTAACTAGAACCGCATAGAATACAAATCTAGAACGAGAAAAATCCATGCAACATATTCTCGGAAACCCTCGTAAATGTTACTTAAAATTTTTTTATAAATTTTAAAATAATACAAACAATGAAAACAGTCCATGCAACATTTTACGAAAATAAATTTCGTATATTGAAAATAGTCCATGCAACATTTTACGAAAAAAACCTTTCGTACACCGAAAAACATCCAAGCAACATATGCAGAAAAACCCTCGTACATATTACGAAATACTTCGTAATTTCGCACCACGAAATTCTTTCGTAAAATATACCAAGTATACGAAAATAATTAAAAAATAAAAGTAAAAAAAAATTGGGCTCAACCGAGGCACGAACTTGCAATCTTCATATTTCAAGTCCAGTACTCTATCCACTGAGCTACTTTCTGCTTATTTTATAAGAGCTAAAAAAATTTTTATTTACTTACGTGAAATATGTGTCAATTTATAAAAAATAATTTTAATTTATTTTGTTATATATTTTTTAACAAGGAAAAATGTTTACGAAAGGCTTTCGTTTCTTTAGTAAGCTCAAAAAAATATTGCGTAAATTTCTTTTCGTAATATGTAAGAAAGTTTCGTATATTCTACGAAAAACCCAACTACGAATTTTTTTTTATAAAATGTTGCATGGATTATTTTCAGTGTAATTTATTTTTTTATTTCAAATATATTTTTTAGCATGGAAAAATGTTTACGAAAGGTTTCCGTTACTTTCGCAAATTCAAACAAATATTGCTTAAGTTTTTTTCGTAATATTTTCGAAAGTATCGTATATTCTACGAAAAAAGTAACTACGAAATTTTTTTCGTAAAATGTTGCATAAATTATTTTCAGTGCAGTTTGAAAAATTTCTTATAAATTTTGGAATAATATGTGCAAATAATTAATTTTACGAAAAAAAACTCTCGTAGATACTTCTTTTTTGACATATGAAGAATGTGAGTTCGTATACCGTTTGGGTCAAACTTTTTTCGCTTATTTTTTTATTTTTTTCGTACATATCATATACTTTACGAAAGAGTTTCGTGCTGCGAACTACGAAATGTTTCGTAATATGTTACACTGATTTTTTCAGTGTACTTTATTTTTTTAATTTAATACATAATTGAATTTAATATAATTTAATTCATAGAGACTGTTTCCATGGAAATTGAACTTTTTGATAAGATTTCCTTATTATTCTTTAGTTAAGATAACAAGATAAATTTTATAAAAACAAGTGAGAAATTCTGCTTTATCTTTGAAAATTAAAGCGATTTTGTAGCACTGTAAAATAGTGGGCTGCGACACTAAAATATTAGTCAAATAGCTATCTCAAATCGTCTAAATCTGCTATAATGGCAACATGCAATTCACGAACTTCCTGGAAAAAAGTTTTAGGATAATCAGTTAAGATTAAGGCAAAGTTTGAGCAAATGCTCTTTTTCTCTCTTTTATGTCTCATAACTTAATAAATATAGTATTTAAAAAAAAAACTTTTTCCAAAAAGTTGTTGTCTGTGAAGTTTTCAACAGGTTTTGCCTTTCGGACTTTTTTCTAAATCGCATATTTCACAAAATAAACGGCAATATGGAATAAAACCCATAACAATTAAAATTTCGAAATGTTTACACTAATTTTGCGAATTTCGGTAAACCTTTTCGTTCCCTAGAACTGAAAGCTATTACTTTAGTTATTTGGACCGCTGAACGCGAATCTGCACTCCAATTTTTTTTATCAGCTCTAGTTTGCGAGATATACCAAAATTGAAGGCACTTTCACGACTGTGTATTAGCATAACTGGAAAAGGGTTTGCCCTCTCCAGTAAAAAGAAAACCCAAAACTCGGCAACAAAATTATCTTTAAGCCGAGCAAACATTGTTTCTAAATCTGCCCATTAGTTTCAGAGATATCGTAAAAGTTTGAACCTAAAAACTAAAAATTTTAAAAAGTTATTTCACAAAATTGTGAATAAAATCAAAAGTTGTGCACCAATTGCAATGAAAAACGGCTAATTTTCTTTGGAATATATTAAGCTACATGATATTGGACACAAAATGAGATCTTTGATGTATTTTTAGTTTTTTTAATGAATTTTTAAAAACAAACATTTTTTAATTTTTTATGACATTTTTAATTTTTAAGCTCAAACTTTTACGAAATCTCTGAAACTAATGAAATGATTAAGAAAAATATTCGCTCGGCTTAAAGATAATTTTATTGTCGAGTTTTGGTTTTTATTTTTTGCTGACTTAGGCAAACCCTTCTCCAGTTATGCTAAAGTCGTGCAAGTGCCTTCATTTTTGACATAACGGTATATCTCGAAAACTAGCGCTGATAAAAAAAATGGAGTGCAGATTTGCGTTTAGCGACCCAAATAACTAAAGAAACAACTTCAAGTTCTGGGGAACGAAAAAGTTGAACGAAATTTATATATTTATGGGGTTTTATTTGTTATTTTAATAGTTATGGACTTTTTCGATATTTTGCTGTTTATTTTGTTAAATATGAGATTTAAATAAAAGTCGATATTGCAAACGCATTTAGAAAATTTAACGGACAAAAAATTTTTAGAAGAAAATTTTTTTGTAAACACTATATTTGTTAAGTTATGAGACATAAAATAGAAAAATAGCGTTTGTTTAAACTTTGGTGGGGGTGCGACACGCCTTAATCTTAACTGATTGAACTGAAATTTTTTTTAGGTTAGTGTTTTATAAATACCTATCTATTTGTGGTATAAGACTTGAAGAAATCCAAATTTAAATTTTTTTACCACCGACCACTCTAGTGTTACAAATTCGTATTTTCCTGTAATTAAAAATACTAAGTTGCATCTATTATGAATACAAATTATAAAAGATCATTTTACAATCGTATTAAAGATCATTATGATGGAATAATATACCGTCATGTTATTTTTCGATATGTGTAAAAATGTTTAAAATTACCGGTTATTGTCAGTTGTTTAGTAATTATAATTGTTGTACATTTTATGACGCCGTTTTTTTATATAAACTTTTCCCCCTTCTGATAATTTGGCCATTATATCGTATAAAATACAAAAATAATTGCTGAATATTGCTTTCCCTAACTTGTCATTAATTACAATTTGTTGCTAAAAAAAAATATAAATTTTATGCAAAGTTCACTAAATTGTGAGATCATTCTGTTGCTGTTGCCTGCCATTGTTTTACTAGTTGAAATTCTGTAAGAAATGTTAAAAAGATCGCATAATAAAATTAATTCATACACGAGATTTCTAAATAAATCTTTGTGAAAAAAAAAATTTTATGAATGAATGAAAGCAAATAAATAAGTTTTTTCTTTCTTAACGAACTGTTTGGGGAAAATAAAAACGTTGAAAAACGGTAAAACTTATAAATTATTAGATAAAGATAACAGCGAATAAAGTTTTTTGTTTTATCGTTAATTATATTTAAGTAGAATCTGGTATTAGAAAATCTGTTTACTATTTAAACATCATACAACAAACACCTTTTTTTTTGTTGATAAAGAGATAATAAAATTTCTTTTATTTTTTGAAAAGCTTCTTTGTACAGACTTCTGGAATATTTTTAACAACAAAAGAATAAATTTTATCAAGCAAATGGAAAATTTGCGTTGGGAAGAAATAAGAAATTCAACAAACAGAATAATAAAAAAAAACAAGATAAAACTAAGATCACTACTAAATTTCGGTCACGTAGCCCATACAGACAATGAAATTGTGTTTGTAGACTTCTCGTATTAAATTTTCCTTGATAAATGAGGCTTAGGTGTATGTATTTGGCTAATAACATGCATCAAGTCAATACAAATGGTGATGACTATGGCCATATTATGCAATAAAGTGACAAATCCACTTAGCAGTGGGTGCATTTAATATAAATTAATATTAAAAAAGAAGGCAAATTATAAAAATGAGTCATTTAAAAAAAAGCAATAGTTAATTATTGTTATGGCAGGACGACTACAGAAGAACAGTTGTTGGTATGACTAATAGGTTAAAAGTTTTATATATGAACCACAAATACAAAAACGGACTTTCTGTGGTTGGCATGAATAACCGCTTAAGTGGGATTTTTATTTTTTATCGATTTTGAGTTCGGGATAGCAACATAGTTAGTACGGTTTTCGGTGGATGTCACAGTAGAGTGCTAGTTCGAACATATCTTAAGTTTATTTAACAAAATCAAGCACAGAAATTAAATAAAATTCTGTAATTTTTATAAGTTCAGGCTACTTGTCGTCCATATATTCGAATTTTTTCGTATATGTAGTGTTAGAAAATTGAAAATTTTTGTTAAAAAGGCAATAAATTTCAATAAAAATTGTATATTTAAAAAAATTTCTGATTAATTAATAATTATAATAGGTTTTCGAAATTTTCGAAATTAATTTCGAAAAAATTCGAACACAGCCTAAATTTAATTAACAAAGTCAAGCATAGAAATTGAGCCTAATTCCGTCTTTTTATTAAGTTCTCTCTATTTTTCGACCATATTTCGAAAGATATATTATACATTAAAGTGGTCGTCAAAAAATTCACATTTGAATTTCATCAAGTCTCATACCGCAAATTGATGGGTATATAGAAAAAACTGCTCCAAAAAAATGTTAAGTCAATCATTCAAGATTAAGGCGTGTCACACGCCCACCAAAGTTTGAGCAGCTGCTTTTTTTCTGTCTTATATGTCTCATAACTTAATAAATATAGTATTAACAAAAAAATTTTCTTCTAAAAAGTTGTTGTCTGTGAAGTTTAAACCAGCTTTCGGTTTAGTGACTTATCTAAATCGCATAGTTAACAAAATAAACAGCAAAATAACGAAATAACTTAACAAATTTCGTTAAACTTTTTCGTTCTCTAGAACTTGAAGTTGTTTCTTTAGTTATTTGGATGTTGAGCGCGAATCTGCAGTCCATTTCATTAGCAGGCCTAGTTTTCGAGATATGCCGTTATGTCCGAATTCAAGGCACTTGTAAGACATTTATTAACATTACTGGAAAAGGGTTTGCCATATTCAGTAACAAAGAAAAATCAAAACTCGACAACAAAATTATCTTTAAGCCGAGTAAACAGTACTTCCAAATCTATATAATTGTTTCAGAGATATCATACAGGTTTGGACCTAAAAATGTAAAATTTTATAAAAAAATTTTATATCTTTGTTTTTATAAATTCATAAACAAAATAAAAATGCGCCAACGATCCAAACAAAAATAAAAATACCACCAAGCTGTCATGTAGTTTAATATATTCCAAAGTAAATTAGCCTTTTTTCGTGTAAATTGGGGTACAACTTTTGGTTTTATTCACAATTTAGTAAGATAATTTTTTAAAATTTTTTTATGAAATTTTTATATTTTAGGCTCAAACGTTTTACGATATCTCTGAAAGTAATGGACGGATTCGGAAACAATCTTTGCTCGGCTTAAAGACAATTTTGTTGCCGAGTTTAGGTTTTTGTTTTTTACTGAATAGGGTGGACCCTGCTCCAGTTATGCTAATATATGTCGTGCAAGTGCCTTCTATTTTGACAAAACGGCATATCTCGAAAACTAGAACTGATAAAAAAATTTAAGTGGTGATTCGCATTAACTAAAGAAACAACTTCACGTTCTACGGAACGAAATAGTTTTCCGAAATTTTAAAAATGATGTGCTTTTTCGATATTTTTTTGTTTATTTTGTTAAATATGCGATTTAGATAAAAGTCGGTAAGCCGTAAAGCTATTGTAAACTTTACAGGCAACAACTTTTTAAAATATTTTTTTTTGTAAATATGTACTACATTTATTAAGTTATGAGACAGAAAAAGGGCCTTAATATTAACTGATTGACCTGAAAATTTGTTCAGAGTAGTTCCTTATAAATACCCATCCATTTGGGATATAAGACTTGACGAAATCTAACTTTTAATTTTTAACGATACCTCTAATGTCACAGCCATGTTTATAACTTCGGTTTATAAAGTTGCCTAGATCGATTTTAGAAGACTTTGTATCAAGCCATCTTTCAAACAAAAAAAAACTAAATTAGCTCCGGCCACCTCCGTCTTGTTCCTGCAATAAAATATTGTCACCCTATATTTCAATTTCATTAAAAATAAAATCCACTGACTTTCACCGATCGCTGAACAAACTTAAAAAACCCAAAAATAAAAAAAAAATTTTAATTTTTAGTTTTAAAAAATTTATAAAAAAAAGAAATTAACAGCAAAAATTCGTTCTTTTTTATAAATATGTTCCAAACGAAACGAACTATACTATATTCAAAATTTTTTATATTATATTTCTTGAAAATCAATTCACTACTTTTGATTTTATACACAATCTAGTAAGGGAACTCAATAGATAAAAATTACGGTTTTCGTGCAACAGTAACATTTTTTAACAAATGTTACCCTTGCTCCGAATTAGACAAAACTCGATAGAGTTTTGAAATGGAAAAAAAAATTTAAACTTCTTGCCATTTTCTTTCAACTAAATTTCATCATTTTAAAAATGTTTCTTTATTTATTTACGCAAAACTTTATTAATAATAAAATTTATTCCATATTGATTGCAAATAACTTTTATCAGTTATAAATATGGATTATAACAGTATTGACTGAAATATATTATTGTTATTGCCTTAATTTTTAATAAACACCTGTTCTTTTCTTTACTACCGATTAAAGTGTATTTCTTAACCCATTTTCATTGTTATTTTCTTACTCATGTGCTTACTAAAAACAAGATAAGTTTTTGTTTTCTTTCACCTTTTTGAAGAAGCTTTAAGAATTCTCTTAAGTAGTTAGTATATTTTTTAAATCATATACTTTGCAAATAACATATGTTCTTAAGTATGATAAGTTGGTGGTAGTGGGGTTTTGAGTTTATGGAAAAATACCAGGTGTGTATAATTTAATATTCTTTTTTATTGTTGCTTTCATTACAAACTATTTGCTATTCAATGTCTTTCTTGGCTACTGAAAAACTTTCATTTGGTACATTAAAAATTCAAAAGTAGGAAGATCTTAAAAATCGATATATTGACATGATATATTGACAATATAGTTATTATTTGTGCGGAAATGTTAATTTTTAATGCATTTAAATTTTTGCAATTAACCTTTATAGCCAGCCTTATGAAATATTTACTTGTTCCTTGGCAAACACGGATTATACCATTATATACAATCCAATGCCATAGCTACTTCTTGAACTAAGATTTGCAGGCTAATATTTCACAGCTGACAGACTTGCTTTAATATTTTTAATACTTAAATTATAATATTCTTTGCTTTACTTATTTCTTTCTATTTATTTTTAATTTCATTTTTAATTGTTCTCTCTTTTTTTTTGGGAATCTTTGGTCTTGAACTAAAATTGCTCAATTCATCGCATGTTTATAAGCCAACGGCGACTATACTACCTCAGATAGTTAAGATGTTGCCTATAAAGCAAATAAATGATGAAAATCAAGAGTCTGAGTTCGATACTGTGAGCGGTCATCAACAGTACCAATTTTTCACATGTGCTTAGAGTCTGTCGTACGTATTTGTAGCATGGAATGGTCAATAAGCTAAAATAGTAACAAAAAAATAAATAAACAGTTCAAATTAGTAATGTAATAATTTAATGAAAACAATGCAATATATCATCAACATAACGAAATAATTTCATTAAAATAATAAAATAGTTTCATTGAAATAACGAAATAGTTTCATTAAAATGATAAAATAATTTCATTAAAATAATGAAATAGTTTCATTAAAATAATAAAATAATTTCATAAAAATAATGAACTAATTTCGTTAAAATGATGAATTAATTTCATTAAAATTATGAAATAATGTCATCAAAATAATGCGTTAACTATTTTTGGTAAATAATATTTACATTTCTCGAAAGATTTTTTTCATCTCACCCATTCGATGCTTTTAAGGGTTAAAAATTCAGTATTAAATTGTATTATTGTTCAACGCAAATCTCACGTATTCACATTATTTTATTGTAATTATTCTACAGGCATGGAAAATTCAGTACTATTATAATACGTTCAGTATTTTTTTTTAATATAAAAATTACTTTTTCTCAATATAAGGTACTGTGCATATATTACGAAACGCTATTTTGCCATTTCTCAGCAAACGCATTACGCGCTGCGTAATAATGAGTGTTACGTAATATATAAACAGCATATTTTGAAATAAACAATTTTTGCAAAAGGTGCTTTTTGAAAGAAGTACTTTTTAAAGAAAGGTTAATTTTTTTGGAAAATATCTATACTTTTTTTGGAAAATGCACTTCTTTGAAATGAAGCCTTAAATAACATCTATCCAATAGAAGAAACAATATAGAAAAATTTTAAACCTATCAAAAGTTATTGAACTTTAAACGACTTCTGGCGAAATGTCCCACAGTGCCAAAAATGTTTTTGTTTCAAATGTAATTGTAAGAAAGAAAAAATTGTTTCGACATCGTGAAATAGGCAGTTAAGGGAAGTTTTCTTTGGAATTTTTTGAACAAAAAGATACACTCAACGAAGAGTTAGAGGGTTCAAATGTTCTACAAAAATATTCCTTTGGATGTTTTACACAAAAATGCTGAACACTTCTTATACCTTAAACGTAAGGTTTACAAAATTTCCTATGCCGAGTACGAATTGTGAATGAGTACAAAATTAATCCTTAAACACATTTTAAGTTTTGAACGATTTCTGGCGTTCAAGTTGAGTCCGGAGGTTGTGTGTGTTTGAAGGCTTATAGTAGAATTTCAGTGCAAATATTTTTATAGAACATTTCAGTACGCTATATTGCCGCTGAAGGGGAGTTTTTTGGCCCTTTTTTTAAAAAAGAACCAAAAAGACCCATAAAACGCCGAGTTATAAGGTTAAAATGTTCCACAAAATTCTTTTTCGTGGTGTTTTACATAAAAACGCTAAACATTTACTACTTTCCTACACCGAAAAAATTTTGTTCATAGATTCTGTGAATTTTTACATTAATCCAATGAAACATTTTTTTTTAAACTCAACCAACGTCACACTTCGTTGAATTAATGAAATAAGTTTCGTTAAAATTATGTTAATGAAAACTTCATTAAATATATGAAATAATTCCATTGCTGCAATGTAATAATTTCACTAAGCCAATGAATATATTTCATTATATCTGTGAAATTATTTCATAATTTTAATGAAACTGTTGCATCATTTTAATGAAATTATTTCATTATTTTAATAAAAGTCTATCATTATTCTAATGATATTCTGTCATTATTTTAATGAAACTGTTTCATTGTTTTAATAAAACTATTACATTACTTAATAGCCTCATTTATTTATCTTTTTTACTGATTTTTTTTATTTTATTGACAATTCCAATGCTCATCTGAAATTTTTTAATATTGATTACCGCTCACAGTATCGAACTCAGACTCTGGATTACCTTCATTTTCTTTATAAGCAACATCTTAACTACTTTAGCCAATAGCACTGTGTAAACAATGTGTCTATGAGTGTATAAGAAAGAATACAACAACAAAAACATATAGAACAGTTTTTGTTGTTCGCTTTTGGTTGCCAACTTTTGAAATAAATGTAAGGTTAGCTTAAAAAATATATGTATGTGATTTATTTATTTCATAAATCTAATGAACCTTTTCATCAATTCAATGAAATATATTTCATTGAAATTATGACATTCAATAACATAAAATTTTTTGATTTTTTTTTAATTTTTGTGGTATATAGTTCAGGAATTTAAGTATCAATTAAAATCTTTGGCCACACTTAAAGGGATTTCCATAAAATGGCAAAATATTGTTGTCATAAATCCAATGAAATTTTCTAACGAAACTATGAACGTTAATGAAGCAATTCCAATGAAATTCTTTTACAATATTCGTGAAATTTCACTAGAATTGTGAAATATTTCATTAGATTTGTGAAAAAAAATCTAACGAAATTATTTCATTGGATTTATGAAGAGAAATTCTTTCATTGCAACTATGTACAAAAGAGGAGAATTTTAACTCCCCCTAAAATGAATCACAGATGTAAACTTTGAAAATGCCGATGCACGTGTATTTTTCTTTGGCACTCTCTACCAGAATCAGTAATTAGAACTTTGTAATTTTTTTTTTGCGTTGTACAGTGTGATTTCGTGTACTTTTAATTTTAACTTGAACCTTAGTAGCATTTTGAAATGTCCATTATCCATCCCTGTTATATCTGCTCCCCCATATTGAAACATACACATGTACGTATTTAGTTTTTTTTTTGCCTAATTTTTTATATTTTTTGCTTCTCCATTTTCTTGATAACGGACTGATAACACAACAAAATAATAATAAAAACAAAAAATAGAATTAAAAAATAGAGCTAAGTGGGAGCCTACACTCGCAGCAATTTTTATTTACTCGTTCGTACTGTATTAAAATAATAACAAGCTCCAACAAATGGGAAGGAAGCAAAACTGATGGAATAAAAGACCATCAAATGCTTTTTTATTAATAATCTTTAAACAATATTTAGCTGTTGAGCTGTTAGCATTAAAAACGCGTTGCGATTAAAATCAAATTAATGGAACTCTTGACAATAAACTCGATTTAAAAATAATATAAAATTAATAAATTGAAAATGAAATGAAATGTCATAGAAAATAATCGAAAATTTCTCTAAATAATTAAAAAAAAATAAACCAAAAATAGTGAAAATTTGTTTCTATATTTTACTCTTTCCTTTAATTAGTTATAATTGTCAATTTGTTTTTGTTAACACTTTATCTACATATCTGTACATGTGACATGTCAAAATGGTGTATGATTCGTTGACAAATTTAGTGGCAAGTGCTAAAAGTGTATTTCAGCCACGCAATGAAAACGATATAAATTCATTTGAAGATTTAATTTTTAACAATTATATCAGTGAAATGGAAACGAATGAAGAGGAGCAATTTGATCATATTGAAGCGGACAATATTGATTTATCTTCAAATATAAATAATAATGGCGATTCTACAAATAATGTGCAAGAAAATAATGTAAATTCAAAATCATGTAATCGATCGGGCTCTGGAAATAAATTGCATCGCATTTCAATGATTGAATTATCACCGCATGATGCTGATAGCAACAGCAGGTCCATGTTACACAGATTTAATTCTATGCAGTAAGTAAAAAAGAAAATTATAATTAATCAAATAATAGTGGCTGGTACACACGAATTTTATCTGCATTGTCTTAACCCTGCACTGCTCTTTCTGCCTATTAAAACCAGCATGATAAGCTTTAATTTTGATCAATTACACTGTACAAAAAAAAATAATAACAGGGTTCTAAGGACTGATTCTGGCTGAAGAGGGCACCAAAAAATTAAATGCGTTTTGTGCTTTATTACACCCCGTCTTCACGAGGCATAAGTTTGTTCTAACATTTGTCAAACTTCATACACAAAAACATCAGAAAAATGTTAAATGCTATTTTTTCATATCGACTTTGACTTTTGTCAAGACAAATCAATGGCTCGTAAAGACGCTATGTTATGGAAAATTCGTTAAAAATTATGAAAACAAACTTGAACTTTCAAATTTACTTCCATTTTTTTGAAGCGTGCGTCACAAAACTTTGTGATCAATTATTTCGATGTTAAAAAATTATGTTTTATGCCATTCGAAAGTACAATTAAATCCCACTAAACACACAGAATTTACTCATATTTAAATTTTGCGACAGGTTATATATTTGCTTCAACTGCAAGGCATCATGTCAAAATCTTAAACTTTTATCAATTATGTTATCACATTAAATGTTAAAATTTTGATAAGATTCTAAAATTACTGAATAATATAAAATATTTACTTTTATTTATTTATTAATGTTCTTAATTGTGAGAAAGAAATATTTGTTTGCTTTAAAAAAAAACACGTGTATGTTCATATATTTAGTTGGTTGCTGTCTCTATTTACATTGTGATATATAATATTATAATCAGGGACTGTAACTACAATAGCATAAACTTTTATTATATAAAATAATCCAAAAATAATTGTTAATTTTAGCGATACTTTTTTTTTTGGTCAGAAATAACAGCTAAAATTTTAACAATATTTATTCGTTGGAAAATAACAGTTAACGATACTTTTTCGATAAAAAAAAGTAACAGTTTTTACATCGGTCATTTTACTTGTGGCCATATTTAAAGAGGCAACCCTGCTCCATGTATTGTATTTCATTTAAAAAAAAACAGATGAGTGCAGAAATTTGCAGTCTACTCTCGTACTATAAGTTTTGAAAGGCAGAAATCCAAACCTTTGAAAAGATATTTGTTTTATTAAAATCGGACAATGCATTCCGAAGTTATTACATCTTGAATATTAACCTTCCAGAGTTGGATATGTCGAAAATTTTAGTGAAGTTTGCATATCTTTGGAGCCCGTTATCCTATTTTAATAAAAGTAATGCCGTTCGAAAGGTTTATATTTCTACTTTTCAAGTGTTTAATAAAAACTTAAACAAACAAGATTTTAACAAAAAATTAACATTTTGGGAGAATGACTCCGTTCAAGAGAAGCCTTATCGAGACAAGCATTATCTGTTTAACTGCGTAGGATGAGAACTAAGTCTGTCAGTGGTCCTGGCTCCTGATCAAAGGAGCTCTTGAGTGTAATACGTCACTGGTTAGTCTTCGGAAGGATCTATTCTCCTTCCAGCCTTATGGTAGCTTTTCGCTAATAGTGACAATAGATCCTTAGCAATTTCCAAAAACGCTCTTGTGCTAGATTATCAATAAATCGCACTAGTCGTTTAAAAACTGCAAATTTATTTTCACTTTTTTTTCAAAATCTCCCACTCTGCACCTCCATTTTGATGGGTTTTATAACAGTTTGATTTTTTTTAAGCTTTTATTATCACACTTAACAATGACCATGTTTTTCGATTTTTTTTTTGTAATTAATTAATATTAATTAATTAATTAATATGTTAGCTTCTTTGGGAAACGGATAGTGTAGAGAGAACAGGTGGTGAAGTGGAAGAGAGATAGAAAGCTTAATTGATTTACAACCCTGCTATTGCGCGTTTTTTGTTTGTAGAGCAGTGTTGCAAGCCACTCTGGTGTCAAGTAGAGGCATAGACTTGTTTAAGCTGTGTAGCCATTTTATTAGTTCTTTTACATCGTCGACGGTTCTGCCACAATACCGATGAAGGAGGGTGCTGTGAAGCTCATTAGGATATGTTAGTATTAATCGCTACCGGTACTGTCAAAGTGATCAGTGCTATGCCTTCATCACTTTAACAGTCCAACAACAACCAACACTATAACACACCAATGCACATGAGAAAAATTCATGATGTTGTTGGCTTGCCTGAAACTAGTCTTGAACTCAAGACCTCAGGGTTTGTAGTCAAACGCGCTAATTACTCAGCCAACAGCACCCTGCAAATGATTTTTTTATATACATATGAGTCAAATGAGTTCCAATGGTACCGTATGCAATTCAAAGAATATAAAGAATTATTTTATCTTTTTTCCTTTTATTCATACAACTGTTATAATTTTAAAATTCTACCTAAAACTCATGAAAACAACAAGGCACTAGTTTCTAATATTAGACAATACATTTATGTACGCTTTTCATAATAAAAAGAAATATTCAGCGCAATTATGCAATCTGTTCTTCAGATAAGAGTACTTAGTACTAATAACACCCGGACATCATTTCTTTTTATTTTATAGCTTAACTAAAAATGCTTTAACTTTTTAAAATCGAATAACGTTTAAAAATGTTACAACCCTCAGAAGTTTTTTTTTGTGAGAGGTGGTCAACTTTGGCCCACTGCAGCCCTTCTCGTGCTTAAACCAGAAGACCACCGAGCCACGCGTTGTAAAGACATCCTCTAAAACATCCTCTAAGGATGTTTCAAGTTTCAGCTAAATCCAATCAGCAGTTTACAAGTTCTAGATTTATTACCCTTTATTTTGAGAAAGTCCCCACTGTGCACGGCAATGAGTGATGATCTTCGTAACTTTTTTAATATATAAATTTTAATTGTATTGTAACATTCAGTGAAATAATATTCCAAATGGTTTAGTTACACTCTAAAACACTTTTGTTGAAAATTAGGTCGATAATAGTCGGTAACACTTTACAGATTATTATCGACCTAAAATTGCACACGTATTATTTTTCAACAAAATGTTTTTACTAAAAAAAGTGATTGGCTGCGTGTAGGTTTGAACCGCGACCTCTTGACTGATAGTCTGACGCATCTACCATTCAAGACATAGCCGTATTATACTTTATGTTACATTTTTTCCACTTGGACTAAATATGTTTAATTTGAAAGGTTTTTTCTTTAATAAAATAACTACAAAATCGATGTAATTTTAGACAAGGAGAAATTTTCAACACAAATTTAGACAATATATGATCGTAAATTTGAAGTAATGTTTTAGAGTGTAGCTGTAGCATAAATTAACATATAGAGTTATATTGCTATCTGGCCGAAATGAGAGAATCCGTCAGAAACATGTTGCAGCTCGCTGTAAACCCCAATTGTGGGGACAGTTGCTAAAGAGAACATTACGGTTGGCAACTAACTTACAAGAGTTGCTGGTATTTTGATTGCTGGCAGTCACAATCCGTTTCGAAGGACCATTAATAAAAATACACATTTTCAACAACATTCCTTGTGTGGGGTTTCCTAGAAACCAAAACACTTTATGCATTTTAATTACTCAATAATATTCTTTATCATGCATTTTTTTCATTTTTCATTTTTATGATTTATTTTATGACTTCTCGTATATTGTTAGTTTAATGTAAATGCTAGATAATGTGAAATTAAAAACAAACTTTTGCATGTCTCTAAAAACAATTTTATTGTTTAAATAATCAATTACAATCGATAGCAATAAAAAACCGGTTGATTGTTTTATCAAATGCCCAGAATGTCAAGTGTTGGTGTGTGACTTTAGGCAAAAATATTTACAAAGAAAACCTTTTTTTGCGATAATAGAAACAAACCATTTGAAAAAAAATATTTAAGTATCAAACACACCTTTAAAAACTACATTTAGAACTAAAAACAATTGAGAATTGAATTTACATAGATATTTTTTGTTTTTTAATTTTCATTTCAGATCTCTCAAACATAGTGCCACCTCATTGACTCCCCTGCCGACGTTAAATTCATCTGGGAGTTTTCGCAGCATAAGTCCTTCACGTCGCAGTGCGAGTAGCAACAGCAGCAGCACGGCCAAGCATGAGCAATCAACGGCAGCAGCGACAGCCGCTGCTGCTGCTACAGCTACAACATCGAATGGTTCCTTGTCGACAACGCCCCCCGAAAAAGAAAAGAAACGCAAAGAGATATCGAGTTCGCGTGTAAAAAAGTTCCACAGACATTTCTCTCAGGTGTCAAAAGATGAGAAACTAATAAACTGTAAGTTTTAATTCAAATTCAAATATGTTTGAAATAATCATATTATAGTTGCTATAAATATATATTTACTTGAAAATTTTTATGAAGTTTGCCCGTCGCGATATGCATATAGCATGCCCAGGGGAAAAGCGGGAAAAATCCACTAGATTTATATCTCTGGATCTAACCAAAGAAGACGTGAAATTCAAACAAAATACATCATAATTATATCGAAAAATAAGCGCATAGGTGTTTGGTACTTTTTTGATATTTGCGCATTTAGGGGGTAAAAACATAATTTTGGTATCTTTTCGGTACCCCACTACCCACTTATCTTTTAAAGTATAATAGGGATAGAAATAAAATTCGAATTGTATTCTTTTCCTCGTAAGAAATTTGTTTTGGTACTTTTTGGAAGTTCGAATATATCAAAGGGTAAAAATTGGGCCACTTTTTAGTACTTTTTTCTATACAACTATTTTTTATGTACACTGATATACCTAATGAAGAAAGATAAATATAAACCTAATGAATATTTTTAATATAAGCAGCTTCTATTCCATAGAAAATTACACTGTACAACAAAATCAAATTTCCCTCCTTTTTGCACATATGTAAATAGTTATTGTCACTCGGCATAAAAATCTTGTAAGCCTTACGCTTAAGGTATAAAATGTGTTCAGCACTTTTATGTAAAACACCACGAGCAAAATTTTTGTAGAACAATTTAACCCTCTCACTCTTCGTTGTAGAGCTATTTTGTCACTTTCTTCAAAAAGGGACAAAAAACTCCCCTTCAGCAGTGACATAGCGAGCTAAAATATTCTACAAAAATATTTGCCATAAAATTCTACTATAAGTCTTCAAATACTCCCAAGCTCAAAACTCAACGTGAACGACAGAAATCATTCAAAACTTAAAATGTGTTTAATAAGGGTTAATTTTCATACTTATTCACAATTAGTACTCGGCACATAAAATCTTGTAAGCCTAAAGTTTAAGGTATAAGATGTGTTTGGGATATTTATGTAAAACACCGCGAGGAAGATTTTTGTAGAATATTTTAGCCCGCTATATAGCCGTTGAAGGGAAATTTTTTTGCCTTTACCCATACAACAAAGAGTATCAAATTGGTATTCTACTAATTTTAATAAAATATGGACTATATCTAATAAAAAATACCGTTAAAATTTTGTTTTTCAAAAGTGGACTTATATCAGTTTCAAAAATAGCAACCCATATATTTGAATCCAAAGTTTAATTTACTATTATGCCCAAATTCGTAACCGTACGTCTATACCTGATATATTTTTATCATGATAAATGTCAAATTCCATATAGGAAAAAGTGCTAACATAAAACAAATTATTTTTCAATATAAAGTTTGACATTTGTCATGCTAAAAAATAACAAGTATAGGGCGTATGGTAACGTTATATTCAGAAGGAATTGAACATGATAAATATTTCAGAACAAACGTTGTTTTCGAAAATCACCACGCCTCCATCACTAAGGCCCATGTCCATATCTCCATTTATCATCACACTTGTAAGGTGACTCAGTTGAATATGATCTCAGTTCTTAGTTATACAAATCACTATTAAATCGATATTAATTTCACACAACTACCAGTGTTACCGTTCTTTTATTTTTTCGTATACCATTTTTTCTAATGATTTTTCCTTCTTCTTAAGTCAAACTTTTTTGCTTTAATTTCTTTTTTTATATATATTTTATGTTTTTCTTTTTCAGATTTTTCCTGTGCACTAGTCAGTGATATTTTACTGCAAGGTCATCTTTATATAACAGATCAACATTTTGCATTTTACTCAAACGTTTTTGGTTATGTTACTAAGGTGGGAAAAATGATAACAGAAAAACAATTAAAAACTAAAGAGCTATTACAACTCAAAGTTTTAATTCATTTTAAACTTTCTCCTGCAGGTTGTTATACCCACTTCCTCTGTTACGAAAATCTCCAAAGAGAAAACTGCTAAAATAATACCAAACGCTGTGGGCGTGGCTACCGCCGATGAACGTCATGTTTTTGGCAGTTTCATTAGCCGTGAATCGGCTTTTCGTTTAATGTGCAGCGTTTGTCCACCGTTGGGTATACCCGAAATATTACCCAAAGATCCGGCCAACATAGAAATCTCCGAAGAATACTCAATAGAAGATGATAGCAGCTGTTCGATAAGCGGCAATGAGAGTCCTGCTCAAATTACAGAACTGCAAAATTCTCATACTGCAAATGGAAAACTATTGCATAACGATACTAGTCAAACAACGTTACTGAGACGTTCTGTGGGTAGTTCGAATTTAAGTATTGCCGAAATGACAGCCGCCGATAAAATCAGGCACTCAGACATTCCGATAAGTGCCAAAATTGCAACAAATGCAGCTTCCACAAGATCCTCGGCACCAGCAGCGACAAATGTCCACTATGCTAATGGCGCTGGTGGTGGCAGTGTAAATTTATTGGGTCTCAAGACAGTGTTACAACCCGCCGCCGCCGCCGCCGCCGCCACCACCACAACAATAACATCGTCTGTGCATGAAGGCGAAGCAAAAGTAACTTTAATTGCTGGCTGTGCTTCCACTACTAGTTCGGCGACTTCCACGCCCACACCATCAACCTCTTCGTCGCCCACCACCGTCATGACTATTATGCCAAGTTCAAAAGTTAATCGTATTATGAATATCTTTAGCAGTGTTAGCAAAAAACTAATGTTACATATTAAGTTTCCCACGGAAATACATGTGGTTTATCTGGGTGTTATGCTTACGCTACTTTTAGCATTATTTTCCATATTCCTATTATATCGGATATTAGATATAGAAGCTAAAACTAACGGTTATCGATCTCCTGTAGAATTTAATTGGGTAAGTGGGAGTTATTTATTAGAACAGAACAGAACAGAACCGAATGGAAGATGTTAATAAAATCTTTTTGTTTATTTTTTTTTTCAATTTTAGCGTTCTGGCAATGATGATGATATATTTAGTGAAGCTTTACGCTTTCAAAAGCAACTACAACTTAAAAGTACTGAAGAAGCTCAGAATATACTTAAAACGAATTTAGAACAAATCGCTAAGGTAAATATTTGCTTTGGAATATTTTAATTTTGTATTTTTTAATTCGCCAGAAAGAAAAAAAATGTTTATAGGTTTTTTTCTATTTATCTGAATCTTTTTATCTCATTGTGTTGTACTTTTTTATAACCAATATTTGCATTCCAAATGCATTAAAATAACATCTTAAAATTATCAGTTGTTAATATGTGCATTAGGGTGGCCCTTAAAAAAATTACACTATACAACACAAAAAAATAGCAAAGTTCTAACAACTGAGTCTGCTAGATGGTACCAAAAAAATATATACGTGTATCGGCGTTTTGAAAGTTTACATCTAGCATTCATTTTACGGCGAGCTAAATTCCCCCTTTTGCACATGGTTATAGTGACTCGGCATAGGAAATCTCGTAATTCTTACGTCTAAGATATAAGATATGTTTAGCTTTTTTATGGAAAACACTAAGAAAAATATTTTTGTTGAACATTTTAATCTTGTAACACTTCGTTGTATGGGTCTGATTGACCTTTTCTTAAAAAAAGTGGCAAAATACTCCCCTTCATCGGCGATATAGTGGGCTTAAATGTTCTACAATAATATTTGCCATAAAATTCTACTATGAGTCTTCAAATTAACCCAAGCTTCAGTCAGAATCAATTTGAATGCCAGAAATCGTTCAAAGCTTAAAATGTGTTTAAGGGCTAGTTTTGTAATTATTCATAATAGAAAATCTTGTCAGCCTTACGTTTGAGCTATAAGATTTGTTTAGCACTTTCATGCAAAACACCATGAGGAAAATTTTTGTGGAACATTTTAACCCTCTAGCTCTACGTTGTATGGACCTTTTTGTTCCTTTTTTGAAAAAGGGGCAAAATAGTCCCCTTCAGCGGCGATATAGCGGGCTGAAATATTCGACAAAAATATTCGCCATGAAATTCGACTAAAAGTGTTCAAAGAGACCTAAGCTCCAGAATCAACTTGAATGCCAGAAATCTCTCAGAACTTAATTGTGTTAAAGGGTTAATTTTGTAATTATTCACAATTTGTACTCGGCATCGGAAATCTTGCAAGTCTTACGTTTAACGTATACGATTTTGCTAAGGCTTTTGTGTAAAACACTACGAGAAACATTTTTGTTTAACATTTTAACCCTCTAATAATTCATTGTATGGGACTTTTTGTCCCTTTCTTAAAAAAGGGGGCAAAAAAAAACTCACCTTCAACGATGATATATTGGATTAAAATGTTCTATAAAAATATTTGCCAGAAAATTCTACTAGGGATCTCCAAATAAGCTCAAGCTGCAGAATCAACTTAAGTGCGAAAAATTGTTTAAAACTTAAAACATGTTTATGGGTTAATTTCGTACTTGCTCACAATTCGTAATCGGTATAGGAAATCTTGTAAGCCTCGTGCCTAAGATATAAAATGTGTTCAGCATTTGTATGTAAAACACTACGAGGAGTATTTTTGTGGAATATGTTAACCCTCTAAGATTTCGTGGTATGGGTCTTTTTGCCCCTTTCTTAAAAAAAGAGCAAAACACTCCCCTTCAGCGGCGATATAGCGGGCTAAAATGTTCTACAAAAATTTTCCTCGTAGTGTTTTACATAAAAGTGTTGAGCACATCTTACACCTTAAATTAATTGTGAATAAGTAGGAAATTAACCCTCAAACATTTAAAGTTTTGACTAATTTCTGACGTTCAAGTTGAGTCTACAGCTTGGATTTTTGTGAAGACCTAAAATAGAATTTCATGGCAAATATTTTTGTAAAACATTTCAGCCCGCTATATTGCCGCTAAAGGGTAGTACTTTGCCCCTTTTATAATGAAGGGTTAAAAATACCCATACAACGAAGAGTTAAAGGCTTAAAATAATCCACAAAAATGTTTATCGTGAAGTTTTACATAAAAGTGGTGAACACATCTTATACCTTAAATGTAAGGCGTACAAGATATCCTATGCCGAGTCAGTATAAATATGTGCAAAAGGGGGGAAATCTAGCTCCCCCTAAAATAAATCCTAGGTGCAAACTTTGAAAACGCTGATACACGTATATATTTTTTTGATGCCCTCTTCCAGAATCAGTCATTAGAACCATGTGACTTTTTTGTGTTGTACAGTGTAATTTGTCTGGGAGTCGTAGGTTCTATTTCGTGCTCGTTAAAATACAGATGGGATATTGCCTACTGTATACTACCGTTTTAGGCAACACAAATGGACCACGTAGGATACAAGTGAGCTGTAGCATGATTGCATTCCTTTATAGGCAACAAATCATAACATGAATTCATTATTTGAAGTATATGCCTATAAATCGACTAAAGAATATCATATGTCGCTAAAAACGCACATGAACGGCAAACGTCACTTGACACTTTATTGTTATGCCGTTTGCCATTCTTGTGCGTTTTTAGTGACATGTGATATTCTATAGTTGATTTATATGCAAACACTTAAGATAGTGAATTCATGTTTTAACTTGTAGCCTATAAAGGCATGCAATCATGCAACAGAGCCAATTATACAATGACTGATAGCTTTACCAATCTAACCTTTCTCTGATACGACTAGGTACTTAAGCTGCTATCAATGACTGATGTTCTTATTAAAAAGTTAATCAAACTAATAAAAATTTTCATCACGAGCTAAATCATAAAGTATAATTATTAATTAGAAATGGCATCACATGTTAATCATTTGATTCTTTTGTTTGATAAAAATCTTTGCAATTTTTTTAATGCCAGAAATAATATTTAATTAAAGAAAATTTTTTTTCTACGAAAAGTTTTATTGATTTAATAAATATTTTGCAGATTGTTATTGAAATTAGATCGAAAGTTAAGAGGGCGGCATTTTGGTACTTTTTTGCAATTTTCGCATTTAGGGGGCGAAAAAGGGTAATCATGTAATTTTGGTACTTTTTTAGTAAACCATTTAGTTCCTAAAATAATAAGGATAGAAATTTAATTTAAATTGTGGTTTTCTCTTCTTTGGAAGCCCTAAAAAAGGTGGTGAAAAAGTGCCAAAATATAATGTTGATACTTTTTTGTAACCCATTTTTATCTTTTAAAGCAATAAAGTTATAAACAAGTTATAATTTAAATGGTATTCTTCAACCCTAAAGAAGCTCTCAAACATGTTTTTACTAATAATAATTAATAATTATTCTATGTCTGGAGAGCCACCATAGCGATATTCTAAGTTTGAGGTAGGTTGCATTGAGAGCAAATTGCTCTTTGATCATACAAAGTTATTATTAGTTTTGCTATATCTGCACAACAATGGGGTTAGCGAAGCACACCGGTTATTGGCTAGTTGAGTGTATAAAAAAATAAATGTTAGAACGGCTTAAAGCTAATTTTATTCCAAAGGTTTTTTGTGTTTTTTTTTTTCAATTAAATTGGACTACCTTTCTCAAGTTATGATAAAATCGGTGTAGCAGCATCTTGAAAAATCTAAAATTTTAGAGAAAAAAAAACCTATCCATAGAGTTTTAAATTTCGACTGTTTTTTTGGAGTAAGGGGAGCATAACACATGAAAAAAATATAGTGGTGATGAGATCAAAGGTCATGCCAAAAGTTTCATTTTGCTGCATAGTGTAATTTTTCAAGCACACTTGACCAAATGGGGTATCTGAATATATTGAGACAATTAAAAGATAGATAAACTTTTAAGAAGTTAAACAAATATCATATGATTGAGATAATAAACAAATGCCTTCCCCACATTATCATGAGGTTCCCTCTAAATAAAAAAAATTAAGAATGACTCATTCACCAAGCACACGTGATAATAAGTTTATTATATGTAAGTATGTCCTATGTCTTAGTATTGAAAGTGAAAGCAACATTATCAGGAGCTTTCCAAAGGAAACAAAAGGATGATTAGTTGCCAAGCATACTTGAGTAAAAGACTCTTCTAAATATATTGAATACATTAAATAATAGATAAACTTATAAGAAGTTGAACACTTGTCATATGATTGCGATAATAAACAATTGCCCTCCACATTATCAGGAGGTTCCCTAAAAAATATAAATAAACAAAAAACAAGTAACAAAATAACTCATTCACCTAGCACACGTGACCAAATGGAGGATGTGAATATACTAAGACAATTAAATAATAGCTAAACTTATAATAAGTTTATTATATGTCATATGATTGAGATAACAACCAATGAAAGCAAGATTATCAGCGGCGTCAAAAAAAAAACGATAAATGATAGATAAATTTGAACAAATATCATATGATTCTGATAATAAACAAATGTCTATCACACATTACCAGAAGGTTCCCTAAAAAAAAAAAAAATTTATTATTTGCCAAGCACACCTGACCAAATGCGGGATCTACATATACCAAGACAATTAAATAATAGTGAAACTTGTAATAAGTTTTTATTATATGATCTATGATTGAGATAAATAACCAATGAAAGCCACATTATAAGGAGTTCCCTAAAAAAAAAAAAAAAAAAAAAAAAAAAAAAAAAAATTGATTAATTTGCCAAGCACACTTGACCAAATGCGGGATCTACATATACCGAGACAATTAAATAATAGTGAAACTTGTAATAAGTCTTTATTATATTATCTCTGATTGAGATAAATAACCAATGAAAGCCACATTATGAGGAGTTCCCTAAAAAAAAAAAAAAAAAAATGATTAATTTGCCAAGCACACTTGACCAAATGCGGGATTTACATATACTGAGACAATTAAATAATAGTGAAACTTATAATATGTTTATTATATGATATATGATTGAGATAAATAACCAATGAAAGCAACATTATAGGAGGACGACTAATTTGCCAAATTTGCCAAGCACACTTGACCAAATGGGGAATCTGAATATGTTGAGACAATTCAATGATAGATGAAATTATAACAAGTTGGCAAAATATGATTGTGATAATAAACAAATGCCTCATTATCTAAGGGTTCCCTAAAAAAAGAAACAGTGATTAATTTGCAAAGCTCACTTAATACATTGAGATAATTAACTAATAGTTAAAGTTTTAATAAGTTTATTGTACTCGTATGTCATAATATTGAGATAAAAACCAATGAAAGCAACATTATCAGGAGCTTCCCAAAAAAACGATTAATTTGCCAAGCACACTTGATCAACTGGTTCTTTAAAAATATATTGAAACAATTAAATGATAGATAAATTTTTAAAAAGTTGAACAAATATCATATGATTGTAATAATAAACAAATGCCCTCCACACTATCAGGAGGTTCCCTTCAAAAAAAAAAAAGTAACAATGAATCGTTCACCAAGCACACTTGATCACATGGAGGGTCTGTCTATTGAAACAATTAATTAAATAAATTAAGAGAGATTATAAACTAATTTAGGAAATACCTCACAACAAATATGATTAATTGTTGAAATATTTTGTGCACACAGACCATCATGCTTTTACTATATGCGTTCGCTTTTTTTTTCTAACTTTTCCCCCTTTATTATATATTTTCCTTAGGTACGCCGCAGTCTAGAAACCTTATCGATGTTAATCCATGACCGTAGTTCATCGTTTGTTACCACTAATGCCGATGATAGCGACTGAACTTTTTTTCGTTTGTAATTATTATTGCAATTATTTTTAATTATTTAGTAACATTTTTTTCTTAAGTTTAGCGAAATAAAAAAACACATGCAACCCCCCCAAAAAAAAATAAAATAAAAACAAAAGCAACTAATTTATTATATCTAAATGTAAATTTAAATTAATTTGTAAAAATTGATTAAATTAATTTGTGAAGAGATTCTTTTCAGCTTTTTTTATTGAAGAAATCTTTTCAATAATTGTATAAATTTTTATTGTTAAAAACAATTATTTTTAAAATATTTTTTTTTGTATATTTAATTGTGTAAATTTTTATTAAGTTTAAAACAATTATGTCGTAGTTTTATGTTAATTTCTATTAAACTTAAATTGTAAAAGCCTGAATATTTATTTAATCCCTAGAAGAAGAAAAGAAAAAACATAAAACAAAAAGAAACATTTCCAAGAAGATTTTCTTAAAATTAAGCAAAATCCTTAATGTACGAGTAATCAATTTAGTTTTTAGAATATAAAGAAATTAAGATTGAAGAAAGAGTATAGAAATATAAATATTAAAAAAACGCTTAAAATGAAAATGAAAAAGAAAAATTGTATTAATTTTTTTCGCATTAAAGGAAGTTTTAGCAAATGTCATAAAAAGAGATAAATTTCATTAATTTGCTTATATTATTCTCTTAAGATCAAAAGATAAGATCAGTTAACCAACCAATATAAACGCTGACTATTAGTAAACCACATACGCAAGCTAAGGAAAGCTGTCATTCAAGTTTGATATTATTTGTCGCACTTTGCGGATGTTAAGACTGGACTGAAGACTGCCAAGCATAAGAAGTACTCAGCCTTATTGCGGTTGTCGTAGTCGTGACGGAATCGATGAAATGTGGCAACGCTTGCCGTATGTTTTACACTGGAGTCGTTTCATTTCGACTACGACAACTATAATAAGGCCCGATATCTTTTTTTTAACAACACATACTGTTTAAGCAGTTTTGGTTTTTCTGCAGAAACACCCAGGGTCTTGGCAGCAATTGAACTTGCATCCTCCCGCTTAATAGTCTAGCACACTATCCACTACACTACGGGGATACCCCTTACATCACTCGGCAATTCAAAGTTATTAATAAAAATCATTAAAGTACGCTTTTGTATTTGTAAACCAAATAAATGTTATCATTTCAGATTGAATGGCATAACAAAGAATAACAGCATAAAAAACTTTAAAACATATTTTAACACAAAATTTCTCTACAAAATTTTCTTAAAATGCATTTCATATCTAAATTAACTTTTAAGAAATACGCCAGTAAATTTTAATGGGAAAATTCAATTCTTCCTATAGTAAAAAGTGGGAAAAACATATTCATAGAAGAAATATTCAATTTATCACTTTTGGTTGAAAATAAAGACTTTTAATTTTACTTTTGCTAAAATATTTCATGAAACATTAGCTGCAAGAAAAAAATGTGCCAAAATTTGTTTTTTAACCGACTTCAAAAAAAAAAGGAGAGAGGTTATCAAATCGTCATGTATATTTTTTTTATGTATGTTCCCTCAAAACTCCGCCATTTATGAACCGATTACGGATTTTTTTCTCTATTCAAAAGGATGTACTTCCAGATTGGTCCCGTTGAAAAGTGGGCGGGCTCATGCCCATACAAAGTAAATACATTTTCGTTTTCAACTACTTCTACTCAACCGATTCTTATGAAACTTTGCACACACATTAAGCTTCTGTTTAAATACTACATCAGGATAAAAAATTTATGAACCGTTTTCGGATTTTTTTCTCTATTCAAAAGGATGTACTTCCAGATTGGTCCCGTTGAAAAGTGGGTTGTGCCACGCCCATGCAAAGTAAATATTCTTTTTCAACAACTTCTACTTAACCGATTCATATGAAACTTTGCATACACCTTTAGTTATCGTTACAATATAACATTATGCTTAGAAAAGTGGGCAGTACCACGCCCATGGAAATTAAATAAACATTTTAACTACTTCTACTTAGCCGATTCTTATGAAACTTTGCATACACGTTTAGTTATCGTCAATATACAACAATGTGGTTAGAAAAGTGGGCAGTGCCACGCCCATGAAAAGTAAATATTCATTTTAACTACTTCCACTTATCCGACTCTTATGAGGCTTCGCACACACAATTAGTTCTCGTAAAAGTACATGCTGATATAATATGGGGTCGCGATGCCACGCCTATTTTGTAGTCGGTTTTTTTTTGCAAGAATTATTATGAATAAATTTTAAAATGAAAATTAATGCATAAATCTAGTGCTGGCGAAGTATTGTGTAGTGGCTACCGACTGTAGAGTATTATTTTAGGATACTCAACACCTAAAAGTAGTTACTCAATACTTTCGCCGCTGTGTTTTTATAGTCAAATCGATTGGAAAATTTATGGCGCAAAATACAATTCTCGTTAAAAGTATAAATTTTTCTAAGCGAGTAAGTAGTATTGAGTACTGAAATGAAAACTACTGAGTAGTATTGAGTAATTACAAGTAGCAGAAATTGCCAACACTACCAAAATGAAAGATACATATGAGTAATTCCATTTAGCCGGGTGTGACCATTTTACACAAATTTTTTGTTATAAATCAATATAATATTTTTTACTTAAAAAAAAACGTTGCGGCTCGCAAGGACATTAAGCTTAAAGACACTGATAGAACACGACTTCCACTCAGAATGGTCGTCAGAAAGATGAGACGGGTGTGACCTTACAAATCTTAGTTTTAAAGAATTATGACTTTCAGTATAAATTCTGTAAAATTTTGACTATTAGGTAAACAATCATTTTGGTATAGATATCTGTTAAAAGTATTTTTAATTGTATTATGTATTTACTGTTTGACAAAAAATTATTTTTCTTATAAAAAAAACTATTTTTAATATAACACGGGTGTGACCGACGGGTGTGACCTAGTACGAAAATTTTAAAAATTCGAAGAATTAAAACTTTTTCTTGATTTAATTCATATAAATAATATAAAGATAAACGCATAAGAATATAATAAAACATTAAATTATTCTTGCATGATCATTTAAAAGTGCCTCAAATTGATTAAAAAATATTAAAAAGTGTATTATTTTATTTTTTCTATAATTTTCATTCTCTAAAAACATCAATTGAGATTTTTATTAGAAATGAGAAAATTATTTTTTCCTTGCATAAGACCGTTTTACGTGGAATCACTCATATGTTACTAAAATGAGTTTAAAAGTTTAAAGAATATAATAACAAATGATAAAAATTAGTCATATTACAACACTTTTCTTATATGAAAATGTTTTTAAATCTGTTGAAATTATTCGTTTAATGCACAACCTATTGTAGGTGTTGTAGATCGTATAAATTTTGTTGGTGATTTCCACATAAACATGTTTCTAAGCAAATGTATATTTCGAAATTACCAACAACATTTATACGATCTACAACGCATACAACAGGTTGTGAATTACTCAATTGAATGAGGGAGTTAGTTACTCTGTTGTAACTCAATTCGAAAAGAGAAAATTTTTCGAATTTGTATTTTATTTACATTTGCTTTCGATTCGAATTACAGAGTAACACTCCAGGCATGTTCCGTATTGTATGCGGAATGAAAATGTTATAAATATTAATTTAAAACAACAGTACCCAGTAGAAAATTTTCATGTTTTTTGAAGCACTAAAGAAATAAAGCGCTTCATAATTCGCTTTAAAATATGAGCTTGTTCAGAAGCTGATTTCATAGCGTCACAACAATGTAGGTTTTGAAGCGAGAAAAGTATTTGCTTTTTACGTATACAAAAGCTTCGTACACAAGCTATACAAAAAAGCTGATTTTATAGTGCTGATCCAAAGCAGGTTTTTAAGCAAGAATAAAGAGTAAGTTTATTTGAGTTTCTTGGTGCCGTTTTGCAACAGTGTTTTTGGTCGAGTGATTGGTACGTTGGACTTCAAACCTGAAGGTTTTTAGTTCGATACTAGTTGAAGTTAAAATTACAAACATTGGGTAAAAATATGAAATTAATAAAAATAAATAAAGCAACGAAATAAGAAAAATTCAAAATGGCGTTAACGACGCCAATCCACATTGAACCATTTTTTCATATATTTTCAGTTCTAGTGCTGAAAATGTTGATGATTTTCCGCGCTTCAAAAGCGCTTTTGTGAGCAAAAATTTAGTACTCCAATCTGGGAACTTGCTATACAAAAATCAGCAGCGATATCAGCAGGTTTGTCAGCGCTACTTTTATTCCATAATAGTAGAAACCTGCTTTATTGGAAGCAACTTTTTTACTGGTTACCTTGACAATTTCGAATTGTTCTGAATACATTTTTTTTAATAAACTTGTTCTAATTAACGCATCGAGATTTTTGTAGAGTAAGTTACGGACATCATCAGAGTATTTTGAACATTGACAATTTTTTCGTAATTTATAGGAAAGTTTCGTATATTCTACGAAAAAAGTAACTACGAAAGTTTTTTTTTTTTTTGTAAAATGTTGCACGGATTATTTTCAGTGTGAAGATTGCGAGTTCGAGCACCGGTTGAGCCAAACATTTTTCTTTTTTACTTATTTTTGTAATTATTTTTGTACATTTCGTAGATGGTACGAAAAAATTTTGCGGTGCGAAATTCGGTGCACCAAGAAAATGCATGCAACATATGCACGAAACGTTCGTACATATTACAATATATTTCGTATTTTCCCACCGCGAAATTCTTTAGTAAAATATACGAAATGTACAAAAATAGTTCAAATGTAAAAGTAAAAAAAAAGTTTGGCTTAACTGGGGCACGAGCTCGAAATCTTCATATAACACCGAAAAAAAATCCAAGTAACATATTGCACAAAATGCTCACAAATTACGAAGTATTTCGTAATTTTGCACCACGAAATTCTTTCGTAAAATATACGAAATGTACAAAAATAATTTCAAAATAAAAGTAAAAAAAAATGTTGGCTCAACCGTGGCACGAACTCTGAATATTCATATATCAAGGCAAGTACTCTACACTGAAAATAATCCATGCAACATTTTACGAAAAAAAAACTTTCGTAGTTACTTTTCTCGTAGAATATACGAAACTTTCGTACATATTACACAACATTTTCTGCTTTTTCTTCATTTAAACCAAGAAATTTTTCTAATCTAAACTAGACACTTCTATTAATAACTGTGTGCAATTTTATTAACAATTAAATTACTTTTTAAAACTTAAATCAATTAAAATTTTCGAGCGTGCCACTATCAAGTGTTGCTCCTTTTATAGTTTTCGATTAGTCAGCGCAGTTGGTTGTTATCTTGAGCAAGATTAGCTAAGCCATGAACCAACTATATGTATATTTATCATACTTTGCTCATTTATCAATATTTTTAAAGGTCGTAATCGATTGCACTTGTTGCTGCAACTCACAATTATAAATAATAATTCCACATCGCTAATTACAATAACAATTTTTTTTTGCTAATTTTATCACACATTTGGATACAAATTTCCGCAGAATTTTCTTGTTTTCCTCTATTTAAACCAAGAACGTTTTTTTTAATTCACTTTTATAGACACTTTAATTACTGAATTTATGAATTTTTAACACTGAAATTAGTTAGCAACATCCGACGCATGCGAAGAAAACTAAACCAACTGAAGTTGATGTTTTTAGCGTTGCCAGATATGATGATATATAATAAATATTTTAGGCGATTTTTTATTCCATATGTTTTCAGTTGATTTTTTTTTCAATTGGTTTTTATAAATGTGCTTAAAACGCCTGTGGCCTTAGTATAAAAGTGAGTACTCGTATAAAAGTTAATATTAAAACAATTGGGATTAAATGATATTTCTTTTCATAATGACCCTTTGAGCAAAATGGGTGTGTGGAGGAACACCACAGAAGTGCGGTGATCCCACGTCTGCTTTGGCTGCTTGTTGTTAACTCGATTCCTTTTAGACTAGACACCGGGGAAGTCAAGGTTATGACAATTGAGGATAATGTAGTACTAATATCGTGGCCAACGCTTTAGACATACTAAGCAAATGGGCTACAGGCTGTGGTCTAGGAGTAAACGCAAACAAAATGGAACCACTACTATTTACCACAAAAACCAAAATTCAGAGTTTTAGACCAGAGCTCTACGAAGAGAAAACTTAATAAACGCACTATTGGGCACTTCAAAGCAAAAAATAAATGAACGCGTTCAGAATGAAATAGTGTTATATGATTTCTTGAGCTGTAGAGAGCACTTCTTAACAATCAGAAGAGTATGGTTCGTATCCCAGCTGCGGCAATATTTTTTTATTTTTACTTGTTTTCGAATCAGGGAACTTGCAAAATAAATTAAACAGTTTTTATGCTCTCCTGAAATGTTATTATTTTTCATGTAGATGCATTTAAATATAGTCTGTCGATACGGTAGCCATGCCGTTTGGCACTACTAGAAACAATATCTTCAAATAGTATCTTCAAAAAGCTGAAGAAATATGGCGCAAACGAAATACCTCTAAGGTAGAATGTTGTCACAATCCTCAAGGAACCCTCGTGCCACCATCTGGATAACGTTGATTTGAAGTAACACTTTATTTCTTTGTTTTAAGTAATATTAAGTTAATACTCGCCTTTTTGTTTACCTTTTTCCCATACAAGCTTTTTGTTGGTTAAAAAGAGCAACAATTTTTTGTTAAGCTTTTTGCTTTCAATTTATATTTTTAGTTTATAAACCTAACCCTGTGATATATATTTCATTAATTTTATTTAATTTAATGATATGTACATTAATTTTAAAATAACGTTAACTGTTTCAGTCTTGTTATTTCTTTATTCTATTATGCTGTTTTAAAACTTCGTGCATTTGAGAGAAAATTTTCCAGCAGTTTCTTTATACTTTTATAAACATATAAAGTATTTGTTATGTTTCTTTATTCTTAATTAATGGTGGAAAAAATACGACCAGAAATAACTCCTGTAATAAACAACATTAAGAAAAGAAAACTTAAATGAAGCAGTTTTAATTTGTAATACATATGCTCGTATCTTAACTTCAGGCTTATATATTGGAAAATATGATAGATTTACACATATACTGTCATTTAATGCAACAATAAAAAAGCTTCAATTAATACATTAGCAAGAAAGAGATAAATAATAGATATTAAATATATTATTAAAATTATTAGTACTTTTAAGCCATTTAGTTTTAGAGAAACATATTTTAATCCTGTAGACGGTAGTTTTAAACGAAACTCTATCTTCATATAAAAAAAATGTAAGAATAAAAACTCATTAAAGATATAAAAGAAAACATACAAAATAAAACTAAAAATAAAAATATTTATGAAGTAAAATATAAAAATAAAACATTATTGCAAAAGAAAAAAATGCATGGCCGCTGTTTATATAGTTTTCTTTTATTTTAAGAGAAACTATTCACGTAAGTATATACATATTTTTATTTAAGTCAAAAAAATCAATCACATGGAAAATTGAAAGCAAAAACGAATCGGGGCGAAAAAAACACATACCGGTTTTTTAAGGTTTTTAATAAATATGGTATAAGTTCAAAAACTTTATAAAAATGCTCTTATGAGTGAAGGAATCGAAATTACACCCAGCAATAAAGATAAATAAGAAATTAATATCAAAGAATAGAATTTTGTACTAAACCTAAAGTTACAAAAATTACTATAAAGAATTTTAATTACATAATTCAGCATTTACCTGAAAACTGAAAGAAATGAACACATGAGCACTGATGATATAGTATAACCACCATTCAATTAAATAGTAATGGCAGCAAATCATCTGAATATAAATCATTCTGCACAACAAATCGTAAATTGTTATTTTGGAACAAAAATCGTAGAAATTACGTAAAATCGCTACAGCTGGCATCCCTATATCGAGTTAACTTTTCGTATGTTTACTTTTCATTTTAACATTTTTACTTAACATTGCACTAACACTTTCGTAACTTTTATAACAACACGGAAACACACAGCGGCAAAAAAAGGAAACAGAAAACGTCGCGCGCACCAGCTAGGTTAACAATTTTATTAACTTTGTTTAAGTTTTTCTTGAATTATTTTAAATTTTTTACAAAAATGTTTATGAACAGCCATACAAACAACACTTTTATATATTTTTGCAGAAAAATAAATGCATATTTCACATTATTTTAGCAATTACACTTATATTCCTTTTCCTAGACGTGTTCCCTGCGGAAATTGACGGAAACTAAAATTTTTTTTAACATAAAAATGCAATACGCAACTTTTAAAGAGCGTCTGTTATGTAACTATCAAAATTATTTTTTAATTTAACAGAAAGCTTTCTGTAAGACTTCTACCAAATGTTTGGTTCTTGACTATGCTATGCGAATTTTTCACCACATGTTCCTCATACCACTCTGTTATATGTTTTTCTACTGTTATATTTTCTACTGTTCATAAATGTTATATTTTAACAGTAATGCCAACTTTTCGCAACCAAGAAAGTTGAAAATGACAACTTAGACCCAAACCATTTAAGCGTTTTGAAAACGTCGTTTCTCCTTTATTGAACTAAATTTGAAGGTTTTAATTTTTAAAAGTTTCAAATTTAATACAAAAAATAAGAAACGTGCGTTTTAAAAATGCTACTGTGGCCTGGCTTTTAGAGTGGTTTCTTAGCGTGGAAACCAGAGATGTAGACATCTTCAATCTCTGTTTTCAGTTTTTAGGATCATAGTTAAATACTTTTATTTGTCAGTTTAAGGGCCAACGTTTGTGCTTTAGCCTGAAAACACACCAAATACGACAAAACGTTTTTGTCTTATACGTCAAACACACTCGTATGATTATAACGCACATCAAAAAAAATTTGGTGTGTGTTGTCTCATAAGAACTAATGTGCTGTTGACGTATACGTCACAAAAAAACTGTGTTTGTCTTATTCGGTGTGGGTTCAGCCTTAAGCTTACATATATGAAATAAATATTTGACATACATACTTATTTCATGTAAGCATTCGATTATACTTTTTTTAACTATTGCCAAAATATTAATATTGATGGCTTATATTCAGAAGCCTCTATATTAAAAATCACAACTTTTCAGGAGAGCTTAAAAACTGTTTACTTCGTCTATTGATAAGTTATTTTAAAATGTTTGTTCTATAATATATTTTAAAATCCCGGACTCAGTCTTGTGTGTAATTTATTTTTAAAATTTTGCATTATTAGCAATTTTATGAAAGATCGAGGGTTTTTTATTCGAAAATACTCAATACCTTATTAGAAAGAGGATTTTGTATAGTGAAAAAATAAACTTATTTACTGAATTCAGTAAATTTTTAAAAAATAATATGATGAGGTTTTATTGCGACATCAAAACTCTATAATATTAGTGATTTCTTCAATATATTTAGCAATTTTTAGTGACCATGCGGCTTTGGCGGTTTCTAATCAATGTAAGGGTTCGTTCCCGATGTTGCCACTTCTCACGAATTTTTTTAAAAGTTCGGAATATGAGCGACTTTTTGCAATTTGTTGACTGTAAGGAATGCCAAAAATTCGGACAAAATCGTGAATGTGGCGAAAATTCGCAAAAACTTGCTAATAGCGGCATGATAACCCAAACGTTGAAACAAATCTTAATGATAAGTCGTCTAACATAAATTAAAGTGAATTAAAGAAATTTTTGTGATAAAAGTAGCAAAGTCTACTAATACACTTACACGATTTTTAAACCATATTAGTAGACTTTGCTACTTTTTTCACAAAAATATCTTTAATTCACTGTAATTTATGTTAGACGACTTATCATTAAGATTTGTTTCATCGTTTGGGTTATCATGCCGCTATTAGCAAGTTTTTGCGAATTTTCGCCACATTCACGATTTTGCCCGAATTTTTGGCATTCTTTACAGTTTTTGCGATTTTTAATCAAAGCTATGGCTTGTTTAAAGTTTTGAAATTTTTAAATTTATACCATAGATGCAGCTTATTTTACGCAATACTCTGCCAACAAAAAGTGATTTTCGTCAAAATCGTCAAAATGGGCTACACAAAGTTCCGGAAATTATTCTTGGAATCTTAATCATGCGCAATTCTTTCTGAATATAATGTTACGAACCTTAGCCTAATAATAAATTTGGATTCACAAAATTACTTTTAATAGTTACTTTTTTCAAGTTTACACTATTTACCTTTAAAACACTTCACTCTTCGAAGAAAACACTGAAACTGAAAACTTTAAAAAGTAACGGGCCATTGTTGTCAAGAACACTTACAAAACTATAGCGAGCATAAGGCATTTGCAATGTTAAATTGTTGGTAAAAATAAGTGTATAGCAAGTATTATTGTTAAAATTATTGTCACGTGAAGCATTTTTTAAACACTTTTTAAAAACTGTTAGCTTTTTGTACTTAAATAATCTTATAATAAGTATGTTTACAAAAAATTTTAGGAAATATCTTATTATAAGCTTATTCTACAATTCAGTTAGATTTTGCTTATGGAATGGTCTGTTAGTTTTATGCACGTTATTCTTCATATAGCTAGCTATTGGTACAAGTGCTAACGGCCCTAATGTTCCAAAAGCCTTTTCTTGAACTATGGAAATTATGGAAGGGATTTTGTCATTCTGTAAATGATCACATACTTTAAAAATAAAATTTATTTCATTTGAAAATTGAAAACATGTATTTTTATAAAAATATATTAGAACAAAATCTGACTTTTTTAGAAATCTCGTTTCGAGCGGAACATTTTTGTACCCAAATCATCTAAAAAACGATATTCATTTCTTGTACAATTTATGACACCACGTAGTGGTATGCAAAATTTTTCGTAAAAATTAGTTATATGCCCAAGGTCTATACGCCTGCATTTCATTGATGCTTCACCAATCAAATGTAGCCATATAAAAATTCTTAGCCTACAACGAGATACATTAATACAGGTAGTGGTAAAAACACAGCTGTTTATCTATTTTCATTATTGAAAGTGTCAAAAGTTGTTTATTTTTTACAACCTGTTGAAGTGATGAAAGAAGTGCAAAGAAAAATCTGAAAAAGTAATTTGAAAATAATATTATTAATTAAGTTGGGCAGAGTTGGGAGTAAGGTGCAGAATAAATGTTTTCCTTGTTATAATGTTAATTTCTGTAGAAAATTGTTCCACATCACAATCGCTACTATTTATTGAGACCTATTTTTTGCAATTCATTACTAAATAGCAGTAGTGGAAGTGACAAATTTTTCACTACCATTAGTTTGGTGAAACTGAAAGTTTAGTGCAGTACTCCCACCTTTGGAATTTGTTTTGTGTTCTCGGAAAATTTTCTTTTGTTCAGACTTTCGCTCGTTTGACACTTTTGGCAACGAAACAACAATAAAAACCCATGTTGTTTTGTCATGTTGTATTTGTTTTAGTATTACCACTACCTGTATTAGGGCTAGGCCACACGGGCGTTTTTAAAACGAGCGTTTCTGTTTTTCTGTATTAAATTTAAAAGTTTAAGAATTGAAAACTTTCAAATTTAATATTAAAAAAACAGAAACGCGCGTTTTAAAAACGCCCGTGTGGTCTGGCCCTTAATGTATCTTGGCCTACAAGATATAAAACCTTTTTTAAAATAAAATTGCTAGAATATCTCAAATAATAAATTTAGTAAATGCCAGAATTATTATTTTTATAAAAGGAATTAAAATTACCTTGTATTGTAATGTAGCTTTAAAAACGCTTTATTTCTGTTGATATGCATAACTTGTATACACCACTGTTATAAACGGTATTTAGCCCAACACATACACAGATTTCACAATAGAAAGACCAATAACTACATTTTTCATTTAACAACTTTATTTTCATTTTAAACACTTTATTTTCATTTTAACAACTTTATTTTCATTTTAACAACTTTTTTTTCATTTTAACAACTTTACTTAACTAACTAGCAATAACACTTTCACACGTTTTATAACAACAACGAACGAACAAACAAAAAGGAAACAGCGACCGGCGCCGCGTACCAAATAGATTAACAATTTTATTAACTTTGCTTACGTTTTTCTTGAATTATTTATAAATTTTTTAGAACAATTTTTATGAACAGACATTAAACAATACTTTAATAATATATTTGAAGAAAAATAAATGTTTATTTCACATTATTTTAGCAATAACACTTTTATTAATTTTCCTAGACGTGTGTTCTCTGCGGAAATTGCGTGGAAACTAAATTTTAACATAAAGATGCATGCAATAAGTTATAAAATGGCTCTTGACCATGCTATGTGATTTTTTCACCACTTGTTTTCCTACCACTAGTTAAATATTTTTCTTCGTTTATACTTTAACAGTAATGCCAACTATTCGAATCCAAGATCGTTGAAAATGACAACTTATGGTGTTTTGTTACCCCCCACCACCACCTCCCACAAAAAAAACGAAATTTTCATGGAAATAGTGTAATTTGGTGTTTGTTTCATAAAAACGTTTTGCTCTTTTATTTAAAAACAAAATCACCCTCAGTAATAATATTATCTTAGAGCTACCCTATAATGCAAAAGAGATAATTCTGTTTATTTTTAACTGTATTTTGCACCATACGAAGGTAGTAGTAGTAGTAGTATTTATATATTAGTATTTACAATACCTTAAAAAGACCAATTCACAATCTTGTGCAAATGGTCTTGCATCGTAATATTTGCAAAATGGTATTGCATATTGATACCCACCACTCAACAATTGTTAGTGGTGAGTATAAATATACTACACCATTTTGCAAATGCTACGATGCAAGACCATTTGCACAAGATTGTGAATTGGGCTATTATTATTGTTCGTTTCAACTTTAACATCATTTGGCAAAGCGTTGTACAGTTGTAACCCCTTGTCCTATAGGCCTATAAGCCTATTGTCTAACATATCAAAAATATTTGAAAAGCTACTTATGAGTATGCTAACACCCATAATGAATGGTAATCGATGCAACAAACACAGAGACTCGTGAACGTGGTTAGAAAAACCAACCAACTAAAAAACCAACTAATTAATAGCTTTATTGACTTTGTTAATATTTTTCTTGAGCTATTTTCAGAGAAATTTTTATACACAGACATTAAACAATATTTTAATAATATTTGTCAAGAAAAATAAACGAATATTTCACATTATTTTAGCAATATCACCAGCGTTAATTATCTTAGACGTGCTCTGTGCCAAAATTGCGCGGAAACTAAATTTTTAACATAAAGATGCAATAATCAAGTTGTGAAACGCCTCAGCTATGTAATTATGTACGTATTTCTTATTTAACAGAAAACTTTCTTTACTTGTAACTTTGTTTGGCTCTTGACTATGCTATGTGAAGTTTTCACCACTTGTTACTTCTACCACTCTGTTGGCTATTTTCATCTGTTATATTTCAACAATGTCAACGTTAGAATCCAAGTGTGTGTTGGAAATGACAATTAAAAATGGTAATCAATAGTGCTGCCAGACAAATTTCTCATGTCCCCAATTTAAAGAAATCTCCATTTCAAAGAGGCCTCAATATTGCTCCCTAAGTAATTTTATCTGTCTTTTCATAACAAATTTGTAGTACATGTAAAATTATACAATTATAAATTGTACATATATTTGTTTATATTATTATTTTCGCTACTGTCCACATGGTTTTCTACTTATCTCTTAGTGTATTCCTAATAATTTAAGAATTATGTTAGTTAGGTCTTTTTGTTATGACATCTTTCTGAAAACAAAGGGCCTATCTTAATAGAAAGTTTATGTTTTAATAGTAATGGCAGAACTAGTCGAATCGAATTTGTTACAATAATAAAACATATTACTGTTTATTTAATATATATATCGTTACTTTCGTAACGTAGAAGTCTACAGAAAATAGTCTTTTTCATAGAGAGCGTCATTTGCAATAAGCAAAATGCAAAGAAAACTAAAGAAAAAAGTAAATAATTAGAATAAATGAAATAACATGCGGATAGAAAATAAATTATCGTAAATTTATTTATTTAATACGAGAAAATTATGAATTGTTGTAAACAAACATTTCTAACGCTACGTTTTGAAATATATACAATTTCGATATATATACAATTGTTTTTGGGTATTTTTTGGGATTTTGACACGTTTTAAACTTTGGGAAATTCATAAATTTTCTTTTGTTCTTTCCGACTTACATATTCTTCGCAATTTTGTTTTGCGATTTTCATAATATGTATTTTTCCTATAAATGTGATTTATTTTAGATATTTTAAATTTGTTTTGGCCAATTTCAGCGTACGCTATTTTCGAATCTTTGGCATTTTTGCAATTTTAACGATTTTAACTTTCGCAACAATATTGTTCTTCTTTGTGAATATTATTAAAAATTTTGAAGAAAATTTTCCGATTTGAGCTATAATATATTTAAGTTATTTCTTGAGTTATAATTGAATTTGAAAAATTGTTATTGTTAAAGCGTTGTACGGACTTCTTACGGAAATTCACATTTGGAAATTTACATTTATTTCTACACGGAAAAATAGTCGTGAAGCCTTCTGTAGAGAATAATATTTGCATACTCACAAATTCGTTTATTTTTTAATTTACAACACACAAAAATACTAAAAGTTAATTACAACTTGCGAAAAATAAGATCTGTTGAAAATTTCGTGACCCAACAATTGTATGAACATTAATTTTTGTTTCAGTTTACGGAAAAAGTCTCCACTTATAGACAATAACTGCCAAAAATTCCGTGTACTTTTCTTTTGGAACTCCGCACTAGCAAAGGGAAATTTCTTTCCGCAATTTACCAACCGGAATTTTCGTAAGTTTTTTTACACACAGTTCTTATGGGAATGTGAATTTCCTTAAGAGCTCCGTACCACGCCTAAATTGTTAATAAATTTTAGGATTGAATTAAAAATTATTGAATTTTTTTGTGATAAATTTGTTATATTCTCATTTTAGGCTCAATTAGCAATTTTAAAACATTTGCCTAATTTTTGACAAATTTCACTAACGAAAATCTGTTCCCAAACAAAATCTGAAATCCCCCATTTGGGGACAAATACCAGCATATGGCTACACTAGTTGTGTTTTACGTAAAAAGATAATTTTTCTTATTTGGTGTTTATTTAGTAGCCGCTGTACAAAACTAACATTTGACACTAACCAGAAATATGGGGATGTAGCTCAGTGGTAGAGCGCTCGCTTCGCATGTGAGAAGTCCCGGGTTCAAACCCCGGCATCTCCAACGGTCAAAGACTTTTTTAGTCTTTTTATTATAATTTTTTTTTATTTAATTACAAATACATTTTGCATTCGCAATAACTTTTTAAGGATGACGCTGACTATTCCAGCTGCAGAGAACAGAATCTACATTTTTAAATAAAACCAGATTTTCTTTAATTTTTTTTATTGTTTTGACTAGGATGCAAAATGTATTTTTTGTTTGTTTTCTTTATTATTTATGTATATAGTATGTATATATAAAAATTGTTTTTCAACTACACTTCAATGTTATGTTACTTTTTCATAATTACAAAAAAATAAAATAAAAAATTAAATATTTAACACAAATTAAATAAAATAAAACAAACACTTTAAATAAAATTTAACTTTAATATAAAAAGTATATTTAAATAAATAGTTTATGGTAAAAAAAGAAAACAATAAAGAAATCATATAAATATGTGAAAATTTGACAGGTGTCAAAAACTAAATATTTATAAAAACGACTTGCAACCAGAGTTTTACTTAAAGAAAAATTTTATATATAATAATTTTCTTTAATAAAATAGTTTATGTGTAATAAAAGGTAAATTTATAATTCTTGTATATTTTTATTGATAAAAGCTAAATTGAGGGATTAAATATTTTATATATTTTTTGTTTTATTTGTAGGTTTTTTCATTTATGTATAAATATATTTTAGCAAAAAACGTAAAGTTAAATAATATAGGGTTTTGTTAAAAGTTATAATTGAGTTAAGGTTAGAGAGATACAAGAGAGCATTTTAGTGTTTTTTTTAATGAGAACATATATAAAGATGTTAACAACTTTTTTCAATATATTTTCTTTTGCTATGGTTTTTGATAATTATGTAGTTGTTGTATGTGAATTGTGGTTGTGATTTAAAAAAAATTTTAATAAACAAATAAATTATCAAAAATTTGGGCATAGTTCTTTTTTCGAGCAATTTTATGTTATTGTGATTGATAAAAATGTAATATGTAATTTACAAATTCCAAAAATTTTTAGAGATTTCAGTTTTTTAATTTGAGTTACATTTACAGAAATCATTCATTGAAGTTATTCGTAGAAGTTATTTAAAAGCATTTAAAAAATGTTTTTATTAAAGTAATTTGGGATAAAGCCTTCTGTGGTCAAATTACGGCATTCGATATCGATCGAAATTTCAATCAAATTTAAATGGAAATTTCGATCGATATCGTTTCCCCCCGTTCATAAAATCCAATAGGGGTAGCTTTGATATCAGTTTCCCTACAAAACCGATTGATTGCGTTCATAAAATCAGGTTGTGCTTGAATGTGGAAAAGATCCGCTCAAAACGGAATTAATTGACTTTAGTAGTGCGATTCGGTAACATTTAACGATTCCATAAAAATTAATTCTGTGTACAATTATTATCGTTTGCAGTAACGATTATGCGACTCACTAACTTCTTGTTAATAATTTTATTTAAAGCTGATATCATGTGGCATCTCTGTTAAATTAAACGAAAAGCATAAAAAGGAATAGAAAAAACAAACAAATTAATTTCTGCCTGCCAAACAGTGTACAGAAAAGTTTCATTAATTCTGAGAAATAAATGTTTTAGGACCATTACAAATTGACTGTAGTTAAAGTTAGAATAATATAACTATGTTTGTATATTGTTGTAGAACAATAACTTTAGTTGTCGGTATAAAGTACGTGCTACGACTGAACAACTGACTATTGTTTATTCAGTAACAACAGAAAAATTATTGTCGCCAGTTAACCGACACCAAATATCGTTAAAAATGTTACTGAATAGCAAGTTCGATAAATTTTCGTTATCTTAATTTTAACGATACGATTATCGTAATAAGTTTGTGGATCGCGCTACAGGAGCCCTTTAATTTATCGATTTAACAGATCATATTTTTCCTATCCTCTAATCACTAACAATACAATTTTGTAAACGATGTATTGAATTTTGGACGAATATAAACACTTTTTGAACAAAGCAATTCGGTTACGTTTTCATGAACGCTTTCACAATTTTAATTAGAATTCCGTTTACAATATTTTTTACATATGTATTTTATAGTGAATTATCTTAAGCTCATTTTGTTTATAATATGTAATTGTTTATGGCATTGTTTATTAGATCCCTGGGACCGAATCGTCGCTTTCGATATCGAGCCGATTCGATCAAGTTTTCTTAGTTTGAGATTATGACATTCGATATCGAACAATGGGTATATATTGTTCGATAGCGAATGCCATAATTTCAAACTAAGAAAACTCGATAGAATTAGCTCGATATCGAAAGCGGCGAATCGGCCTCTAGTTTGCGTCCCACTAAAAACCAATTTTCTTATTTATTTACCAAGTAAATAAATAAATAGATAAATAAATCGGTTGTTAGTAGGAGTTCTATTTTTCCCCCATTTACAATTAATTTATAAAAAAACATCATGGCATTTTTATGTTATTGTGAATTATTTGGGGTATTCACAAGGTGTCTTATCATGTCATAATGTCATAAAGTGCTAATATTTTAAGATAGTTTAAAAACATTGTTGTTGTGCTTCAAATAAAAAAGTCTTAAAATAATAAGACTTTTTGTGCTGTGTTTATTGTTTTGTCATAACTCACAGTAAAAATCTGAGCCGAACCGGCGAAACTATTTAGTCGAGCCGGCGATAATATTTACAATCCGCCGCCATTGATATAAATGAACGTAAGTAATATGTAGTAAAGTATGACCTAAAATTGGTCACAGTTTTATAACTTCACATTTGATTACATTTTTATAGATGTGTAACAAGTAAAAATAAAAAATCGAGACATTTAAAAATATGCAAGTGAGAAAATTTTGTTCGTATACTTTAGCTGGCTGGCAGCCAACTAACGTTATTCCGCTAGCAGTCGCGTGGAAAATTAGTCGGCTCAGTCACCGGCAACAGCTGGTTTCCTTTATTTTTATGTATTGAAACAATTTCATTTTCGGTGTGCGTGGAAATTTGTTTTTACTTTAATTTAAAAAAGATATTCAGCTGGGTTTTATTTACTTTATGAACAAGTTGAATAATTTAAAAACAAACTGGCTATTATTTTAATTTTTTCACTTGTTCTTGGCATTCTGATTTCAAGTATTTATAATTGCTTTTTGTATCAGCTGACACAAAATTTGAAATAGCACACTAACTTATGAGGGGTTGCTCACAGCAGTCATATTTTTTCGTGTTATGATTTTAAAACATATGACTTTATGACTACCTTGTGAATCCCCCAATTATGTATTATGAATTTGAAAGCCATTGTGAGTAGGCTTGCCAGACCGGCTTGAATGAGTTTGATTGTCAATATATTTTAGGTGTTGTAAAGTTACAAGCTCAAATATAATTTGTCAAGCTGAAATTATATTTTTGATTTAATAATGTTTATGCATAGCTAAAAAAACAAACAACTTCTAAAATTTTATGAAAGAATATCTCAGTGTACCAGTACGAAAAATGTTTACAACTTAAAACAACGTTCTTTAAATTATTATTTTGTGTTCCACTAAATAGCAAAATAAAAAATGTGATTTGCATGATGCCACGAAGTTTAAAGTATCACGTAATTTGCTTTCCTTGTCTTATTACAGGTGTTTATGTTTTAGAGCTTAGTATGCATATTTTATTCGAACTTAACTTCGAATGTACTGTCATGAATTTCTTGACTTATCCTCACAGTTAATGAAAACATTTTAAATTAAATAGCTTTCGGCACGAGTAACGAAAATAATTTATAAAATTTACAGTTCTTTGTAAATTCTAATGATATCCTGTTTTTGCTACACAAACCCCCATATTCATAAAAATGTATTAAAGTTAATGTTGGTTCACTATACGAATTTTGGTATGGGAAACCAGGTTTTAATGCACACATTAACTTTACTAATCATTTATGAATATGGGGGAAAATCTTTAGTAAACCAAAAATGTATATATTTTTATTGCTTAGTTTTATGCAATTTAAGAGTTAAAATAAGCTTTTTTTAAGCAATATAAACTGTTTGTTATTGTTGTTGTTATATTTTAAGGAGAGCATAAATTTCAAAATGTTTAATTGATATTTAGTTTAGATGACATTATTATTTATTTATTTATTTTTTTGTTTGTCTAAGGTAAAAATCAATCAAGTTCGTTTTTCCATTCAACCGATTTTCCATCAATCGTTGTAAATTGGTGTTAAATATGCCTTAACTATTATAAATATATTTATATATAGAGTTATTTATGTCATGTGTGTATATAAAAAATGACAGATTTTATTATATAGTTTATGATAGAGAGCGAGCAAAAAAGAGAGATTTTGTGTTATTTATTTGGTAATTTGTTGCGTTACGTTTTTGTGACCTACATACATTCTTTCATATATATACTTTGAAACGCTTTGTATAACGTTGAAAAAGAAGTAAGGAAATAAAAATTAAGGAAGAGAAAATAAACACAAAATAATGTTTATTCATGTCTTTTTTTATCTTTAACCACATACATCGTTATAGTATTTTTCTTCTTATAAAAGTTGTTTTTTGTGTTTGTTTGTATATAAATGTCTTTCTTAATATAAAAAAGTTTGTTCGCATTTAACTTAACTAATCATTTCACGATACTTAAGTTTATGTTTTGTAAGCATATCGGTAACAGTAACTAATTTTTTAATTGAGATTATATTTGATAATTCTTGCAATTCCGGTAAATATGAAACACAAATATGATGTAAAGTTGCTAATTCACGGCCTAAACGAAAGTAAATCCAGAAAGATAGAGAAAGGAAATTAAGGAGTTTAAAGAAAAAAAAGTTGAACAACCAATAAGGAAAACTCACCAGTATCTTGAGGATTTTGGTTAGAGTTTTGCTCCGAATTCCAGCCAGGCGGTGCTGTAGGATCTGTTACCATAGACAATTGATCTAGGAAAACAATCATGCGTTCTTTGTTTTTTAGTATGAAAGGATTGACAACTTCCATGTATTGCTCCTAAAAATATATAGAAGGAATATTTAGATATTTATTTATTATGATTTTTTTCTAATAAGAAACCAATTGTATTTGAAACGTAATTATCAAGGCAGAAGTAATCAGGGAATAAATGATGAAACAGAAGTCTGCCGCAACATGTTTTTCCATAGTAATTGCCATTTTAAATATGTACGTCGCGGGTAGCTGTTTTAAAATAGAATGTATTTTCTTTTGGGAACGTAATTTTCATTTGCTTTTATTGTAAAACTCCCACTCTCACCAAAAAGTTACCACATTTTCATAAAATTTTACAACTTGGCTTTATTTATAGTTGGGATTTTATCAGTCTGATAAACAGTTTTTCATTATTACAACTTTACTTTAACCTAAAAAGGTGCGAAAAGTTATAGGCAAGTTCGTTCATTTGAAGTTGCCACATTTTCATAGGCTGTCATAACTTCTACTTTATCAAGTAAATACTTATATATGACGTTGTCACTGTGTTATTTAACCATTCACAATAGTCGGTAAATGCTGTGGTATAGCCATACTTTGAAAAAGATAACTTTTATTTTACAGGAAAGTTGTAATAATGAAAGAAGGTGCCAGTGTCACTATCTTCTACTTTACTGCCGAGTTGTAATAATGGCCCTAAGTTGTTTGGGAGGAAACCTATAGGTTTCACACTGCCAACAAATCGGTATCACGAATATTTTGGGATAAACGTTTTTATTTTAAATTATATTGGGAGTAAGCAATTCTATTGTGAATTATTTGCAAGTGCTTATTTAATACCACTATACAACACAAACAAAATAAAATGGTTCTAACGACTGTTCTGGCAGAAGACACAAAAAATATGTATCGGCGTTTTGTAATAGTGACTATGCATAAGAAATCTTCCTAGCCTTACATTTAAGATATGAGATATGTTGAGCACCTCTAGTAAAACACCGCAAGAAACGTTTTTGTGGAACATTTTAACCCTCTAACTCTTCGTTGTATGGGTCTTTTTGTCCCTTTCTTAAGAGGGTTTGCTCCCCTGCAGCGTCGATATACAGGTCGGAAATGTTCTGCAAATATATATGCCATAAAATTATACTATAGATCTTAAAAGACACCCAGGCTCCAGACTTAAATTGAACGCTAGAAATCATTCAAAGCTTAAACTGTGTTTAAAGGTTAATTTCGTACTTATTCACAATTAAAAATTGGCATAGGAAATCTTACGTTTAAGTTATAAGATGTGTTCAGCACTTTTATGTAAAACACCACGAGAAATATTTTGTGGGCCATTTTAATCCCCTAACTCTTCGCTGTATGGATCCCTTTGTAAATTTCTTAAAACATGAGCAAAAAAATTCCTCTTCAACGAGCTGAAATGGTCGGCGAAATGATATTATATAAAATACTGAATACCAAGTATCGTAGGTTGTATAGCAGACCATTGATTTGGTCTTTATTAGAGTAATTCTATGGAGTCCTAACTTGAAATACGAATTACATGTTCCCTTTTCGTTCCCATTGACCTTATTACGGTTCTCGAATCGACTCGAGAGCTTCCATATTTCTTTAATCTAGTACAACAGTCGAAGTTGATTCGGGAACCGTAATAAGGGCCATTGTGAATTTATTTTGTGAAATAGTTCGTGGGATTAAACATTGGCGATGCCACAATAGCAAGCCAGAATACTTGGGTGTTTTTTTATGGAAATGACCAAGGTAGATTTATACAGGTGATATTATAAGCACAGCTGTTCTACTTTTTTCCGCAAATTAGATGCTCGTATGTCAAAATTTGTATACGTTGACATAGAGGCTGTGATGTCAAATGGTATTGTAATGTTGTAGTTGTTTTAGAATCAACACCACCTGATAAAATTAATTCACCTTGGAAATGACTATTTGCGATAGATGTGAATAACATTTATTTCAAATCTCAAAGCAAACATTGAAAATTTCGTTGAATATACAAAATAAATTGCATACTGTTAGCTGAAATCCAAAATCACGTAACTACATTTTTTTTTTTAATTTTGTAGGGGAGAGGGAAAACTCAATAAAATACCTCAAGTGATTGAATTAAAGTCACTATTTTCATTTTTTAGTTGATTTTTTATGATAAAGGTTTTAAAAAATTATAGCCCTTCGATGTAATATCCAATAAATAATTACAAATGTGATTTCGAATTCTTTATTACTTACATGGTTTTGCATTTTAGCTAACGATATGTGAAATAAAACATTTAAATAAGTAGTTCAACATATCATACCTTTCCTCCAAACTCTATAAGATTTGCCAAGTTTTGCAAACATTTGGCCACCATTATCAAGGAGCGTGTAGCCGCAGTCGGCGGTGTTTCACTAACCAAACCAAATTGTCGCGGATTCAACAAGGCCGGACATAATAAACGCAAAAATATAAATCCAGATACGACTCGTGTTCGTACCAAACGTTCTGATGGCCACTTGGCCACCACTGCCTTTTGCAAACAATTACAAATAAATCTCACCGAACGTGGGCAGGCTTCGGGTGAAGTGAATATCGAATGAGTAACAAGATCAAGGATTTGCAAAAGGAACTCAGCGTTGGAGCAGGCATCATCATTAACATCCATTTTGGTGGGATTCAGCTCCGCAGATTGTTTGCTGTCCATAATGCGTTGTATGGTCTCGGAAACGGCTGCCTGCAGGAAACCTGTACATTCGGTACGCATATACAAATCCATTAGAGTGGTGGCCAAACTGGCGCCCCTAAATAAAGTGGTAGTTTCATTTTCACGTGCAACTTCCGCTTGGCAGAGTACACGTATCAATTCGGTTTCACGTTTTTCGTGGCGAAAAACTCTCAACAAGGCCGTGGCCAAAGGAACGCGATCATTGTGACAAAGTTCGGCTAAAGCTTTGACAGAATACAGTTCAGGTTCGAGAAGAAGTTGCTGTAGAGGACTGTATTCTTCGCAGGGCATTATGAGATCATCTAAATAACGCATTCTTAAACGTAAAGAGCCCCATTCTCCCATGGGTGTCATGCCAGTTAGTTGATACCATTCTTCAGTTTCTTGACCATTTTTCAAGCTGGCCAAGTCAATGGTTAATTCGGCCACCTCGCTGTCCTTGCCACGTTTACCGCGGGATATTAATGTAATGGTTAGGGAAACTACATCTGGTGGCACATCACTGAAAACAACGAAGTTTTATTGTATATATAATATATTTTTTTATAATTATTTATACTCACTCCAGCACAAATTCTTCTTCCCAAACTGGATCGGGTGCAATTTTGACTTTTGTTTTGCCCACTTTAACTTGATTCAATGAAATACTACAAAATGGATGTGGCACTAACTTAAATGGCAGTCTATGAGCTTCTAAAATGTGTAAATTCAAACAACGCAGCTCTCTTAGACGGGGTACTTTCTTTTGGGCTTTACTTAGTTGAGAGACACATTGAGCCTTTAAGGCATTTATCCACTCAACATAACTTTCTTGACTAGGAGCACACAAATATGTTACAGTGGCCAAACAGGGCAAAGCCCTCTCCACAATCTGAAAACAGAATGGCCTTTCCCACAGGGAATCATGACATTGATAAAGATAAGCACAGGTTAGATCAATAAGACCTTTAGGTTTAGTCTTTTTGGGATTGTCATAGAAGCAGAGATGCGTTTCGGAGCCTTCGCTAATGAGTGCGAAATATAATTGTTTCCATTTGGCATTTTTATCAGATTTCTTATTCAAATGGCCGTGATGTTTAATGCCTTTAATTTTCTTTAAACCAATTTGATCACGACATTCACGCAAAGTGGCATAAATCTTTTCAGCTGCCTTTTCCACCACATATTGTTGATTGAATTCGGGTTGCGAGCCATTTACTACCGGATGACTCAAGCAATGACCCTCAACAATTTGTTCTTTGCGATAACGATTAATAACGGCATCCAAACATTCAAAGGTGCGACCACCCATCAAATAACGTACGCCTTTCTTTTCAATGCGAAAACGCTGAATTTGATTATTGATATGAAAGAATAAAGAATAGTCACCAGGCGAATTATCACTGGGACGTACCAAAAAACTTCCAGGACCAGCTTTTCATATAAAAAAAAAGAATAAAATTATTCAAAATTATTCAAGCTTATAAAATTAAATATGTGTATCAACTCACCCTTAACCAACATATCAACGGCTTCATTTTTCGTACAATTTGGATGAAACCAAGGAAATACTGTATTGGGATCGATGGTGGGATCTAAATCATCTACTAGTTCCCTAAATATCATACCCTGTTCACCGGTACGATGTGCGGTCACCCAAAGCCAACCATCACCCATGTCATTGTGTACAAAAAATATATCGCCCTTTTGAAAGCTCAATTCATCTGTATCGGGCATTTTGGTATACGGCAATATGGCCACTACACGTTTCTTGTCATTAACTGGTTCGGGTGGTGGCACTGGTATAACTAAACGTTCACGTTTCAAGAGATCACTGCAGGAGGTATAGTAACCCACCAAATCGCTAAGCGAAATAAATTGTCGACCGCCTATATAGAAATCACCACAGACGGCCGTAATTCTGGAATAGAGAGAGAGAGAGAGAGAGAGAGCAAACATATTAAAACTTGTGATAGTGTTAACAAAAAAAATAAAAGTTGTTTTTACCGAAAATGGTTGATGCCTGTGCGACCCAAATAGCTGAGAACATAAGAACCTGGTTTGCGATCACTTTCTCGCACTGAAAATGTATATAAAAAATTATATATTACAAAAAAAGTTATTGATTTGTTGTGGTTAACTAATCTATATGCCAACATTTTGTTGGTTGCTAATGCCAACTTATTACATATATATTACCAGGGGTCGGAGTTTCAAGCAACTAAAAATAGGTTTTAAGCGCTTAAGAAAAGCACCTAAAAATATGCCCAAAAATATGCATTATGTACCTACAAACGAAGCAGCAAAACTAATATAGTATGAAAATACTTTTAAAAATTTTTATTATTATTCAAAGAAAGCATAATATAAATATAACAATTCATGTAAAAAAAACTATTTCAAACAAAAATCAGTAAATTTTGTACCTAAAAATCCGACCTACTTATAGAAAGCTACTGTGTACGTATGCGATAGAATATGTAAACAACTCTCTTAGGGTGCATGAAGCTTTTGTCCATCAAAGAACTGCGTTTATCATCTACTGAAGTTAAGAAAGCGTACGTATTTCAATTATGATATTTTTATCGGCGAAAGTTTGGTTTTAGATAATTTGAACCTGACTAGAGAGTATCTCGGAAAATGTCGTTGCCGATATTTTTCTCTATGATATTATTAAACTTTTTTTATTTCTTCTGCGTTTGGCCTTTTACATTGCAAACTTCTGTAATACTTTTTTCAACGTAATTTACTTGTTGGCGTGAAAATTTCTTTGTATGTGTGAAACCGATGCTACTGGATGGAAAATCAACAAATTTTGCTTTTTGGCATGCTTGATGAACAACATTAATGTGTGCGTTGCGTTTAATCCTCAAGAACGTTAACATTTTTAAAGATTTTAAAGATGCCAGTTGTTTAAGAGGTTGGACGAAAAAAAGTACATTAGAATTGAATGAAAAAGACGATAAATGTAGTTCTCAACAAATAAATGTTGTCAACTTTTAATTTTTAAAATCTTCAAGTATAGGGCAAAAATCGTCAAAGTACTATCTTTAGGCCCAAAAATCGTCAAATCTGGCAGCTATGGTAATAAGGCTGAATAAGTTTGTTGCAGAAGATTTTGGATAAGTTCGGACTAATTAGAGTAAAATCAAAGTTCGGACTAATGAGAGTAAAAACTCATAAAATATTACATTTATTGCGAACGAACCATATGCATAACTGGGAGGAATCTATAAAAATTTATAGTTTTTCATAATTAAATAACGTAAATGAAAACATTTTCAAATAAACTAGAATGAGAATTAGAAAATTTGTATTTCACAACTGTAAAGCTGGAGGTACATACCGTGCGTTAAGCGGCAACGCTTTCCTTGCTTTTTGAACTTTTAACGCTTTAAAAATGGCAAGTTACACACCACGCTTTTTATGTTTTTTTTGCTTTTTTATAAAATTTTAAACCTTTGCCGGCTATTTTTTGTCTTTGCTTTACGTTTTATTTTTCTTTATATATTTAATGCATTTTTCATCCATTGTTTAATAAAAAAAAACTAATTTCCAATAATTTATTTCCATCGAACAAACATTTTAGCATATGAATCTGGCAGCACTACCTGTCATTTTCTATACAACGCGTGAAAGTTGAAGAATGTTCAACTTTTCGCGAGGTACGCGCGTCGCAAACTTCTCTTTGTAACTTGCCTTATGGAAACATACTATTTTAACTTTTTTGACAGAAGTCTGTAACGCATTAGCGCATTGAACGCATGCTATGTACCTTCACCTTAATTCAGAATGATTATAATTGAACGAGTCTTTCAAATTGAAAATAAATATTTGGAACGATTTTCCGTCATCCCACGTCAAATTTGGTTTGTAAACAGACCGATTTCGGCTATGTGCCATCTTCAGTGTTCTGTTGATGACGGAAAATCATTCCAAATTAAAAAAAAACCCGGCGGAAGAAAAACACAACACTCGGAAAATAAATATTTATGTTCGCTTTCAGTTTTTCGAAATGCTCGTGCCAATGATAACTTTTTTATGGCAATATTCTTTCCATAATTCAAAATGATTGCATTTATTTATATTATTTATGGCATGCATTCAATCTCCGGCTTGAACGACATAATGTCGACATTTTGGATCCCAGGGTATGAAGGCATTCAAGGGATTGTGTTCAAGATTAACGTTAGTACGTGCCTTGCGGTTGTCCTAAGTCCAGGCGCGGATCCAGCTTGAGCTTTTGAAACATACTATTTTGCAACTTCTTTTAGAAAGTCTACAGAAATTGAGTATATTTTACTCGTTTTTGGTGGATATCCCGTTCCCCCTCCCCCTTGTATCTGCGCCTGCCGAAGTCCAATCAGCCACTAGCACTGGTCGAGCATCAGACATTAAACCAACACCTCTCCCAGCGATTTGATAGCAACCACTATGTGAACTCCCGGAAGCAGACCTCATCAATAACCGGTCAAAGAATCGACATTCATGTTAAGGGTAAGACGAAGTCAACAACCACATCAATTCGCATGGAACAGAGTTTGCTTTATGGCGAACATAATTTCTTTAACCCTCTAGAAGGCAGGTCATCTGTGGGATTACCTTAACCAGCGGTACCAGTGTTAGGTTACTGGTTTTAAAGGTAATTGGTTTAAGGTAATGTCTGGAAAAACCAATTACCCTTTACCCCAGGAAGTACAGCTGCAAGCTGAATTACAAGTTTTTCTGTCTTTCTCGCGGCTGAATTAAAAGTTGCGCAACAAAAATTGCCCTGTGTGAACCCCGTCTTACATGTTCCCTTCTGGTTCCCATTGACACTTGTTGTCTATTTTTTTTTTAATAGTTCGTGGGAGTAAGCATGGCGATGCCACATTTTTTAAGTTTGTGAATTCACTACCGAAAAATATGTTATGGGAAACATTCAGAATAGATCAGAAAATTTGGGAGTTTTTCATGGGAATAGTTAGTTATTTGCGACAGTGGTGATTAAATATTTAAAAATTTTCTAAGAAATTTGCAAATACATCCGAACTTCCATAACTTGAACTTTTTTCTAAATAAATAACTAAAAGATATCCCATAAGCCGTTTATTTTTATAAGAGAAGTTAACAAGTAACTTTTTGCCTTCTTTGAGAAAAAGAGAGCGTGGAGAGGACAGATGATGCAGTGCGAAAGAAAGCTTAATTGGTTTTACAATTTAGGTATTAAGCACTTTGTTAATTGCTAGAGCAATGTTGCACCACTTCTGGTGTCAAGTACTAGAGGTACTTGCTTAAAGTTCATTTTACGGCGAAAAAAGGCTTTGTAAAGAAATAGAGGATTATGCTAGACTCTTCTTCTTTTTATTACTGGTAAAGCAAACTAATAAAACAAAATTAGTAAAAACGACGTTGCCACGTTAATTCAAAAGTCGCTATTGCTAGAATTAAGGAATAAATAGTTCGAAAAAATAAAAAATGTAACCATATTAATCAAAAAGTAAAAAGGGGCTAAACGAGCTGAAAGATAATTGTAAAAACTCTAGATTTGTTTTGTTTGTGATTATTGCGTATTTTCACTTTTTTCTATTTTAACATGGAAATGAGATATTTTATCGCAGTAAAAGCGACTCCAAAGTATCTCCATATCAAATTTCATAAAAATCCTTTCAGTAGTTGACAAAAATTCCAAGAGTTGGTGTTTTGTGTTCTACATCGAGTACACTCCATAAAAATTTTGAAAAAATATTTTATATACAGTCACGCCCCTTTTTACTGTTTTATTATATGTACAGATTTCACTTCGCCGACGATTCTGCCGACGAATTAGGGCGCTGTGATCTGCATTAGTATTAATCAGTTCCGTTACTATTCAGTGATCAGTACTATTCTATGTCTTTGTCACTTAAACAGTCCAGCGACAATTAACACACTAATGCACATCCGACAAATTCATGATGTTGTGGATGACTTGCCTGAAACTAGGCTCGAACCTACGACCTCAGTCATCATTTGCTTTGTAGTCAACGCTCTAACTACTTAATTAACTACATAGTTTTTTCTGCAAAAAGTTGATTTAAGTTATGGAAATTCAGCTGTAAATAAAATTCTTAAGCTTCTTATACTACTTGATGCAACTCATTCATTCTTTAACAACATGCATACTTGTTACACACATATCAACTTAATTCATAAACTTACCCAAATAACTTCCCAATTTGCTGCTGCCACGTAATCGTGATTCAGCCGAATAACGATCAAGTCGTCCATGATACCATTCACTTTCTGGTGGCGCTATTATGGCAGGTCGTTCGCCTAAGAATTGTGAATTTCCAGGAAAACAAATAAAAATTTTCACACAAATATTATAAATCCCAGGAAAACGCCAAGCATGATGATGAAATTTTTTGATGATATATAAAAATCCACAAAACAGCACAAAGTAGAGAAGGGAAGCAATTATTATGGTGGTAAAAATCATTGTGATATTAAAAACTATAATTAATATAATATTTGTACAATATGTTGTTGTTGTTTGTTTAATTATTACTTTGTACAGAAAATATTGCAAAAATAAAAAGAAGTTAAATGAAACTTGATTATTATTTTTATTTGATTTTTTTTGGAAAGCTTCTTTCTTAATGAGGAAATAAACATACGAGTAGTAATGCCGTTTGTAGTCTTTTTGTTTTTAAATTTTGCCAAATTCCTTTTAAAGAAAAAGATTCATAAAAAAGATATTGTTAAATGAAAATTGTAAAAAGAAACTACTGTGTGTACGTACATGTATTCACACCACGATTTGGCAACAGTTTTTGCCTCTAATGATTCACTCATAAAGTAATTATGAAGGCAGTTTAACCCTTAAATGACAAACAAATTAGCTGAAATTAATGGTTTGATTATGGATTGCAACCGAACTTCAGTTACGTTGCTAGCCGGCAACTGAAAATTCGTGGTTGCCAGAAAATCTCTAAATAGAAACTGACATTGACAGCTCTCAGTTGCCATCCGTAATAGCGTTTTTAGCAATTGGCAACCCAAGTGAGTTAAACAGCCAATTAAAATAAATTTAATTTGACATTTAAAAGTTGTAGTTTGTCAAAATGAAAAGGGGATTGGTTATTTTCCTGCACAACCCTTATTAATATTTGAAAACTATTTGAATATCATGTCGTGCGTTAAAGATAAACCATATTTTTTCTAATAAGCAGCTGTTGTGTTGACCTTAATTTAGACTTGTGGCATGACAGTTGTAATTAATTTTTTTTCTTCAAGTTAGCTTAATCACAAGTCTTTGAGTAAATTTACATAAAATTAAAACAGAAATAAAAGCGTATATATGTATATATGCACCTCCACTTCAATAAAATATGCGTAAGTCTTGTGTGTAAATTTTTCGTTTAAAATAAAATAGCGCAAAAAAAATTTAATAAAAATGAAAGGGAAGTAAGTTTTTTTTTCTGATAAGACAGCATAAGTTTTGTATAAGGCAATAAGAATCAAACAAACTATAATTCTTTGATACTTTTTTTTTAACAAAAAAAATGTATAGAAAAGCACAAAGCAAAAAAGAACTATGCCAGGTGTTTTATGATCTTTTTGTATTATGATGGTTTGAAAGTAGTGAAATTTTAATAAATAAATAAATTATGAAAATAGAAGAATTAATAATATGGTATTTATTCATATTCAATTTATTTACAGTTATTTTTAGAAGTTATTAGAAAAAGAATTGAGAGATTCATTTAAATTGACACCTTCTTTTTATAAATGTCGTTCGTTATACCTATTAATCATTAACCACATTTATTATTTCGTATCATTTCTTTAATATATAAATATGTAGTTAGATTTTCTGCAATATTTCTAATATCAGTATTAGATAGATAACATATACATAATCGATTTTCACAATTTTTTTTACATTTCCCCATATTTTGAAAATCTTTAGAACAACAAATTTTGATATCTGGCATCTCTATGGCAGCAGTGCATTTCTAAATTATGAGCAACGTTGCCATTGTTGGTGACTTCCAACAAAATTTGGTAGGAATTTTTTCGTTTTGTATGATATTAGGCTAATATCTATGTATTTGTGAATCCAAAGAAATATTCGGAAAGTATTGAATAGTGGGTACCAAGCAGGGCGAATCCATACAAGGTAATGTCAGTGGCGAATATAATTCATGCATTCACTTCATATAAAAAAATTTAAACCAAAATAGTTTGCAATGTTTTCTATATGAAGTTTGACATGTATACGGTCCAAACAATACAAGCAAAAAAATAGTCAACTGCTGTAGTAACGCCGCCTGATTATCAATTCGCCTCGGTAGCGAGTATCGAATACTTTCCCTTTATTAAGGAACTCAATACTCGGAAGTAGTTGCTCGATACTTTCAGGCTTGTAAAATTTCCAAAAATTTGACTTGAAGCAGTTTACTTCCCACCTACAGTTATAGGGTTGTCATTCCGTTTGTAATTTCCACAATTTTAATTTGCGGCCCAATAAAGAATACAAATAATGAAGCTCAAAACAAAACTGCTTTCTAACGTAACTATGGATAGCTGAACCAGAAACATAAAATCATTTAATTTTTTTTTTCTTCTTATGAAACGTTTCCGAAATATCCGCATAATCCGTGATTGATTGAAAAAATTACGTTTTTTTCGCAGATATTTCGAAAATGGTACGTAGGAAAATGAAATAAATACCTGTTTCGGGTTCCGCGATCTATAATTAGCTTTAGAACTTCTATTAATTTGTTTTAGCTTTTTCTACAATTTTGTCTATAACTTTATATATAATAATTTTAACAGTTTTGGATAAATTAGTTTCGGTAGACATGAAAATTAAAGTGAAAATTTAAGATATAGCAGATTTTAATTTTCGGATATAAAAATTCTTTTTGTATTTGTTGTGTGGGCCGAGAAAATTTCTTTATCACACCATTGTGAAGAAGGTCTTATTAACTTTCAAACAAAATATTGTTGAGCTCTGTAACTCCAACATTTTTTGAGATATAAGTAGTCATGTAAGTAAACTCAACTTTTTTATACATGCTTGTTTAACTCCTGATGACGTCATATCTTCTTAACTAGGCAGCCCAGGAACCTAACTTTTTATATCTGTGTTTTAGTTACATCAAAAACAGTCCATGCCGAGTTTTTTTTATCGGAATGGGTGAGATCCATTTTACCCTTTTTCTTATTTGATTTGAGGTGGAATAACTATATATATGTAAATATCTATTATGGGTTCTTATACATATGTAGGACATACATATGTAGATAAGCTAGCCGAATTAACGATATCCGTCTGTCCGTCTATACGTTTGTTCAACTGTCTGTACGTGAAATCATTTTTCGAAGCCCCAGAAAAGTTACAGACTTCGGATTTGAACTGATGATACCTACATATATCAGGATTTGTCTCACACAGTAGATTGGTATTGAAAATCAGCAAAAAAAAATCGTCACCTGTCATGAGATTTGAGTAAATGGTTATTGGTGAAGGGCATATAAGATTCGGCCTAGCCGAATACAGTCCTTTACCAAACTGAGATCATGAAAATTTATTTTATTCAATAAATGTATTCACTTCACAGCAATTGAGTTAAATAAATAATTTCATCAACAATAACATATAAAAAACTTGAAAATTTAATACATGGATCCACTCTACACATTCAATTTATTAAAACGAATTAATTTCTTTTTTATTAACATGAGGGGGGTTTTAATGAACAACGTATTACTACTGCACGATAAAGGTCCATTGTTTTTAATTTGTATGGTACAAAAACAACACCATACACGCAATTAACCGTTGTTGAGCATGAAAAACAACAAGTATGTAATAACAAAACACAGGAAATAGGTACTGTATGTTAGTATTTTTTGTTGGTTTGAGAGTAAAAGTTTTTTCATAAAGAAACAAAATAAATAACACAACAACTTTCATACACAAAAACTGAATTTTTTTCTATTTTTTTTTTGTACTTACTACAAATATATTGCATTTTAATAACATAATTGATAATTGCATCAACATTATCAAAATCAACAATCATGCCGCCAATATCATCAGTAATACTACCACGACGACCATTATTGCCAACGCCACCGCCATCAACTGTCACTCTATTGTGATTTTTATAATGATCATTATTACTACTATGACGGCGATGTGATGTAAAATTTGTTGTTTTTGTATCCATTATACGATGTAATGTGGAAGAGGATGATGAGTTTGTTGAACATTCCGATGTATTATTCGAAATTAATTTAAAACTATGTAAAGGCATGTTATTAACACAAAATTTTTGTAACATTAAAATTTATACAAAAAATTCAATCACTTGTCATTTGTATTTTCAATTAATAAAATTAATGCAATGAAATACTTTAGCTTTTAAATTTAATAGAAAAATTTACTTTGGCATCCATTTGAATAGATTTATTATTAGTATTTTTAATCTTATGCTTTTTATATTTTTTGTCGCACACACGTTTTTGTTTTATTTTTCAATGTTGAAAATTTTGAAATATTTGCTTTTTTCAAAAATGTATTTTAAATAGAAAATAAACCCACATTCACTTTTAATATTATTTATTTTTAAAATCTTAATAGAAATAAAGCTTTTTAATAGCACGCACAGTGTGGTGTGTATGCGCGCAATCACAACTTTATTATTAATAAAATAGAAAATATATTTTATGTGCAACAAATAAATAATAACACAAACACGCTCTCTTAACATTATGAAGAAAAAAAAACGTTTTGTTCACACATACAGAGAGTTTTTTATAAACAGAGAAAAAATATGGGTGAAAAAAGAGTGTTTATTAATGAGGAAACACTGTGGAGCTGCCAGATGATTAATGTTAGGGGCGCACAGTGTTCGATTTTGTAAAATTAGCAGGCCAAAATTAATTACTCAAAAACTGAAAATGTAAAAAGCTGATTTTTGCCATAGGGATTTCTTACACATTCAAGAACAGTTGCACAAAAAATTAGATGAATCCTCCCACAAGGACGCCTACTTGTCATTAGTTATTCTGACTCTGCAGAGGAAATCTCGAAAGCCTTACGTTTAAGGCATAAGATGTGCTCCACGAGGACCATTTTTAACATCTAACTCTTTGTTGTATATGTCTTTTTGCGCCTTTCTTATATAAGGGACAAGAAACTCCCCTTCAGCAAACTCCACTTCATCGGCGACATAGCGATGTTGCAATGTTCTACATAAATGTTCCTCGTGGTATTTTACATAAAAGTGCCAAACACATCCTGTACCTTGAACGTAAGGCTTACATGATTTCCTGTGCCGAGTACTAATTGTGAATATGTACAAAGTTAACCCTTAAACACATTTTAGGTTCTGAATGATTTCTGGCGTTCAAGTTGAGTCTGGAGCATCGGCATGTTTAAAGACTTATAGCAAAATTTTGGCGAGTATTTTTGTACAACTTTTTAGATCGCTATATTGCCGCTAAAGGGGATATTTTTTCCTATTTTTAAGAAAGAGGCAAAAATACCCAAAGACGAAAAGTTAAAGTTAAAATGTTTCACTAACATGTTTATCGTGGTGCTTTACATAAAAACTCTGAACATATGTATACTATACCTTAAATGTAAGGCTTACAAGATTTCCTATGCCGAATACGAATTGTAAATAAGTACGAAATTACCCCTAAACACATTTTAAGTTTTGAATGATTTCTAGCGTCCAATTTGAGTCTGGAGCTTGGGTGCATTTAAAAACGTATAGTAAATTTTAATGGTGAATATTTTTTAGATAGTTTCAGGACGCTATATCGCCGCTAAAGTGGAGTTTTTTACTCCTTTTTTAAGAAACAGGCAAAAGATTTATACAGCGAAGAGTTAGAGAGTTGGAATGTTCCACAAAAATGTTTTATCCACGACCTATTACTAACGTTCATGAATGCTCACGTGAGCAAAATTAAAATTAAGCCAGACAAAATTTTTTGTGCCTGGGTGGGGGGCGTGAAGTTTATAATTGAAGTTTATAATTGAAGTTTATAATTCAAATTTATAAATTGTTGAATTAAGTAAAAAAAGGAAGACTTTGAGGTGCGCATAAAATTACTACAAATTACACATGGAAATTTGCTGAGGTTTTCTGAATCGACTTAAATTCAATAAATAAAGTAATTAAAATTTTTGCTTCCGTATATAAGTTTTTCTTTTATTTGAACTGTACAAGTTTCTTTGCTTGCATAAGAAAGAGATGTTTTTTGTTTCTGTAAATAACGAAAATTTTTCCAAGAGTTCTGAAAAAAGCTTTTTGTGGCTTCAAAGTCTACGAAGTCGACCCTTTTATTTGATATAGGTAGGTATAGTTTATCAAGTTTTATTTCATATTGATTCTATAAAAGATCGAATTATTTCAATGAAGAAAGTGTACAAGTTTTTTTGCCAACTGTATAAATATTTCAAATTAATCAAATATTGAATTAAACCCCAATATGTAAATAAAAAAAATCGTAATAAAAGTTCCAATCCAGAGATTTCAGTTTTTATCCATCCCTTCCACCCACTAAAATTCCCTAACGTTGGAGTTAAAAATCCAGTCCGGCAGCCTTGTTTACATTGTATAAAATAAGACCGCTATTTCATAAAAAATAACCTAAGAGAGTAGGTATTTAATAAGTTTATATCACAGAGAGCCATCAAAATAAAGAAGGGAGGGAGCCAAAGTGGGTGTTAATTTTCTTTTAGTGAAAGAAAGAAAACTTTAACGCAAAATGAAAAACAATTGGATTTATTTACAAAAACAATGACAAAGAGATAACACACAATAAGAAATGTTAAAATAAAAAAATTAACAAAGCATTCAATATACACACATAAAAAAAAACTAACAAAGAAACATCCCGAAACATTCTTATGAATATTTGAAATGTTCTAGTGCGTATGAGTACGACCAAGTCTTTTTTATTATTTATGAAAAGAAAACAAACAAATAAAAAACTATAAATTATAAAAAAGAAATATATTGTTCATTTGTAAAGGGTGTTGATGATAATAGCACAAAATATATTCATTCACACATGCTGTTACACATATGGACACAGGATAGATATACATAAGTACTTACATATGTAGATTACTGAAAGACACAAAAACAAATGGACCGAACGAATGGTCGTTAAAAGTCATTTCTTATCGAAAATTGAAAGTTCTTTACAAGATGCATTTATGAATTATAAGTTGATTTGAATAAAACTATGGAAAATATTACAAAAAATATTTAAAGATATGTATAAGTATAAGCATGTACATATGTGTGAATGTATGTAAGGCAGATGTGCATAGAAGAGACCTTATGTGCCAAAAGTTTTACTAAATTTAATTTCTTGGTGATCCGATGCAAAGTTCAATAACCTTAATGTAATTCAACAATTATATATGTATGTAGGTAGTGATGGTAGGAGGCAGATTTTCTGAATATGTGTAGAAATGTTTACAGCTCTGCTTGCTGTTTCCAAATCCTAAAGTAGTACCTTTCTACGATGAGATAAATATATATGTAATTTTAGTTGCAAATGTTTTCACTTCCCGGTAAATTAAACATTTTGAAAAGCTTCATTGTTAACACTTTTATTTTACATAGTTAACGGTATTTTTCCTCCATATTTTATGTGTTCTTTTGTTGTAATCCAATAATTTCCTTGTAGGAAGTATGGCGTCAAACACATCAAGGGATATTTTTTTTACAATTAGCAACAACAAATAAAAAAACAATAGCAAAATGCAACAAACACACTCACATACTTGTATATACAGTGGAACTTCTCTATAACGCAGTACATAGCTGGATACGAACGAACTTCTACGTTTTACAGAAAATACGTTATAGAGAAGCTATCATCTTTATATCTGTAGTCATATTTTGGATGTTTTACAGAAGACCGTAGAAACATGTTGAAAGTCACAAATGATTCAATCTCTGTGGTATGAACAATTTGACTTACACCGTATATTTTATATAACTCTAATATTATTTGGTTGTCGAAGATACTTTCTTTGGTAAAGGGATAGTGTAGAGAGAACAGGTGGTGAAGTGGGAGAGACATAGAAAGCTTAATTCATTTACAACTCTGCTATTGCGCATGTTTTGTAAAGCAGTGTTGCAGACCCTCTAGTGTCAAGTAAAGGCATTAATTTGTTTAAGCTGTGTATCCATTTATTAGTTCTTTAACTTCGCCGGCGGTTCTGCTACGATACCGACGAAGGATTGTCCTGTGAAGTGCATTACAATACCCCAATTCACAATCTTGTGCAAATGTTATTGCACCGTAGCATTTGCAAAATGGTATTGCATATTGATATTCACCACTTAACAATTGCTAGTGATGAGTATAAATATGCTATACCATTTTGCAAATGCTACGATGCAAGATCATTTGCACTAGATTGTGAAATGGGCTAATATGCTAGTATTAATCGCTGGCGGTACTGTAATAGTTATCAGTGCTATGCCTTCATCACTTTAACAGTCTAACAACAACCAACACAATAACACACCAATGTACATCAGAGGATATGTCAAGGAGAAGAATAGTACCTAAGCTCAAATGGAGTTTGCTCGCTATTGGAAACACCTTCACTATCTAAGACAAGCAAAACGGTTATTACGTTATCCCAAAAGTTACTGCTAATGGACAAAAATGTCCTGAGACTACTAAGGGGGTGATTTACCGTACAATGTGGTATCAGATTACACCTATTTATTATTAGTAACTCTGAGACCAAATTGTGTAGTCTTTGTGAAACGCCAGAAGACCCGATGGAAAACATTCTCTGCGACTGTCCGGCGGTAATGGAGCGCAGAGTGAAGCTTTTTGGAGGGATCCTAATGACTCGAAGTGAAGTACAGTCTTTCGTCAAGCAGAATAATAGGCTATATGCTTAGCCTTAATCTGTTTCAGTGAACGTCAGTCGATATCGAAATTTAAATTTCGAACGATACCGAATGCCATAATTTGCCTCCTGAGCTTCACAAAAGATTCTTTGATCAAGGTGCTTATGGCCTATACATAATCACCCCAATCGCGAATAACTAACTATTCGCATGAAAAAACACCCAAATTGTCCGATTTTCTATTGTGAATGTTTCCCATAACAATTTCTTTTAATGAATTCACAAACTTACGAAATGTGGCATCGCCAATATTTACTCCCACGAATTATTTCACAAAATAAATTCACAGCAAGTGTTAATTGGAACGAGAAGGCAACATGTAACAGTCCAACCTAAATCAGATCGTTGAGCGTCGCGTAAGCTACAGGGTACGTATTTACAGTACATTTTATCATAAAATATTTACTGTGAATGTACTGTAAACACGTAACCTGTTGCTTAACGCTCTGATTTAGGTTGTGCAGTAAGTTGTAATTTGTATTTTAAGGTAATAATCTATAGAATTACTTTTTTCTTTTAGTGAAGGGGCGCAAGTGTTAATAATTAGCAAATCAATTGTGTGGTAAACTACGTATGATACTTGGTATTCAGTATTTTCTGCAGAACCATTTCACAATCTCCTCTTTTTCGTCAAGAGATGGCCACACCATCCAGTGAGGATACAAAATCCTTTCAAATATTGTTGAAACTTTTGTTGGTACTTCACTGAATGTGGTTTGCGTTTTCCTCCCAAACAACTTATTCCCATAACATTTGCGATAGGGGCGATTTTCAAAATATGTACAGTGTTCTCAAAAATAATGTGTCATAGAGAAAAATTCGTTACTACTTAGTGAAGTTAATTATAGGGAAGTTCCACTGCATTTAATAATAAAAAGTACTTTGTAGTCAAGCTGTAGTCATCATGTCTACAGAATGCATAATAATTGAATATTTTTATTGCTGTTTTTTTATTTATTTAACTTTTGTTTTGTATGACAAGCTAAAAGTTCTCTGAGTATTTAAATGAATGAAAGAATGAGTGATCGACTGAGTGAATGATGCGAATTTTATTTGCGGCGATTTTAATTACTCAAATGTATTACTAATCAGGTGGCAATAATTAAGATTTAATTGACGTTGATAATGACAACTTCAAATGAAAAAAATATTAAAATTTCATTAATAAAAAACAATAATAAAATAAACTACATAATTTAAACTTGCAAACCATGAAATCGTTTCAAAATTGTTTTCCGAAACACATACCTAAGTATATATTTAACCTCCCCCTCAATCCCCCTTATCCTCTTCCCCACTCTCTTATGTTGAAAAGTCTTCTAGTAGCAATATAAACATTCTGTCTTTTAAAATCACTTTAAAATAAAATTAAAATTTAGTTTATTTATAAATAAAGCAGAGAGAAACAGCTTTAAATTATTGACCATTAGGTCACACATTGTGAATGTGTGCTCTCAACCAAACTTACTTTCATTTCATTTATTTTAAATTGAAATTTATTCGGTTTTTGTCTCTACAAAAATTCTAGGAAAAGAATTCAATTCGTATGAATTTTTCAATACGTTTATATGAAAAAGTGAGAAAAAAGTTATTTGAAATCAAATAAAAAGGAAAAATATTATAATAATTTAAAATTTTTTTTCCAATATTATTAGGAACTGTTCCATAAATCATGAGATTTCTGAAAATGAATTCTATTAGCAGCTTTTGTTTCATTTGAACTTAACTTCGGGTGAGCGTTGAAAAGACGTGTGCCAAGAAACCTTCAAGAATTTAGAAAGCGGAAAATGTATATATATTTTCACAACAACCACCATCGCGAATAAGCATTCATTATCCCCATGAAAAAACTCCCAAATTTTCTGATTTTCTATCGTGAATGTTTCCTATAACAGTTTTTTTCACAAACTTAAAATATGTGGCATCGCTAAAGTTTACTCCCACGAATTATTTCACAAAATAAATTTACAATAAGTGTCAATGGGAACGAGAAGGGAACATGCGAAGGGAACATACGTTAGGAGGAAAGTTTTCCTCCAAAACGCTCAACAGGTATCGGTATCCATTTTTATTCAAACTATAATATTCCTGGAATCCACAAAGAAATTTTTTTTAACAGAAGTAACACACTCATTTTTCTCGAAAATTCAAAAATGGCATTATGTGATATGTGGAGAGCGCCTTATACAAAAAAAAACGCAAATTGGTCCATTAGAGTGCCTGGATGAATCAATCTCAGAAATGGGTGCCAATTACCCCAGGGTACGCTGTGATGTATATTAGCATAGAACATTAGCACCCTGTGGCAGTACTGCTTAGTGACCAGTGCTCTCTATGCCTTCATCACTTAAACAGTCCAACAACAACTAACACAACACCACACTAATGCTCATGAACTTGACACATGCTCATGACTTCCCTGGTAAAGGGATCGAACCCGGCATCATTGCTTTGCAGTCAACGTACCAACTACTTCAGCCAACAGCACCCTCATTTAGAGATAGGAGCACTTAGATCTGTGCTATTTTTATACCGATTTTTTTGGGAATGGGAATATAGGTCAGCTTCTAAACAACTTATTCCCATAACATTTGGGATAGGAGTGATTATGGTGGGAGCCCAAAGTGTATGCAAAGTTTCATAAGAATCGGTTAAGTAAAAATAGTTGAAGATTTGAAGCCCAGCAAAGAAAAGTGAGCGATTAGTTATAGGCAAATTCATTCTACCCAACTTTTATCGGCAAGTTTAGTAACTTGGAGTTACCACATTTTCATAGGCTGTCATACTTTTTACTTTATCAAGTCAATACATATGTACGTAGTTGCCACCTTACAGTTTACCCATTCACAATGTGTAGTCGGGAAATGCTCTGGTTTAGCCCTACTTTGAAAAAGATAACTTTTATTTTACAAGCAAGTGTAATAATGAAAAATTGTTAAATGTCAGTTTATCGCTCACTTTTGCCAAAGGTGCCAGTAACTAACTTCTACTTTCTTAGCCGAATCTTGTGCAACACATTGACTTTCCGTGACCATACAACATAACGATTACAAAAGTGGGCAGTGAACCACGCCTCTACAAAGTAAATAATAATTATAGCATGTACAACTAAAGAACTAGCAATTATTGTATAAAATGAGTTCCCGTGACAAAACAATATTATGATTCTAATAATACTTACAGAGGGTGAGAACAAAAGTTGTAATATTTTAATTGTTGGTCACACAGCGCAGAGGCCCAACCTAATTTATGCACATACATATTAATGTGTATGTGTGTATGTAGTGACAAATAAATTAACCTTAACAATGATTTCACAATATCTGGGCAAGCACCATATAAAATATGAAACAAAACCGAACCAAACTTCCATAAAGACACAACTGACGCCTAATTTCCTCTTGACCAATTTTCAGGTTTTTTTCTTCTTCTTCTTCATACTTTAGCCATACAAACGATTAATTGTACAAAAACGAATAAATGTCAAAGCAAACAACAAAGGTACCCTGATAACTCATGTTAGTACAAAATGTTGAAAGTTTACATACAACTCAACTACAACAAAAACTTTTACCAAATACAGCACGTGCTACAAACACGCAAGGGTACGAGACGAAAGAAAAAAGCAAATAAAAATAAATGTCAAAGTAATAACAGCAATTATACAGAGGTTGCATTTTAAATGATTACAACGAAAGCGGCAGGCTACTCAACCGCAAGTAGAGTAAAGTAAAAAGAAATTTTGTTTTTTTGTTAATGTTTTCGGTTACATTCGTTTGAAAAAAAATTGATTGTTAATTTTTTCTGTTGCTAACTTTTGGAATTTACTTCCTTCTTAACAAGAACACGTATTGTCTTTTGTTTATTTTTACATTTTGTCAGCGGGCTTGACTTGAATATCAATTTTCATGGTTTTTTTTTTGTTGTGATATAATTTGTGGGTATTTGTTTTTGATTTTATTAAAATTTATTTTATAATCAGTTTGTGTTTGTTTTTAATTGTTTCAAATACTTGTTTAATTGCAATAAATATGTATATATGGATGTGTATGTTTGTAAGTAGCGTGCTGTCTATAATTGAAAGTTTCTTTTTCTTAAATTTGGAAATACTTTTTAAATATTTTCACAATTCGTCTCCAGCAAGGTAGGAGTACATATATTGAATTACTTTTTTCTTTTATTGAAAGGGAGCAAGTAATAATAATTAGCAAATCAATTGTGTGGTAAACTACGTACAACACTTGGTATTCAGTATTTTGTGTAGAACCATTTCGCAATCTCCTTCTTTTCATCGAGAGATGGCCACACCATCCAGTGAGGATACAAAACCTTTTCAAATATTGTTGAAACTTCTGTTAGCATTTCACTGAATGTGGTTTACGCCGACATCGATTTGTCTACCCTTTCTATCCTTTTGGTAGCTGCCTTCAGCCAAAACTGTCAATGTGCCAGCTATTTTCACTACGGGAGGTAAGTTTTCCTCCAACAGATTCAACAGGTATCGGAATCCATTTTGGCTCAACCTGTGATATTCCTCTTAAAGGAAAATTTGATTTAGATATAAACGCATATAGATCAGAGGGGTTATTCTGTAATTCGATTCGAAAAGAAAACTGTTCGAATTTGTATGTTATTTACATTGTAATTTGAAAGCATTTTCTTTCGATTCGAATTATAGAGTAGTTCCTCCCCTGTACTATTTTTACTTTGTCTCCGTTAGCGATAGCAGATTCGATTCATAGCGTATATATCTTCGCTGCATTCTCTCTATGGATTGTTTCCGATCTTCCTGCACCAGACAACACAAATAAATACAATTATTTTTTTTCAAAATATATATGTATATTTTCCTTTTACAACTAGGGAAATTATTTATAAAGTAATGAAAAATAATTCACAATAGAAACGTGTGAACATAGGTTTTCTCCCAAACAACTTATTCCCATAACATTTGCGATAGTGGTGAATAATAATAACAATTTACCACAGGCATTTTTTGTGCAGGGATTTTTATTCCCATAATATTAGCGTAGTGGTGAATAATAATAATTTACCACAGGCATTTTTTGTGCAGGGATTTTTATGTACGGATTTTGACAGTGACTGACTGTCACGAAAAGAAGTAGAGCAAAATAAAATCAGGATCCGCCGCGTTGCCACCTGATTAAATACGTCTAAAAAAAATTTATATTTAGTTGTATTTTAAACATATTGGCGCATATTCATAGCCCTAAGCAAAATATTCTTTAAGAATTTAAGGCCAGTATTGCCATACAAAATACTGGTTTTAAACTCCTAAAGTATACTTTGTTTTGACTATGATTATGCGCCATTATAATTGACATCAATTAGTTGTCATTTCTATTATAATAAAGTTTTTTATGTAATAAAATATATTCATCATCTCTTACTCTATTATTAATATTTATTTGAAGACCGTGTTACTTTATTATCTTTTTTCTCCAACTAAGCAAGAATTATTAACTAATTGATTTTCTTTAACATAAAAATTCTTTAACTTTTAAAGATTCTTTGCAACTATGATAAGAAACTATAATATACATATGTAATAAAAAATACATTTTACATATACAAAAGTACAACAAACTGTCAATAATTAATAATTCTTCTTTTTTCTTCATTTCATATGCAATCTGGAATTTTTATATTTATTAAAAAAAAAAACATTTTTATCACCACTTGCTCGGTCGGGTTGGTTGGTGCTAAAGTCAAATAAAATAACGATGACCAAGTGTCTTATAAGACAGACGACGACTATTTGGCTGCCTGGTAGGCAAGGCTGATTAATAATCTTCTGGTCTTGTCATTGTCATTAGTTTGTTGTCTTTGTTCAGTGTTCAATTTTGTTGTTTACATCTTTATAGAAATTTTTAATAAAATTCATTGCATTTTAGTTTATAAACATAAAGTTTTCATTTTGTCATTATTTACAGCAACATCATCATGATCATCATCATTATCATAATCATTAAATGGTGTGACTGTCTTATAAAAAAAACAGTGTATGTGTAATTTTGTCTGACTTGAATTTGGGGTCGTTACTCATTTTATCGTCTTTTTATTTGCACTCCACAAAAGTCTTGGTTGGCCATTTTGTCTTGTATGGCTTTATAGTCAAAGAATTCTTTCTATTATCATTTTTATTACTTTGTCTCTGTTTTTTTTTTTGTATTATTAAATTATTCTTTTTAATGAACTTTTTATTAAACAACATCACGCACACTATTCTAAAGAATGTAATCAAAACTAAACAAATGGTTTTATTTACATACAAAGACTTTTAACAAAATATAGGTTAATTAAGGCTTAGGCGTAAGTTGCTGGACATTCTGCTATAACGTTGAATTTAATTGATTAAAAATTTAAAGAATATAGTCCTAATAAGTAAATTGGAGGTTTTTTAGTGAATTTCTTTTTAAAGAAAATTTCCAAGGATTAGGCATCATTTATTTTCAAAGATAATGAATGTTAAATCAAGACACATGTGCTTATTGTGAATATTAAAGCTATAATTTTAGTATGTATAAGGATTTGTCAAAAAACCCCGGGATTCCGGCATAAAATTTGAGGGAATGTGGTAAACAAATTACCAGGATGAACCATAATTAAAATATATTACATAGCAGATCGGATTTTATCAAATAATATGGCGAACTACTAAAGAAGGCTAACATTCCTAATTGTTATCTCTAATAGCAAACTATCCAATCAGTTTAACATCATTTCTGGAGTATGGCAAGGTTGCCACATTTCGCCCTTACTATTCCTTATAGTTCTGGACGATGTTTTAACACGTACAATTGATGACAGAGAAAGCCGAGGAATCTGGTGGAATTTCCAACACTATCTGCATGACCTGGGATATGCTGACGATATTTGTCTGTTGTTTTCAAGGCACAGTGACATGCAAAGCAAAATCGATGACTCATTGCCGAGCCACTGCAGTTGGTTTGTAGATTAAACCTAAGAAGACGAAAGAATTGAAGATAAATTCACTCAACCCATGATCCAATAATTAGGTCTATGCATTTCTTCAACAAAAACGAGATAATCGTGAAGATATCAAACAAACTCCACACATAAAAATTTTTTTTTAGGTTTTTTATATGAACTTTGACATTATTACGATGGTAAAAAAAAAACAGCTGTCGAATAGCACTGACCTGATTATAGGATCGTGGCTCAACGCAAGCATCAATTTTAAAGCGGGCATTGACTTAATTGAAAATGTTAACTCCTTGGAAGTGTAATTTCAGCAGACGGCGGTACTGCAAAAGATATCTAAAGCCCAAGGTGCCTTTTCGCAGATCTGAAAAATCTGAAGATCATTATCTATATCCACTCGTACAAAAATACGTTCATTGAACTCTAACGTAAAATTAGTACTGTTGTATGCTTGTGAGACTTGGTTAATGATGGAAACACTCGCGAGGAAGTTTCAAACGTTTGTCAGCATGTGTCTGAGAAAAATCCTGAACATCTAGTGGCCGTACACAATTTCAAACGAAGAACTGTGGAATAAAAGTACACAAATACCGACACACATAGAGATCAAAAGGAAACAACCAACTGAAATCTGTAGACAGGTCCTCCAGTGGAACTCACAAGACATCAGAGCACGAGGAAGACCAAAACACACGTGGATGCGTACGTTAGATATATATGAAAAATATATACAACAACTAGGATATTCATTTAACAAAGTGAAAAATATAGCAAAGGATCGGAATAGATGGCGAAGTTTTGCTGAATCCCTATGCTCCACCGGGAGCCAGAGGACATAAGAAGAAGAAGGGATGTTTCCTAGATAAAATGATTGAAAATATCATTTGGCTGGGAATGAAAAATTCATTCTATAGAGCGAAGTCGTGATTTAATCTGACGTGCAAATACAGTCAGATCCAGAACGGAAGCATTCATTATCTGGCGTAGTAACAAAAAACGCGCCTGAGTATTAAAGCGAGAAATAGCTTTGTAGAGCCAGCATCTTCGCGCTAAAGTTCTTGTTGACTCCCGCGGTGTCCCCGGTGCGTATATTTCTGCATCTTGGCAACTAAACACACCTTGGTGGTGTGTTTCGTGGGGAAAAGGGTAGGTAATTAGTTTTTTAAACATCGCCTTTAGCCAATTACGGGCAACGGTAGAGGAAATAACTATTTAAAGAAAGCAGGTTAACCTATGAGAGAGAGTATGGTAGAAGGCGAACAGGCACCTTTGGACTCGCCCAAGGCCAAAGTCAATAGAAAGTTTACCTCTAGCGGGTTTCTTTCGAGGCTTGACCAGTAACCATAAACTTTTGCCACGGGAACCGGTAGCCCCACTTATGATCTGCCTTCTAAATAATTGAAGGGATTATGCTCGTCATTCTCGACATCATCTTGGATGATCTTCGCGAAAAGTATTCTGTTCATATGTGGATGGACATGCTGCCGGACTTCGTCTTGCCCTCAACATGAAGGTCGATTGTGAGACCGGATGTTGGTTGAGATCGCCGTCGGGAGTCCACTTGATGACTGTGGTTGCTACCAAAATCGCTGGCAGAGATGTTGATTTAATAACTCATGCTTGTCCACTTCTGGTTGGACTTCGGACAACCAATATAAGCCTCTTTGAGCTGTTGCTAAGCCAACAGAGGCCGTATCGGTGGTACAGTATAGCTGTCATCTGCCTTTGTGGTAGACTTTTTGTTGGCTGGTTATTCCTTGGTTAGCTGCTGCTGTAGTAAGAGTTTAGATAGCTCAAACACTTTAACAAGATGTTTATGCATGGTGCAGCGACCGGGTAGTCAGGCGTAGTGAACACTCAACTTCACACGGTGTAAACGGTGAGACCGCAAAGGTATAATCTACCTCCCGGGGTGATAAGAATTTTTGGTCATTTATTAAAAGACCAGATTATAACGCTAGTTCTTCAATTCCGCCTCTTTTAAAGGATGATCGAATTATTTACACACCCGGTTGATATTGTTCACCTTCTGGCTAAATTATTTGCATGTAGCAATCAACCACTGTCCGTGCTCGAAAGGATATATGCAACTATGTCAATGATATTCTTATGAGCGCAAGCGGTTAAAAAAACTTTTAGCGGATCTCAGCATAAATAAGGTTCCTGGGCCAGCTGATTTAGCTTACTGCGGCATTCCCAAGCCAACTTAGGGGTAAACTCATATGAACTGAGTGCTTTGATGGCAGCCTGACTATCCGAGCAGATGGCTATTTCTCTTCCTCGGTAGCCCCTGTCAAGATTGCATTGTGCGCATCTCTCAATGGCATAAGCTACCGATGGAAAAATGGTAGGAGCTTTTCTAAAGGACTCGTAGTAGTTAGTCCTCGGTCCTACGACTCCCACACCAAAGCCTGCTGGCATTCTGGAGCCATCAGTATGCCTCCTGATGGTGCCTGTTCCAAAAGAGTAACAGAGTGCGATCTCCAACCCCCCACCGCTCTATGCTGCGTTCTTCATCATCCACTTGAGGTCGATACGACTGTGATCCGCACTACGCATTACAGAGAAAGTTTGTTCTTTAGCCGAAGCACTGCTGTTCGACGCTAGTGCGTTCATTGGTAATCCTCTTCAGCACTTTGCACAGTTCGTATGTGTAATAAGCTTCCTGCAGAGGTATTTTCTGTCACTTTTAATGTGTGAAATTGAATGTTTACAATCACTACTCCTTCTTCTATCATCCTACATACCCATCACCTGAGTGCTGGTAAAAAATGCAATTTTATTAACCGATTTCAAAAAAAGCATGTTATATCGTTGTGCAAAGGTGGATTTAACTCCCCCTAACATAAAGGCCAGACGTAAATGACGCTACACGTATATTGTTGCCGCAGTGGCTGATTGGTAGCCATGCTAAGCTGTCACTACAGAAGTCGTGGCTTCGATTCCCGCCATAGCAACTGGGTGTTTTCCGCAGACAAGCTAAATCTCTTCGCGGGTTGTGTTTATTATTAAAAATAAATAAAAATATATTTCCATATCAAGTGCGGATCCCGGGGAGGGAAAAAAGGGATATTACTTTAAACATGCTGATGCTGATTTGACTAGTTAGGAATACATAACCTAAAACTTTGTTGATAGACCCTGGTGGAGAACCAAATATAACTCAAGATTGATACTGGTGGAAGGGATTTTAGGATTTCCTGCTTCTCATAGGTTGGTTGAAAATTCTGGAGGAGGCTCCTATCTATTAGTAAAAAAATACTAAATTTAACTTCTTAGTTAAATTAAAAAAAAAATTAAAAAACTAGATTCTTATTTAAATTTGATTAAAAAGACTTTGAATTAATTAAATCTCTAAAGCAGTGTCAATTACCTTAAGAGGTGAAAAACCCTCTTAATACAAATATTTCGCATATTGTATTATTTGAAATAAAAGAAAATTTCTTCAAAATAAATATTATATTTTATGTGCATACATGCCTCCATACCTATGCATGGATGTACTTACTTATATGAAAATGTATGCAAAATAAAGCCGCAGCAAAGAACGACATAACAAAAAAAGTGCTCGCAAGGTAAATTGTGTGACTCATTTGGTCTTATATGTATTCTGGGGCACACAGTAGCTGTAGAAATCCAAACAAACAATCAAAATGAAACAATAAAAAAAGCGAAACATAAACCAAGAAAACAAATTTATATTTTGTTGGGTTTTAAAAAAATATATGAATAAACTCTCAGCACTTAACACAAAAACAAAAAAAAAACATATAAAGACAGATATAGAGACAAGCAGGATAGACAGACAAACAGACAGACACAAGTTTAACTTAACGGAAAGACAGACGCAATAATTTTAAACGACTAGAAAGGAAACAAAGTGTAGAAAGAAATCGTTGCACTACACACACACACACACATTCACAAAGTGGAGGCCATTTACCGCCGCCACAGAGGCATAGGAGTACATTAGGAATATAGTAAATTAAAATGGAAAGAGATATACAGTCCGGTTAATTGTCCATATTTATAAGTATATAAGACCAAGTCATGAAAATAATATTTTTGTTATCCCTCTCAAGTTAAGATGGGTTTGGGCGATCTATCGATGGGCATTCGACAGCTGGACTCAGTGTGAATATTTATAAAAATCTAAATAATTAATCGCCAAGACTGTATTTTTACGCTCACATGGTGCAGCCTATTCTGACTAAAAATATAACATTTGAAAGGTATTTATTTACACATGATCACAATCTATATTTTACTAAAATTGGTCCAGTATTTTGAAGTTATAGGGATTCAAACTTGCTACTAATATATATGCACACTTTAATAAACATGTTAGCACCCAGTTGGCCAGATTGTCTTATACGACATTGTCGTCGTCGATTTGTGTACGACTTGTCCTCTGTCGATTAGGTTCTCTCTTTAAAGGAAATCGTCGTTCGCGACAATCTGCGCGACAAGTTCTTGGATGTTCTCCGCTATTAAACAATGGATGCCATTGAGAATAAAGATGACATTGTTCGCTAGGTAATAGCCAAAATAGGCGACATTGTTGTCACACTGGTATTGTGCAAACGACAAGTTGAGCGACATTGTCTCCCCTCAAGTCGTGCACGATTTTCGCTACATTTGTTATAAATTTTGTTGAGGACTTGTTCCGGCTGTCGCTAGCATGCCGTCGTGTACTTTTTCGTGGATTTTCTTTTGTTCAGAGAAATGAGAACAACAATAAGAAAGAGTTCTTTCTCTGCTTTGAATTTGATGAGTTTTTTTTTTAAGAGAAATAACACAATCAGGCAATTAATTCCTACCAGTTAATTAATTAATGTGTAACCTTCTTTGGGAAAGAGATAGTGTAGAGAGAACACGTGGTGATGTGGAAGAGAGATAGAAAGCTTAAGTCATTTACAACCCTCTTATTGCGCGTTTTTTGTTATTGTAGAGCAGTGTTGCAAGACCCTCTGGTGTCAAGTAGTTGCTTAAGCTGTGTTGGCATTTTATTAGTTCTTTTACTTCGCCGCCGGATCTGCTACAATACCGACGAAGGAGGGTGCTGTGAAGTCCACTAGGATATGTCAGTATTAATCGCAGGCGGTACTGTCAAAGTCATCAGTGATATGCCTTCATCACTTTAACAGTCCAACAACAACCAACACTATAACACACCAATGCATATGAGAAAACTGCATGATGTTGTTGGCTTGCCTGAAACTAGTCTTGAACTCAAGACCTCAGGATTTGTAATCAAACGCGCTAACTACTCAGTTAACAGCACCATTGCATGAAATGCATAAGAACAAAAGGGAAGAGTTCAATAAATTAATTTTGTTCCGTATTCTAAATGCTCATTCGGGTTCCATATTATTATACCCTGGAACTTTACTACCCTGGAACTTTACTTCCCTGGAACTTAATAAGAGTAGCTCTAGGTTGATATATCTCACCATTTCGATTAGAGACATCCGGAATTCATACAATAATCTAGATGTTGTATAAATACCGGATATACAAGGTGAGTCGGTCTAATGTGCATACATACATAAGCAGATGTATGATACAATAACGATTTTTAACTTTGCTGCCTACTGTAGGGTATTTAGTTAAATGTTTGTAGTCAAAAAGTTATAACTAAAGTTTATGTGTCTGAGGAAAACGTGATAAACGAAATAAATAAATTAAAAAAACATTAAGCATGAACACTTTTTATACTTCCAGATATGTTAAAAGCTTTAGCGCTTTTTTCATAAATTATTATTTGAAAGAAGTATAAAAGATAGATTTAAAAGTGATGTAATGAAAATGTTAAGAAAAAAACACCCTTTTATTTTACAGATTCAAATTACTATTTGCCTCCTCATTGGCTAAGCTTTTACTGCTTTTATTTTACAATTAATTATTTCTAAAACGTGGTTTAATAAGTTATTAAATGACAAACTTACTGGTCATTAAAATAATTAAAGATTTTGCTTAAATCTATTAGTCACAACTAATGAGGATGAAATTTTTGGTAAATATTCCATTAAAAGTTTATGCAATATAATTAAAATAGATATGATTTCAAATGTCAATGCAATTTTATAATAAAAAAAACTTGTTTTAAACTATCAAATATGTATGTACTTATAGTCTAAGATCTCACCTAACAAATAACTTCACAAAATTACGAATAGTTAACAAAAAGCTGATGCAAATATTCTTTTAGAGAAAATACACATTTTATAATTTTAAAACTGAAAAATTTTGAATTTATGAAAATTTTTGCCAAAAAAAGCACCATCATTATTTTCTCTAGTTTATGCCATTGAGAAATGCGCACAGTTTAATCTTGACAGGGGCTACCTAGGGAGAGAAATAGCCATCTGCTCGGATAGTCAGGCTGGCATCAAAGCACTCAGCTCATATGAGTTTACCTCTAAATTAGCTAAGCAGTATGAATAACGTCACACTCTGCTGGGTTCCTGGACTCGCCGGGGTGGCAGGAACGAAACAATATCTTAAAGAGAACTATAATCTATGCCGAATGACAATATAAATCATGAACTGAGTTTCGACAAAATACTATGTTACCTTTTCAGTTAGGGCACTCAAGGCTACGTGTGAGGCTGTGGATTCCAGATATATAAGGTGGATTCAAAACCCCGTCCAGCTTTGTGAGTCTTTAAGCCCAATGTTAAAATATCTGTTTCCGTGTGCATATGACATGTGCCGTCATTATTTTAAATAAAAGTCCTAAGGGCTCACATTAAGCTATCTTTATGGATGGCGCAGCAGCTCTGAAATCTCTCCATTCATGGAAATTATCATCCAAGCTTGTGCCAGAATGCTTTGACTAACTATAAAAGCTATAAATAAATAGGTAACAAAATTTGTATTTACTGAACACCTGGTCATAGTGGACTCAGAGCATTTGTGTGCCGTCATTTGGTCAACGGATAACTCAGTAATAGAGGAAAAGGAAATTTCGATCGCTAAGGGAGCAATATGATTAAACATCATTGTATCTAATTAATTTTCTTAGATCCAAGTTCAATCAATTAACTTTTCATTTTTAAACGTCCTCTTTCCCAAATTTATCGACCGTCTTCTGTAAACCGAGTCCGAGTAAATTTCTCGTTTTCCAAAAATAAATAATGTTGTATTTTAAATCGTATATAGGAAATTAATTTCAGATATGATATTTTAAGCTCTAAAATATATGAAATTGCAAAATATCTGAAAAAAGTTTGCTATTAGTGGATTTAATTTCTCTAAATCAAGCGTTTTCAAATCGACTCTGTTTACAGAGCAGGCAGGTATATTTCACTATTCAGTAAAATATAAAAATTTGTATTAAATTACATTAAAATTAGCTTTTCTTTCTTAATTTTTTATAGTTGTTAATAAGAATGCATATAATGAAGATATTTTACTTTACAAATTGAGTGTTTTATTAAAAAAGAAAATCCCGGGATCCCGAGATTTGAAATTCTGAAATCCCAAATCCCGGGATTTACAAAAACCAGCCCCGTTTGGCTTCCCTAATGTTATTGTGAATTAACAAGTAAATTTAGCAATAACTGAAGACCTTAATTTCACAAGTCTTTAAAATCAACTGTCGTTGGCAATTGCTTCGTGAATGCAACCAGGCCACTGTTCGTTTATTTGTCTTCGAGAGTTTTGCGATTCAATCGCATGTGTGTAGTGGTTGGCGTCGGTTAACGGTATCGTGTACAGTTTCGCGTCGGTGGCCATTAGTCACATGCACTAGTTTTAGACACAATTTATGAATTTTTTGGTTACGAGTGCCAACCTAAACTCGAATAAACTGGTGACTATTAAACTTGGGAGCGGAATGCTTGGATTCCTCCTTCCTATATGGCAGTGCATGACGGAAGCTTTACTGGAGTATAACCTGGCAATTTGTGAGATAGAAGTCTCCGCCAACCAATTCAGAATTAAAAAAAAACCAAACAATTTTATTTTCTTTCTTCTTTTTGCAATATTTTCTTTGTTAAAAGTAAAAAATATAAAATATAACGTTTGAGCCACTTACCATTTAACATATTAATGCCATCGAATTCATCCTGATCCAATTCCTGTTGTAAATCACCCATATCAAAAGCAACACCAGCACCTCCACCGCCGCAACTAGCTGATATCATGCCACCAACAAAATTATTTAAACCACCACCGCCGCCACCAAATGCAGCTAAATTACCATCATCCGAGCCGCCAATAGGTGAGTCAAGTTTATCTTTTTGTATGACAACATCCACGTTGCCCAGGCGTATTAAATCTGCCATTTTGGGTGGTAACGGTAAAATATTGGGTAGAATTTTGAAAGATTTTTTTTTGCAAACCGTTAGACAAGATTGAAATATGAAAATATAAATTTTTAACAGAGTTAAAGAAAGGTTCTTTTTCGTTTTAAATTTTTTGTTGTTGTGGGTAAGCAAGACAGACAAACTACGTTGGATTATTGAAATAAATATTTATGTTTGTGACTGATAAGTTTAAGTTTATAAGCTAAAATAAATTTGAATAAATGCCGCCAACACTCGCAAGGAAATGTCAGTGTTATATTTATATATTTTGTATATGAAGCTGGTGATTAAGCGCGTTGCGAAAGTTAAAGAAAAGCTGAAGCTGCAGAGCACAATAATTTTTTATGAAAATCTTTTGTAGCATAAGCAAGAATTTTTACATGTATTTGTTTGTTTGTTTTTTAAGCTTAAAAGCAAACTTATTGATATTTATTTAAGTATATTTTTGTATATATGGCAGTTATCTTGTTAGAATTTGATTTATTTTAGTCACACCTTTGGTTTTTAGCTCAGTTTTGTTTTTATTTTTTGGTGTATGATTTTGAACAATTCCTGCTGTTGCTTTATAAATAAATCATTAATTCCATTTGTGATTATCCTTCCTGGTTTTAAGATCAAACTCTTTTTTAATTGATGACTGACTGTTTGTGTGTTTGCGAATTTTAACAAATGTTTAAATGTATGATGAGTTTGATTTTAAATGGCACTCTGGCTATTTCGAGTTTTAAATCGGTTTCCTTTTGTCCACTGTTTTTTTCCTCTTCCTTTTGCTTTTTCAATCGTACAGTGGCAAAGTTGTAAAAATGTTTTACAAACCAAATGCAAATTAAAAGTGGGCGTTTAATAATGACGGCTACATTTGACGTTTTTTTAAAGCAGGATGTTTGAATGTTACGAGTGTATATGAGAACTTGAGTTGATTCGAATTTGCAATGGTTGCGGGGGAAATTGTGATACGGTGATTTGCTTGGTTGTTAGCTAGTTCAGTATATTGGATCGTTTTTAACTGCAATGATGTTAAAAAAAGGTGTATGTAAATGCTAAATATGTCGATTATTATTATATGATTAGCGGTTGAGATTAAAATTAATTATTTATTTATAAAAGTTGTGGTGTGTATTAAAAAACAAAATAAGAAAAATATTTTATCAAGGAAAAGATATGAATTTATAATTTTATAATGAATAACATTAAATTAAAAATTTTAAAAACCCCCGAAGAAAATAGATAACTTCAAAACGGCTGGACTTATTTTCTTCAAACATAGGTTAAAAGATTTTGGATCAAGTCATCTTTCAAAGAAAATTTACTACATTTAAACCGATTGACCCGTTCGCGAGCTACGGCGTCAAAGGCGCACAGAGTCAACAGAATACAACTAGAAAATATGTGATATCTTCTGAATGGCTTTCTTTAAAAAAAAACTCTCGATCAAGTCGCCTTTCAAACAGAAAAAAACTACATAAAAATCGATACAGTCGTTTGGTCTGTACGTGGACCTTACAGAAACACAGGTATACAGACATACACATATACACTACAAACTTATAACACCCCTTTTTTGGTGGGGGGCTAATAAAACAATAAAACATTTTTATAATAATCGTTTTGTGAAACAAAAGTTTTATCATTAAATACAAAGTACATATCGCTCCTTTATAGCAACGTAGTCATATCTCAAAAAAAACCAAAATTTTAAGTTACTTAAGAAAAAGCTATGAACTTGGTATGAACATCATGCCGGACATCGCATATGGCTAATGTAGACCGCTTATGTCCATGTTTCGTACATGCTCAGACATCAAGTTTGTGAATTCGTTCCAAAAAAAAAATCAGGATATTCTGGTATGTGATGGAAATCGATTTTGAAAACGAAGCACTTTTGAAAGACCCTTTTAAAGTACTTTTCATAAAATTTTTATAATTTTTGCGATACAACTCTTTTGTAATAAAGAAATATTTTTATAATATATGTGATAAAATTGTTTTTAATAAAGAAATATTATGAAAAAACACATTTCAAAATTGTTTCGTTTTCGGAATCGATTTCCATCACATACCTGATTGAGTTTTTCCACGGGAATAGTTATACGCGATAGGGGTGCATATCGATGTAAGGACATTGTCCACAAACACTGATTCAAGAATAATGTTTGATATCCGATGAAATTTCTGTTTGCTGTCACAAATGGATTTTAACAACAAAATTTCCCAGTTACATGGAGTTCTTCATAATCGAGCTGTACTGTATCTACTTATCTGGTCAAGTTAGATTATTAAAGCATCTAAATCGTTAAAATATGAAGACAAAGAAATTATCGTTCTTAAATATGCAAACAAACAGAAGTTATTTGTCATATATAATCTGATCGGGGAATAATATACGTTTCAATAAACTGCAATACAAAAAGCAAAATAAATAAATAACAAATTGTGAATGAATTTACGAATGACTAATAGAGATGGATTTATGAATGCCTTGTAAATTGTTGTTGCTGCCGCAAACGTTACTGCAAAATAAGATGGGGATGCAGTAAATAATAAAAAGTGAAAATAAATATACATATATATTAACAGACATTAAGAAAACAAAATATCTTTCATGTATTTAAAACATGTTTGAAAAATTATAACGAAAATCGGAGTATGCGCTCCAATATTTAAGTTTTTGTAGCGAAATATTCGGCAAAGGCAATCTTACACAACATACACCCAATTACATTATTGTACTGAGCAGAGCCGCAGCAGAAAACAAAAGATAATATGTAACAAGCAGAAGGCAAAACGAAAAAAACACCGGATGGGGCACGACCCATATGAAAATGTTGGAAAAAATTTTAAACTTACCTCCTATACAAAATGATTTCCGAAACCGCTTTTTCCAAGCATTCAACTGTTTTTGTAAGCTTTGCATATAGTTAGCAGAAGCATAAATTCGTTTAAATTCTATGAAAAATTAACCACTATGGAATGCTTTCGCCAAATATGCACTTATTTAATCGTTTTTCTTTACTTGGTATTATAATTTTCTTTAAATAAAAGCAGACAAGACGTTAACGACAACGTAGTACTTTTTTGTATATAAAACACACAAACAACTCGCGCACATACACTTGGGCTAAAGAAAATTCATTGAAAGGAATCAAAACGAAGTAGATAAAAGCAGCATCTGGCTGCTGTAAAAATATTCATTACGAATTTTTAATTGAATTTGTTTTATTCGACTAACTATACAATTATTTTAAGCGAAACACTGTAGCACACAATTATTTGTGTAGAAAATACACAAATTTTTACATGAAAACCGTCAGCACCCAAAAGAAATGTTCTTCGCCGTCTTTAGTTGTCCATTAAAAACTGTCGTTTTCGTTAGTCACAATAAAACACAGTTGCTTAAGGGGTTTAACTTTATTTTCAGTACGGAAAAAAAGCAACTGCTCCAGCAAAGCAAGAAAAGAACAGGGTGTACATTTCTTCATTAGTAGTGTTGCAACGAGCTTACAGTACTGGCACGAATTCTATGTCCAGACGAGTAAACTTTTGCTTCTGCAACTTTCATAAATTTTCTTTAGGAGCTGCATTCGTGTCCATATAATGAAATTCTTGTTGCGCAGCTTTTGTTTTTTACATACCTTTTGTTGTTGCTTAATATTACGAAGAGTTGCATGTACATGAAGCAGTGTACCCCTTCCCTACCTTCTCACCTCTCTCTCCCATATACTCAAAAGTTGCGCAGCAAAAGTTGACTCGTATGGACATAGACAAAGTTAGTTTTAGTTTAACTAACATCTCTTGTTGTTTATTTGTAATAAAAATCTTTTATTACAAATAAATTGTGATATCATATTTAATTTAATTAAAGTTCTAAAATCCCACATATTTTATTTATTTTGAAATGATATGATCTCCCGTCTACAGCAAAATATATTTACATAATACAACATTGTGCAGAGTAAAGCTAATAGGCAATTCACACTACCGTGTTTATGGCAATTTTAAGTGTTTACGAGCAAAACAAGTTAATTTTTAGATGTTTTCCCATATAATCAATTGTCAAAAAATTTACGTGTTTCAAAATTAAACTCATTCAAAAACCAGTAAAAGGCAGGGTTCCAAGTAGTTCTTGATGTATGTTCAGTTGATTTTTTGATTTTAGTGCTTTGTAATGGCGGCAAAATATGTAAACTTAGTCGGAATTAAAAAAGATTGTAGCATTTTTATAGCAACAAACAAAGTATTCTGAAAATTATAATTTGTGTTGGCTGAAAAGTATTAAAAGCCTGGTTTTTGGTTTAAGTTTTCAATGCAAATGGAAAAATGTACATACGTATGTAAAATTCTAATTAATAACTTTACAAAATTATTAATATTTAGTACACGAAAAAAATGTTTTGCTGCCGGTTTGCTACCACCTTTTATGAATTCGTCATGCTGTAAACTGAAAATTTATAAAATTGTAGGTTGAACAACTATTTTTAGTTTCTTAAAATATTTGCCGAAACACGTTAAACTATAGCAGTGTGAATAGAGTATAACGAATAGTATACAGAGCTGATAAACACGATAGGAAAAACGCTAATTTTCTTATTTTTGCAATAAATGCATGCTTATTGTTAAACTGGACTATTTCCTCTATAAAATGGTAGCAAAATTATTTTTGTACTCCATTTAGTTTCGTTATGTCTTCATAAAGCAAAAATTATGCACTGCATACTGTGAGCTACAATATTTTCGCTGCAATCTCTCTATTGACTGCTTCTCTTCTTCATTACCACAAAACTCAGATTAACGCTATTCATTTTTTCAAAATATGAATATTTCCTTTTACATGCACTCAAATTATTTATCAAGCGCTGACAAATTAGTTCACAATAGAAACTTTTACTCTCAAGCTAATTCACAATAGAAACTTATTCTCAAAATATTCGCGGTACTGATTTGGTTTCCTCCCAAAAAAACTTATTCCCCTAACATTTGCGATAGGGGTGATTGTTAGTTCAATATTTTATTGAAAATTCAAGAAATAATATGCAATGGACAAAAAATATGTCAAAGTTAAAATCAAAATTAATTGCTCAATTCACAACCTGTTTTATGTGTTATAGATCGTAAAAATGTTGTTGGTAATTTTCACATAAACATGTTTATAAGGAAATGTTTATTTGGAAATTACCAACAACATTTATACGATCTACAACACATACGACAGGTTGTGAATTGGCCAAATGTACTTTTTATGCTTTTAATACTTATAAATAAAAATACCAGCTTAAAAACTTTTCTGATACAACTACGTTGGAAAAAGTACAATTAACTGCCCATCTATTATACAATATCATTTTACAACTGTACATATTATTGAGGTTTTGATTTATAATATGCAATAAATGGCACAATACTTGCAAAATATTACCCAATTTTCCTGACTGTGCTAAATTAAATACATAAATGCACAATATTACCAACACATTACACAATTTTCTTAATTGTGAAATAAAAATCAAAAGCCTTTTGATTTTGGCTAATATATTGTGCAACCTTCTAATATGACATGCATATTGGGCCGTATGAATAAAAAGATAGCTAAAGCTAATACTATAAAATTTGAAGTTTAAACTAGCTTTCAGGCGAGTAAAAATGTCAGTTAAATCTAGTACTTTATACTGGCTAGTAGAAACTACTTTTTCCAGCGTGTGCTTAAAAAAGGTGCGAGTGAATAAAAACTAGCAAATTCTTAAACTTACTAGTTTATTGTTCGATTTTTGTAAGCATGTGATTGAGTTGCTGGAAGTTGGTATTTTACTGCTTTATTTAGCAAAAAACATGTTATAGTTTATTTTCATTTAAATATTAATATGTATGCATCATCTTTTTCTGATTTTTTAAGGCAGGTGGGAGTTTTTAAATAAATCTGTTTAATTCTTCGAAATATCATGCGTGAGCCTTTGTGACAAAAAGGTGTAGCTCATAAACGATTTCTGCCAGCTGTTTTAATAGTCACATAATAGGCCACTATCTGAACCAGACAACTTACAACAACATTATCACGATTACATGAAAGAAATAGCAAATCTTATTGTTTCTAATTTTGCTTTCATGCTATGGTGATAATGTTTAAAGCAGCTCATCTATTATACAATATTAATGCATATGTTATTGTGGACTTTACTGTCGTTTTGACTTATACTATGCAATAAATGGCACAATAATTTAAAACAAAATGTTCCCCAATTTTCCTGACAGTAAACAAGCAAACACAATACTGAATAACGTTGCCACACACTACAAAATTTTCTTGATTGTACAATAAAAATGATGTCTTTGGTTTTTGCCAATATATTGTGCCACCTTCAAATATGGCATACACACTGGCGATATTATTGTACAATAAGAAAAATTTCATAATTATATTGCAAGTCGGTGGGTCGCTTAACATATGCTTATATACTTTTTTAAACGTGAAAGTGGTGCATTCTGCTTCATATATTCTATGTGCCACATTTTCCAGCTATTGCTACCATTTCTCAGCATTGGCTATGTATCACTAGCAAAGAGTTATTCACACTTTTTGCAGTTTGTAATTTTCAGCATAGCTAGTGCTGAAAAGTTAAAGCTATTGCTGGTACTTAGTACTATGTAGTATAAAATAATTTTTTATTCACTCTACCCATTGGCGATATTATTGTACAATATGAAAAATTGCACAATTATAATGCAAGTTGGTGGGTCGCTTTATTGGGGCCTGCTGACTAATTTCAAAACTCATTTTGCCATTCCTGGTTCAAAGTAGAGTTAACGAAAATATACAGTGTTGGTAAACGTAAATGCAAGAACCGTTAATGCTATGAACTAAATTTAAATCGAAATACTTCATTTAGCTTAAAAATTTATATCTTTAACAAACTAATCTGTACAGTTTCCTTTAAAATACATTTAAAAAAGTCGAATTCGAATATATTTCTTTATTTCTTTTGCTTCTTTACACATTTCTTTATTTAAATTAGTTTAATTTTGTGTATATTATGTACATACAAAGACTAGAAAAATACATTTAAAAAAAATCATATATTTAAATTTCATATTTAATGAAGTTAAATAAAACTTATTATAATATTTGTTTGTTTATGTTTAAAAAAAATAGTTTAAGTACTCAAAATTAAGCGCTAATAATAAAATAAGTTAAATAAATTTCGTTCAACAAATTAAAAGTTAATAAAAATATATAACTAAAAATATTACAAAAAACAATATGGCAAGCAAAAATTTTTAAATAAACTTAAAGCTAGTTTACATATGCATGTATATAAAAATATTTTCCATGTTTTGAATATTCACCCTTATCGCGAATTAAACTTCACATTAAATTTGTTTTCTTTCCTGAAAAACTTTCATGGAAAAAGATCATGTGAAAAAAAACTGTTCGCCTCTTATTCATCATAAGGGTGATTATTTATGAAAAACAGTTACACTACAAAACTTTAATTCATATTATTTGGTTTACTAATTTAGGTAGATATTTTTGGCAAAAAGTTATTAGATTATAATTTTATTAAAAATATTCAGACTTATTCTATAAATCGAGTAATTTCTAAAAATTAATTCTACTAAATGTTTGATAGCTGTTTTTCACTTTTAAAGTATGCTCCCATTCGAAATTACTTGATTTACTTAACAGTTCTGATTGTTTTTAGAGTTTACTAAAGCAATTAATCAATAATTGTTTTAAGTAAATAATACATTGAAATAAGGACTAGATTAGGAACCACTTACATGTTTTCAGATAATTTGGGGGTGTGTGTATGTGTGTGTTTGTACATTAAATACTTATACTTAAATTTAACTTAATTTAAAATTTATTTAATTAAAAGAGAAAAAGAAGATTATGACAAAAAGTTACTGAGGAAACTCAGCTGTAAAGAAGGATAACGGCATTATTAGCTGATATTTGTACAGTGTTGAAAAAAAAACTAGGGACTAAGCACAAATTGAGTTTCAAAAATCAGTTTTCGTAAGAAAACATTATCAGCAACAAACCAGCTCTGAATTGATGAAAAAGACGTATCAAGCTTCATTGTTATTATTCCTAAAAGAGAGTCAAGCCTGTAAATGGGTCTAGGCTTTCTAGAGTTTTGTGTTTGACTTTATATTGAATATTGAAATAAGTTTGACTTTATATATGTATTTAATATTGAAGTAAAGCGTTTCATTTTATAATTTAATATTGAAATAAACCATTTGGGTGGAGTATCAAAAAAAATCTACTCTTAAACACATCTTAAGTTTGGAATGATTTTTGGCGTTCAAGTTGAGTCAGGAGCTTGGGAGTCTTTGAAAACCTATAGTAATAAAAGGACAAAACGACCCACACAGCGAAGATTTTGAGCGTTAAAATGTTCCACAAAAATATTCCTAATGGTGTTTTACATAAAACTGCTGAACACATATTATACCTTTATCATAACGCTTAGAAGATTTCCCTTGCCGAGTAATATTTGTGAATAAGTACGAAATTAAGCCTTCATACATTTTAAGCTTTGAATAATTTCTGACGTTCAAGTTAAGTCTGGAGGTTGGGTTTCTTTGAAGACTTGTAATAGAATTGTATGGCTAATATTTTTGTACAACATTTCAGCCCGCTAAATCACGTCTGGGGGAGTTTTTTTCCTCTTTTTTTAATAAAGGGACAAAAAGACCCACACAACGAAGAGTTAGAGGGTTAAAATATTCCACAAAAATATTCCTAGTGGTGTTTTACATAAAAGTGCTGAACAGATCTTATACCTTAAACGTAAGACTGAGAAGATTTCATATGCCGAGTACTAATTGTGAATAAGTACGAAATTAACCCTTCAATACATTTTATGTCCTGAGTCATTTGTGATTTTCAGGTTAAGTCTAGAGCTAGGCTGTCTTTGAAGACTTATAGTAGAATTTTATGCCAAGTATATTTATAGAACATTTCATGGCGCTATATTGCCACTGAAGGGGAGTTTTTGTACCTTTTTTAAGAAAGAGACAAAAGACCCATACAAAGAAGAGTTAGAGGGTTAAAATGTTCTAGAAAAATATTTTCCGTGAGGTTTTACACAAAAGTGCTGAACACATCTTATACCTTAAACGCAAGGCTTAAAAGATTTCCTATGCAGAGTCACTACAACTATGTGCAAAAGTGGAAACCTTTAACTCTCCCTAAAATGAAATCCATATGTGAACTTTAAAACGCCAATGACAGTTTTTTCATGCCCTCGTTAGAACCATGTAATTATTGTTTTTGTGTTGTACAGTGTAATTGCTCAATATTCAACTTCCGCTACACGCAATTTACACCATCCCTTTACGGCTTGGCTTTAAAGGCATGATTTTTTAGTTAGTTGGTAAGAGGTGTTGAGAAGCTTAGTACCATTTCACACTATATGATGAAACAGAACTTAAAGAGCATGCCTTTAAAGGAAAGCAGAAAAGGCATAGTGTAAATTGCGTGTTACGGCGTAAGAAAAAAAGGCACGAATTGAAATTTGAGAGGTTTCTTTGGAATTTATCTTTGTAATTTTCGTACTCTCAGTATTAAGCATGTGTACAAATAGACGTCCAGAAAGACAGGAAGAAAAAGTCATAATGTAAATGTGGGTGACTTTTCTTAGGGGGTTTTAAAAGAAAATTGTCAAAAAAGGCAGCCTAAAAAGGCGTAATGCGAAAAGTAACTTAGCAGTTGTATGTTGACCAAATGATGCTGTGATTTCTTTATAAACATTTACCCAGCAATGTTGCGAAACATGTTAGTGTAAATTACCATCAACATTTACATATTAAAAGCTGTGATTTCAACAAAATTTTATATATTAACATTTTTTTCTTTTAACAAAATGTGAATTTTATCAATTGCGCTTAGTCCTCAGAGTATGTGTGTGTGTTTTTTACTTTTTAATTTAAATTCTTTTTAACTAGTAATTTCATTCAATTTTATATACAATAGGTTTGAACTGCATTTTAAGAAATTCCTTTACAAGAGGCATTTGTTTTTCTGTTTTAATTTTAAAAGGATTCATTCAGTCTTTTATGTGAACATATGGGGACAACAGGATTTTTCTGTTTATAAAAAAAATACCTTTTAAATAAATATTGTATGCTGCCAAGTTGTGTACTACTTCGACATACATACATACCATATGACTTTGGTTTGTTTAATTTATATTAATTATTTTAATTTTCTTTGGTTTTCTGTCATCTTTATCGTTATTATCATGTATGATTTCATGCCATTTAATAGACTGACTAATGTCTACCAGTGAATTAGCATTTGAGGAGCTTCTTAGTTTTCTTTTACCCTTATCTAACTCTGGTTTTACCTGCTTTATTATTATGATAGTTTCATTTTTCGACTGATGCTCTTTCTCCTCCTGCTCATCCGCATTGTCCAAAATTTCTTGAACTTCAATTTCTTCTTGGTGCTGTTGTTTTTCTTGCTCTTCAACTTGTTCCTCAGTTTCCTCTTCATCGTCATCATCATCATCATCTAATTGTATGATTTCATAATTTAAATGTTCCAGTAGATTGGTAGGGGGTGACCCACAACTTTTTGTTCTTTCGATATCCGCTTCTACTTTACGATCTTTATGCCGTTCTTTTGTTATTTCCGCTCTAGCTAACTTATTTTTCTCCTCCTCCTAGCTGGTGGAGGAGGGAGTTTGTACTCCATTTGTGTTGCCGGGGAAATGGCACATACACGAGGGATTTGGATTGTGGCCTGGAGTTTCATCTAATTTTTTTGTGAGTTTTTTCCAATAACTGATTTGTGCATTCAATAATTCTATTTTTAATTTGCGCTCCTCTATGCCCAGCACAAAGTAATCGTTTTGTGAATTCTTATGATGAGAGATGCTGCTGGGGGTGGAGGTTTGTCTTTGTTGGCCGTAATGTTTGTTGTTTGGTGTATAGGGGCTGGCATTATTAATATTAAGCAACAATTGCTGGGTGGCGCTGCTGTGGCTACTAATATTATGATGGTGTGTTTGTGGTGGCTGCAATTGATTGCTGTGTTGTTGATGCTGATGTTGCTGACTGGCTCTGTGTAAACTAGGCAATCGTGTTTTATTATTATCCATTATATTATTATTATTATTGTGATTTACTGCACTTAAGCCCAAACCATTAAGCAGTAATTGTTGCTCGGCACTAGTTTGTCTTAAGTTTAAAGCCTGGCCTGCTGCCGGGCCATTTGCATGTGTTATACTTAAAGCCGAATTATTTGTTGCTGTGCTATTATTATTGTTGTTGATGTTGTTATTGTTGTTGCTATTACTGTTCACCGCATTTTGCAAGGCCTTCATATTAGCCATACTGCCAATGCTGCCAACTCGTATGCCTCCTATATTTTGTATAGTAATTTCCGGCTGTTGAGAGTGATGTAAAAGTGGAGGTTGTTGCTGATTTTGCTGGCTTTGACTTTGTGACTGTTGTTGCTGTTGATTTTGATTAGATGTTTGTGGTTGCTGTGGTGGTGCAGCTGACGGCTGCTGTTGTTGTCTCAAATCTGTGGCAAATAATTCTTCATCCTCTTCCTCCAAACATACTTCCGGTATATCTTTATTACTCAAACAATCATCATCATCATCTTCGTCCATAGCTTCGCCACTGCGTGATTGATCATTATCGCTAATATCTTCGGATTTAATAACAATAACATCATGATCCATGCCATCATAGTTAAGTACAGGATGCTGCAATAGGGCAAACTATAGAAAAAACTTTTGTTAATATATTTTTGTTTAACAAATTAAATAAAATAATCTATGTATCTAAACAAAACACTAACGTTGCACAGTGGGGCAGAGTCAAAATATTTTTAAAATAAATCACCCATTTCTAAACGGATAATCAGATCGGCATACAATTTGACATTAGCATAGTGGAGGAGTATTCCTATTTAACCTCGAGAGATGAATTGAGTTGTGAAGTCCCAAAGTAGAGCACTTTGGTCATATAAAATTTTTCAGCGTTTGTCATGTGTTTTTTTGTTGCTCTCCCAATTTCAAAACTTTTGTGTGATTACACAGTTAAAAAAAAAAAAAGAAATCGTGTTTGGTTAAGCTCAAGGCGAATTAATTTTACAGGTGGTGGTAATAATACAACAAACACAATATTAATTCAACTGGTTCGCCATATCTATCAAAAACAGAAGAAGACGAAAAATTTATTTAAAATGTACTTTTAACAATTGTGATTACAATTCATATGCCTAAAATAAATACCTTCATTTGTTTATTGCCACATAAAAATGTCTATGACTTGCTAATCATTTAAAAACACACGATGAAAAAACAATTGACATATACAGCCAACGCGGCGAAATTGTCATATGATGTGCTTTCAACACGACCTGTATTATTAGATTATGGTTAAGCTCTTATATTTTATAGTTAGTGAGGTATCCTCATTTAAAAACTAAAATTTCTCCATTTTTTAAATCCCTGGTCCAGCATTTTCAAGACATCGGATCCATATAACAGCCGATTGTCACAATTGTTTCTTTGTTAGTTAAACAAAACAGTTTCAAATTATTAAAAAAAAAAGTATTATGAAAATATTTTTAATTTGAAAATTGAAAAAATTTGGAATTTTTAACAATTTTTGTCCTAAAAAGCACCATCATTCTTTTATCTATAAAAAAAAAGTTTTCGTCACCAATATATAATTACACTATACAACGATTTCGAACTTTTTTAAAAATTAAGGAGTTCTGACAATCGGAGTTTTATTTTAGGCGGCTTAAATTCTCTCCCTTTTGGCCTGTTCAGCAGCATATCGGCTCATGAAACTATGTGCTCCTTACATCTGAGGTGTAGGCTATGTTGAGCAACTCTGTAGAAAATATTCGGACAAATATTTTTGTGGAACATATTAACCCTCTAACTCTCCTACATAATGGTAATTTTTGGCAAATTTGACAAATAAAAATTTTCCCATATTTTTCATCATTGCGGTCTGAATAATTCCCAAACCTTTGAGTATATAAAAAATATTATTAGAACAGCTTAAAGGTAATTTTGTTTCAAGTTTCTTAGGGGTTCTTGTAATAGATTTGGACAACCCCTTCCCAAGTTATGATAAAATCCCTAATTTTGGAAAAAACATTTAAAAAAAATTTTTTATTTCGACTGTTTTTGTAGTTAAAGCATGGTACAGTGTTCATCATTTCGTGAGAAATGCTGTCCAAAAGTCCACATCGTCACAGAAAAAACAAAAGGCCCTATCTAACATTTTAAAAGTTTAACAGGAGAAGCATACAATACAAGTAAAAAAGGACCCAAAAATGTATATATTTATTGCATTTTCTGTGACGATATAAAAAAAAATTACATGAATTGTTCATAAAAAAATGTTGCAGAAGTAGTACTCTGTTTATTTTGTGAAAAACATATAAAAAATGTAACTGCAACATTTTGAGTCTTCGTGGAAAAATATATGATCGCCTTTTGTTTCGTGTGGAATTTGCAACAAGCACATTGGGTTTTTTACGAACGTCAACAATTGTAGCATACTTTCAAGGGCTACTTATTATTGGTTACTTGTCAAATTTTTCGTATGAAAAAACTAATGTTGACCAATATTGTTTTCGCAAATTTTGAACAGAGTACTAAGCTTAAAGGAACAATAACACACACAATATATATAGTGGTACTCCTTGACATTTTTCTTGTTGCATAGTGTGATCAGAAACTCGTACGGAAACAGTTTTACTAGGCTTTTAATTCGTATTCCCCATATGCATACACTGAATATAATCCATGCAACATTATACGAAAATAACTTTTGTAGTTACTTTGTTCGTAGAATATACGAAACTTTCGTACATATTACGAAAAAACTCTAGTCAATATATTTTAGAATTTTCGCAAGTAACGAAAACCTTTCGTAAACATTTTTCCTTGTTAAAAAATATATTTGAAATAAAAAATAAATTAAAATTATTTTTTTATAAATTGGCATATTTTTCAGATGTAGGTAAATAAAATACTTTTTTAGCTCTTATAAAATAAATAGAAAGTAGTTCAGTGGGTAGAGTATTTGCTTTGAAACATGAAGATTGTGAGTTCGTGCCCGGTTGAGGCAAAGTTTTTTTTTAGTTTTACTTTCTTAATTATCCACGTACATTTCGTTTATCTTACGAAATAACTTCGTTAAGCGAAATTGCGAAATATGTACGACCGTTTTCGTACATATGTTGCATGGATTTTTTTCAGTGTACTTAATAGTATTAAGTATACGTGTAATAGCATTAAGTATACGCAAAATAGTATTAAGTATACGTATAATAGTATTAAGTATACGTATAATAGTATTAAGTATACGCATAATAGTATTAAGTATACGTATAAAGGTATTAAGTATACGTATAATAGTATTAAGTATGCGTATAATAGTAGTAAGTATACGTATAATAGTATTAAGTATACGTATAATAGCATTAATTATGCGTATAATAGTAGTAAGTATGCGGATAATAGTATTAAGTATACGTATAATAGTATTAAGTATACGTATGTATGTATGTAACTTTCCCATTTTTTGTCTGATATTAACAATTTTACGCTTAATACATTTAAATTAAAATTTTCTCAAGATATGGGTAAAAAATATTAGATTTTTTTCCTTAATTGCAGCGACTTAAAATGGTAAAATTTGAAAAACATAAAAAATTTTAAATGTTTTAAATCTTAAGGCCTGTAGCACACTGAATTTTGATTCCAGCAATTCCAGTGTATATATTGGCTGCAAGAGGAAAAACATATCAATGCAACAGTTTGTATAACTCAAATAAGCAATTGTCAAGATTTTTGGAAATAGCTGAAAGAAAACTACAAAAATCAAACGTCTCTTAAGAAAAATAAATGAATGTCATATTCCTGTTCAGCAACACCAAACCAGGGCTTATTCGCATCTTACGTAACGCTATTTTCGGAGTTGTTATATACCCCTCCCCTCCCACCCAACATCATCCGTCGTAGCGCTTTTTACAAAATTTTCAAATTATCTAATACATAACAAATAAAGCGTTACGTAAAACATCTCTCATATTAGCTTAAAACACATCTCTGTCAAACTCTATAGGAAAACAAATAAAAATAAATTTTTATATATAGAGTTTGACATTTAGTTTGTTTACCAATCAGCTGGTCTCTGGCCTAGACTTTGTTAATAGGCCTTGGTTTAAATCTTTACCAGTTATTTTATTAATTGAAAATTAAAAAAAAAAAAACAAAAAACAAAAAAGATTGTTTAAAACTTGAAGTTGTTGTGTTGCCAAGGTTTTTCTTAAAAGTTAAAAATTTGTTTAGAACTCAGTTTGATTACTTTTTTATTTTTATCAACAATTCCATTTGTATTGTTCTAATACACATGTAAGTATATATGTGCGTATGCATGTATGTATGTATTTGTAAGATTGTAGTCAAATGTTTTATAACTACCTTAAAGCTTGTTTCTTATCTACATATTTCGAAAATAAAAACCGATATAATAAATTCATACCACTAACATTTTTCACCCAACTTACCTTTGCATCATCATAATCATCATCATATTTTAGATTAACACCATTGCTGTAACCATTCGGTGACATTTGCTCCGATATATACTGGGCAACGGACTCTTGCTGCGATATCGTATTGAGTAAATCCATAAAAGTACGATTACCTTTGCCCTCGCCACATAAATCTTTTTTCAGCAATAATTTCATATTCTTATACAATTGACGCAATTGTTTAGAGGAGCGTTGATGATAAACACGAGCATTAAACTCTTTGGCAATTTGACGCCAAACCTCATCCTTTTTGCGATTTGATTCAGCATCGGTACGTTTATTTTCGATAATATCTTTGTATTGGGCTGCATAACCCAATACCATGTTACGCTCCCGTTGTGTGTAACGGGGAGTTTTTTCCATTTTCATTCGGCTGGATAAAGACGTTTTGAAGCTGCAATTTGATGAAGAGAAATATTGATTATTTTCTTAAACTCACTCTTTTGTTAATTAATTTTCATCAAACACACGCAGTGAATATGCCTTTTACTTTGTTTTGATCTTGTCAAAGCCTAAATTTGAACTGAAACTCAATTCTACCCCATTAAGCTAAAACAAAAAAATGTATGGTAAAAGAAAAGAGCTAAACAATGAAGAAAATACATACAACTAAATATAGAGTAAAATTAGCAGCAGCAATAACAACAACAACAGAATGCTTTTATTTCAAGTGCGTTTTCAATATTACAGTTTATTTCTAATTATGTACTTAAGTCTGTGCTCTCTGTTTTAAGCACAAACACACACTTTTACACTAACGTACGTACACATACTTTTTTCCTTCCAACACTCTGTTACTAGCACTCTACTAACTTTATTCTCCACCTTTAGCAAAAAAAGAGGGTTCAAAATCAATCACTCTCATGTATTAGTGTATGCTTGAGTGTGTGTGTGCGACAATTGTGGGACTTAATATTTGTGTGGGGTTTAGATAAAAACGCGCTTTATTTTGGGGGCAACAAGTATGAGTGAGTTGTTGTATTCTTAGCCAGAGTTTAATTTGTAGAGGAGGTCTTTTTTTATTACGGTGTTTTTTGTTACTCTGAGGTTTAAAATTCCCCATTCGGGTGCTCTCGTCTTTTGTATAATATTGTAAAGGTAAACAGAGACACACAACTACCACTAATTTGATATTGACTAATGATAACATATTGTTGTTTTTTTTTATTGTGATAAGCTTACTCTTGGGAGCTTTGCTTAAGTTTTTTTTTCTAACGTAATACACTTGCATGATTAATATTTTTATCAAAAAGCCAATAATGGAAGTCATCAAGAGTTATTAAAACAAAGAATAATAAAAATGTTATAGACAAACCTAGATTTTTTGTAAAAAAAATATATATATGTGCTTTTTTTATTAAAAGCAAGTGTTTTTACACTTTAATAAAAAAAAAACACATATCTTGCGAAAAAAAATCGACTCTAGAACAGAGAGACAAAGGAGCAACAAGTAAAAAAAATATGGGAAACAAATGACCAGGGAAACCGAAAATATGCCCTAAAAAATGTGTTTTATGCGCATTAAATATGCACTAAAAACATAAAAATATGCTAACAAAATGTAAAAAAATATGCTCTTAAAACTTTATAATTTCGTTTATGATGTACTATATGATATTAATTTCTGATACCACGAATTATGTACATAGGTGGCAATAATGTCCAAGAAGATAACGTCCATGGACATTATTTCCACTTCAAAAGGGAAATAATGTCCATGGGAATGTCGAATAGTGGCTTCGCAGAGTAAAGGTTTTCTGCCTAGTCAAAAATCCAAACTCTGCGAAGCCACTATTCGACATACCCCAGCAAAAAATATTCGACATATAGAAGCACTAAAAGATGTTAGAAGCAATGCATTGCTTATTTAAGAACAAATGCTTCCAAAAATGCTACCACAAATGCACTAAAGTTTGCAAAAGGCCACGAACAAATATGCACGAATACTTATTAGCAGGGCTCGGACTTTCATACAAATGCATGTTTTTTGTGGTGATAGATAAAGAGGTATTGGCTAATTATCTACGCGAATCATCACATTTTAAGTAGTTTGGCATCGATTTGTAGTTGCATATTTTTGCATATTTTGGTGGTAAGTGCATATTTTGGCAATAAATGCATGTTTTTTGAGTTATAAAAATTTTTTTAATGCATATTTCTCAATTTTCGAAAAAAATATTAATATGACGATTATTGATGGCATCCGAGCCTCAGTTGGGTTGCCAGTTACCGAAAATGATACTATTGACTGAGATGGTGCCTTTCTGGCAACCATTAATTTTCAGTCGCCGACTGGCAACACAACTAAAGTTCGGTTGCATTAAATAATAGTCCCAATTATGTTTGTTTTATTTTTTCTAATAATATGCAAAAATTTCAAAATATTTTCATATTGTTTTAGTTTTTGTACTTGGGTAGATAAATGCATATTTTTGCGCATATTTTTCATTTTTAACGTAATTTTTTAAGCGCTTAAAATCAATTTTTAGCTGCATGAAAGTCCGAGCCCTGCTTATTAGCTTTTGACGATAATTTTAAAAATGTAACAAATATATGCAAAGCAACATAAGTATTTAATATATAACTTCTCTCACTGACGATAGTGCTTCTTGGAAGCACTAAAGTAAGCGAGACCCTTAAAATATGTTGCACGATTGTATACACGAACAGTACACACACACACATACACATGTGTATACACGAACAGTACATTTTAAAAATAAAGTAACTAAATTTTAAAATAATGTATTTATAAGAGTAAGTTCATGTTAACTTCATGCTGCCGACTTGCAATAGCGTTATTGGCTGATTGGTTGGTGCGTTGGATTTCAAATCTGAAGATGCTAAGTTCGATACTAGTTGAAATTAAAATAACAAACAGTGAGTAAAAATACAAAATTGATAACTAAAGATAAGAAGTAATAAGCCTTTAACATGACGTTAATATATTCATCAGCCCCGCCAACCCACATCGAACCATTTTTTTCTATGTATTTTGAGTTTTAGTGCTGAAAATTTTGATGATTTTCAGCAAATGACCTTACAGGCCATCGCTCTAACTTCCCGCGAATTTCAAGCTCAAAAAGCTGGAAGAAAATCCATACATTTTTGGAGTAATTAAAAAAAACAATTTTTTCGAAATTTTTCGCTAACAATATCTCTCGAACCATTTAGCCCCTTTGGGTAAAATTTTCAGCATTGGACGCAGTTTTTCAACTCCCAAGAAGTAAATAAATCATGAAAATCGATTTGACAAAAACTTTTGGAGTTATGAAACGATATCTCCCGAACGAATCAATCAATATTAATAAAATTTTCAGCAGCAGACGTTTTTTTTAGTTTAAGAAAAAAATTTATTCAAAGTTTTAATTGAAAAAAAAAAACGCACGGTGTCATGGGACACCGGGTTGGGACAAAGTTCCTCTCGCCTTTAGCCTGCCCTCTAAATTTTGGCTATGCTATTACCAGAGATATTGACGAAAAAGAAAACAAAGTCGGGACCACAAACCAAAGTTTTACAATTCAAAGGCTAATATCCTTGAAAATATTAGAGATATTTTCATTAAATAAACTGTATTTTCTTTATCTATTTATAAGCTTTACACCAAGTTTAAATTCATTAAAATCGGATAATATTTGTAAAAGTTATGATGGCGAGAAGGTTTTTCATGTCCGAGGTAGTCAACTTTGACACCCTGTAGTTCAATGTATATTTAAACAGGCAGGTCCAAATTTCAACATTCTTAAAGCTTAGATCGTTCTCTGTGATTCTTACATACATCGTTTTGTAATCGGGTCGCAAGTTTCAAAGATATAGATTTATTACCCTTTTTTCAATTGGAACCACTGTGCGTCTTCGGTCTGCTACTTTCGGCGTTATGCCATCAAGCGGCCACTTTCGGCCTTATGCCATTGGCAGCACACCTTCGTCTTAATAGCCCTTCGAAACATTCCGCCTACTCATCGGATTCGGCGCCGTGACCCCCCACCAAAAATAAAATTTATAATTTAAAAACAAAAATTTCAGCTTCCTTGGCAACACCAAGTAAACGAAGATAGTAATTTCAAACTTTAGATAAAAACAAGAGATAGTTCGCCAACAAAAAACAACTATCGCTTGGAAGATACTTAGGCGATACTTAAGCGATACTTCTCAAGAATTTTTCCGAGACACCTGAGGCCATATGCATAACGAAAACTTAGCATGAAGATAGCATAACCGATGAAATTGAACTGGTACTTAACGAGTTCTATTGGACTATTTGACATAAAAAATTAATGTTCAATATAATGATGCGTCAAGACTGCAAGATTCATTGGGTATTAATGTCCTCTAGTATGGAAAAACTCTTTAAAACCTAGTTCAATTTCGTCACTTATGCTTATTTCCTGCCAAGATTTGGTTATGCATACGGCCGCTGGTGTTTAGCCGAGACAACTGCATTTAGCAAGGGCACCAACCATTAGCTAAAAAATAAACCTGGTTCAATAATTCCCAAAAACTTGGACACAAATCACCCAAATATCCGAGAACTTCCCAGTATTCCTAAAGACTAGGACGAAAATCTTCCCAAAATCCCAGAACTTTCCCGGAAAACAACGGCAACACCGAAAACCGCGAAAATACCAAAGCGGCAACACTGAGTTTTTAAGAAATTTAATATTCGCGACCGATTGTTGCCTTCGTTTTGAATTGTCGTTACACGTATTTCTTACCAGTATTCGTTACACGTATTTGTCACACGTATTTTTTTCATTTAATTGATATCAAATTTCATCAACGTTATGACGGGTTTTCCATCAGTGTAGCCAATTAATAAAATACTAATGTTCAGGGAGTATTTAGTGTAAAAGGCGGCAGCGCTAGAGCAACAAATACAACAATACCGGTTAAGTACTGTGCTTAATTTAATAAACATTAGCGGTATTCAGTACATACTGCAAATTGTCTTACAAAAGGCCAAAGTTTCCACATTTTGCTGCATTCCAAACTAAAACTACTTGATTATTAGGCTAAGGTTCGTAACGTTATATTCAGAAAAAATATGGCATGATTAATATTCCAATTAACAAGAGAAAAATCAATATCAAGTTAATTCTTCAACGTTCCTTGGAATATTAAATCATGCCTAATTCTTTCTGAATATAACTTTACAAACCTTAGCCTAATAATCAGTTTGGATTTACAAGCAAATACGTTCGAATTAATCATATTAATAAAACTACTTGAGTTTAGCAAAAAAGCGCAATGTTATTGTAAAGTGAAAATTATTCTGTATATGTGGCATTTGCACTTTTGCCAGACCATATTGCAGCAAGTACTCAGCTCTACTATTATGTACATACTTAGAATAAAGCTTAGTAGTTTAAAATATGCTGATTTAATTTTCTTTTAAGATTTCATCATTTCTATTATATCCATTCATTACTAGTTTAAACACAAATAAAAACTATTTTTTTATTATTATTAGTAAAAAATAAGCAGCTTTATACTCTGTATAAATTTAAAAAATTTTTCTAGCCTAAATTTTCATTTCAAAACCTAGTTATAAACATTTAGAATAATACAAACGCTCAAATATTTGTTTAGTATCTAATCTTTTTAACTTTAGATTAGAACTCAGTCTGCTATAAAATAATATGTATGGTTGTATGAATATTTTTTTGTATGTATTAATCAAATAAACGTAAATCGCAGCGGGAAAACTCAAAAGACCTTCTTACTTCAGGCCCTATTAAAGGCCTGCTTAGACATTTTTTTATTCAATTACTATTCTTATCTAACTGCTAAATAATGCCTTACAGAAGGCCTCGGCTCTTCCTTATGAAAATAAGATACACATTCCCCATTCGCTGCTATGAGAAGGGAGAAGAGAAGGAGTAGCATTTTTCGTTTTTTTGTGCCAAGGCAAAAGAAATTCCTTTTGTTCATAAAAAATGTATTTTCTAAATTACAAACATTCTCGTATTCTTTTTTCGAAAGTAATTTATACATATCTTCTCGATGATAAACTTTAATTCGGCACAAAATTGTTTTTTACTTCATACATCGGCACTCCAACCTATTGTACACCCAAAAAGAAGGAGTACAGAGGCCTTCTAGAAGGCATCCGTACTGCTTCTATTTCCCGCTGGGATATCCATAAGCAATAACAAAATACATATATACATACAGCCAGGCATACATATATACATGCATGCATGTGTAGATACTACCTACATATATGTAAGTAAAGTGAACATGGGAGATAAGAAACATAACAATATTGAGTTGAAATAGCATAATAAATGGTTAAACATAGATTTAAACAACAGCCAACAACAATTAAGACAAATATGTATTATGCAAGTGTAAAATTAAACACAATCACTTGTGCAATTGTATAAATTGTATAACAAAACCAACAACAACAACAACAAAACAGCAACTAGAATTTTAAGTCTTGTTGGAAGAAAAGAAAATATATAAAAATAGGGTAAATACCACCCAGAGTTAAAGTCATCAACCTGACTCATAAAAAATCCACTGTTTGTTTGTTGGTTATTACACTGAGCAATAAAACAAATGGAGAGCCATAAAATAAAGAAAGAGCAACAAGAAACTGTTTTAAATATAGCTTTCCTATAAGAAAATAACAGCAAGTACGAATAAATAAGTAAATACTTCAATAATAACCAGAGAGCAGGGTTTAAAAATAACCACGGCCTTTGTTTGTGTAGGAGAGAGTGAGACAATGAGTTTTAGTTCATGTTTACTTGCAGCTTATATATTTGTATATTATGTTCGGCTGTGTGCGTGTGTGTGTGTGGAAATGTTAAAGCTTAAATTAAACACTTGCGCAATACACCAATACTACTACTGCACTGCACTGCTTTGCTTGTTAAGGTTTAAGGGTGAGTTTAAAGAGGAAGTAAAGAAAAACAAAGGCTTAATTTGAATTTACAACAAAACTCAACATTTTCCCTTTCCTATTTCCTCTTTCCTACTCTTTAAACAAAGAATCAATACTAAATTAATGGTTTATTTTCAGTTTCCAGTTTTTTTTTGTTAACTGCTTTTCTTATCTTACAACTGTACTTATGACATTGTTGTTTTTTATTTCGTATCTCTTTTTTGTTGTTGTTCTATGTACATATATATAAGCTTTTCTTGTCTGCCATATTTCACAAATACAATCGAAGAGGAAAAGTGGATTGAGGGGAAATAAATATTTTTTTCTATGTTAACAATAAACCTTCCTCTCACTCTCTGCCCTCAACCGTACACCCTTCTTCTTACTCAAGTTTAATTTAAAGAAGATATTAAGCACGTTTGTTATTTTCTTCAACAAAACTTCAGTTCGATAAGATATCTATCGGTGTATTTGTTTCATGCGTAATTACGGCGCAATTGGGAAAAGTCAGGTGGCACTATAGATATATTTGGTTATTGAGCATTTATTGCTGTTGCCATCTTTGTTTTATTACTGATAAGCGAAGCTTTGTCTATAAGATATTTTTCTTTTATTAAATACGCATACATATAAAATGCAAAACAACGTATAGATTATGACTCTTTTGATGAAACTACTTGTCTCTATAAAATTCTATGCATCTGGCTAAAAGCTAATGTAAATAAGAAGAACCTATAAGTAATTAGGGGCTATTCACATATTACGTAACGCTCGAGAGGGGCGGGGTTAAAGATTTATTACGGATTGGATAATTTATACTGAAAATTTTGTAAAAAGCGTTACGAAGTGGGGTGTAAAAACTCCAAAAATTGCGTTATGTAATATGTGAATGGCCCCTTATGTAGATATCATAGGACTATAAAATACTTTATGTTTCCAGCATAATTTAATGTTCCATTATGAAGCGGACTTACGGTATTGCCTGCGCTGCATCAAAATGGCAAATTTGTTTGTTTATGTCGACGCAAACCTTACGATGCTATTTATTGTGTGATTATTATTTTTATTGATGCATTTCAACACATTTAAATTCACTGCTACAGCGCAGTACTGCATTTATGAGCGAGTGGTTGGCTCTTAATATTTTATTAAATCTGAAATTTGACAAAACTATTTAATTATTTCATATTTGATATGTTTGTTTCACTTAATACTAACGTACACTTTCATTGATAATAAGTCGCACAGTGGTTCCAATTGGAGCAAAGTCGATGCCGAAATCTAATATTTTAAAATTCAAAGCTAAATATCTTTGAAAATATTAAAGATATCTTACTGAAATAAATTGTATTTTCTTTATTTCTTTATAAACTTTACAGCAAGCTTAAATTTATCAAAATTGCATAATATTTGTAAAAGTTATGGGTCCGACAAAGTTTTGCATGCCAGAGGTAGTCAATTTTTACACCCTGTAGATAAACGTATATTACAACAGGGTGGTTCAATTTTCAATATTCTTAAATCTCAGGTCTTCTTCTATGATTTTAACTATAATCGGATCGCAAGTTACAAAGATACACATTTATTACCGTTTTTTTCTCTTATTTTATATCTCAAATATTTTCCATTTTACAACGTTTTTTGCTTCTCCTGGAAACTTCAGAAAATTGATGTTAGCGCACTTTGCATTTTAGGTGACGATATGTATTCATATAAAAAGAAATGATTTCAAACGCTCTTATTACCCCAGCTTTTTTATATCTAGTTTATTGTTTTTTTATAACCAAAATTTTAACTTAAAGACCAGATAATACAGGTAACCGTTAGAACAATATAATCCTGACAATGAAATGTTGTTTTTGCTTTAAATAAAAAAAGAGGGATTAATATGAGAGAAAAAAGAGAGCTTTAACGTTACGTAATTTTGATCACGTACTTGGAAATTACACAAGTGTTTAATATATGAATTTCATAATTTTTTTGGCTCAAGGCAAGTTTGCTATAACACTGTGCAACAAAATTAAATTTTATTCAAAATATCACGGTTCTAACGAATAATAAAGGGCGCCGAAAAAATATATATATTTATGTATGTATGTATGCGTATCGGCGTTTTGAAAGTTTATATCTGGGACTCATTTTATGGGAGGTAAATTTCCAACCCTTTTGCATACAGTAGTTATAACGACTCGGGATAGGAAATCTTGCAAGTCTTACGTTGAAAATATAACACGTGTTCAGCACTTTTATGTAAAACGTCACGATAAACATTTTTGTGGGACATTTTAGCCTTCTACAATGAAGATTTTGTATGTTGTATGGCTCTTTTTGCGCCTTTTTGAGAAAGAGCCAAAAAAACTCCCCTTCAACGGCAATATAGCGGACTGATATGCTCTACAAAAATGTTCCTCGTTGTGGTTTACATAAAACTGTTGAACACATCTGATGCCTTAAATGTAAGGCTTACAAGATTTCCTATGCCGAGTACTAATTGTGAATAAGTACAAAATTAACCCTTTCAGCACATTTTAAGTTGCTAATGATTTTTAACATTAAAATGAAGTCTGGAGCTTGGGTGCCGTTGACGACCTATAGTAGAATTTTATGGTAAATATTTTTGTAGCAGATTTCAGCTGGCTATGTCGCCGCTGAAGGGGAGTTTTTCGCCCCTTTTTTTAAATAAGGGACAAAAAATACCCACCCAACGAAGAGTTGCAAGTTTGAAATGTTCCACAAAAATTTTTCGTGGTGTTTTGCATAACAAAACGCATTACTTTTCAACTTGAAGAAGAACACAAATTAAATTTTATTATTTATCTACATATGTATGTACTTTACATACACACATAGCCACCTACAAACATATGTATGTTGAAGTACTCAGCCCAATAATGAATATTTCCTAGGAATTTCTTTCCCACTGAAAATCCTTTTCTTGAAAATAATTTTCTTTTCCCCGGAAAACACTTTTCTCGGGAAAAAAATTCCTCCAATCATAAACTTTTCGGGAACAAATATATGAAACAGTGGCATCATTGAATAACAATGGCGGCTGTTTTGCCTGTTGACATTTATTTATTCAGTGTTTTTGTGTCCAAAAATAAATGAAATTGATGTTTTAATTACATTTAAAATAAAATTAATTAAAAAAGTGAATAAAAATGTAATAACATAAGATAATACAAGCACTTGTGAGGGATATTGGTGGTGTAGAAGAAAGAAAATCGTGCAAGTTACTCTTTGCTACATTTGTGGAAACCACAAGCAATGGATCCATTAAAGTTAAAAAATGTTGTGTTTGTGCTTTATTTGTGGTATTCGACCTACAAGAACAATAAAATATTTTTTTATTGATAGAAATTTTGTTTTATTTAAATATTACTTCGATTTTTATGCAAACTCTCTTCTGTTTTGCAAGTGAAAAATTTCGGGGGAAAAAACGAAGTTCAAACACATTGAGAATAGCTACTTTTTTCCCCCATCGAATATTTTCCGATGGAATTTTTATTCATAATAGGAGAAAAGGGAAAAGTAAAAAAACTCGCACGGAATTTTTGTTGGGCTGCTAGCCATAATCGACCCATAAATTTACAAGTCTCAGCAAGCCGACAGCTGATTATAAATTTTGGTGTACGCTCACTGTTAAAATCCATACATAAAAATTGCTGCTTATATTTAGCCGACTACAAAAAATGGAGAAAGATTATCTATAAATTCGTCATGTAGTTTTTTTATTTTTATAGTTATTCCCTCAAAACTCCGCCATTTACAAACCGATTTCGGATTTTTTGTCTTTATTTAAAAAAAATGTACTTCCAGATTGGTCCCATTGAAAAGTGGGCGGTGTCACGCCCATACGAAGTAAATGCACATGCCTTTTCCTCTACTTCTAATCAACCGATTCCTATGAAACTTTGCACACACATTAAGCTTCTGTTTGAATACTACATCATGATAAAAAAAGTGGGTAGTGCCACGCCCATTCAAAGTAAATATTCTTTTTCAACAACTTCGGCTAAATCGATTCTTATGAAACTTTGCATACACATTTAGTTATTGTTACAATACAACATTATGGCTAGAAAAGTGGGCAGTGCCATGCCCATGAAAACTAAATATTCACCCCTATCGCAAATACCTATTCCCATGAAAAAACTCCTAAATTTTCTGATTTACTATAGTGAATGTTTCCCATAACAAAGTTTTTGGGAGCGAATTCACAAACTTAAAAAATGTGGCATCGCCAATGTTTACTCCCACGAATAATTTTACAAAATAAGTTCACAACAAGTGTCGATGGGAACGAGAAGGGAACATGTAAGTTGTAATTTGTATTTAAGCTAGGACTGTATTAAATTACTTTTTTATTTTATTAAAAGAGCACAAGTGTTAATAAATAGCAAATTAATTGTCTGTTGGAGGAGACGTGCGCTAGCCAAAGTGCCAGCCATTTTCACTACGGGTGGTACTGCGAACATCTTGCTGCTAGCAGGCAAATTTTCCTCTAACGATTAATCCCGTATGTATATTCGCAATCTACGGATTACTTCTTCTCTTCCAGCGCCACAAAACGCAGTTAAACTTTGTTAATTTCTTCAAAATGTGTATATTTTTCTTTTACAAGAATGTAAACAAATTATTTATAAATCACTGATAAATGAATCACAATAGAAACTATTACTCCCAACTAATTCACAATAGAATCTTTTACTCCCAAAATATTCGCGATACTGGTTTGTTGGGAATGGGAATATAGGTTTGCTCCCAAACAACTTATTCCCATAACTTTCGCGATAGGGGTGATTAATTTAAACTACTTTTACTTTACCGATTCTAGTGAAACCTCGCACAAAATTAGTTTTCGTGAAAGTACGGCTGTTTTCCTAAACGCATGATGCTTTGTAGTAACACACTGTAGCTTGTTCCTAAATGTAGCACTTAAAATTATGACAATGTGGTCTATTCCTAAAAATATAATTTCTATTGTCGATGCGCATAGAAGAACCAATTGTGTATCCATAAAAAAGTCTATGCAAAGCAAGACACAAACTAACTTTACAATGAATCAATACAGTATTAATACTGTATTGACATATTATAAGCATACGTTTAGGAAAACAGCCTACAGCATTATGATAAAATTATGGGCAGTGCCACTCCTATTATGCAGTCGGTTTTTTTTGCAAGAATTATTTCTTTGTATTTCCTATGGAGTTTGACAGCGACTGTACAACAAAAATGTATGTTGGTTTTGTATTGTTGTACTTGTTGCCACTGCGCTGCCACCTTGTAAAATAAATAAAATTAACTATGGGCATTTCCAAAGAAAAGCCCACTTTTTGTCATGTTACGTTAGCAAACAATTAATCTTGTTTCTCGGATAAAAACTTAGGGTCATATTCATGAAACAAATTTCTATACAAAATTTGTTTCGTAAACCTTTGTTATGTATTATAAATAAGGAGGTTATTATTTTATTTACTTTTTTTGTATTTTGGTGTAGGCGTAATTAAATTAAAAGAAGCTTTGTTTGTTTAAAGAGAGCAAACGAAATCATTTTTATTTACAAAAAACTAAAAGCGCTACAATATGATTGAAATTGCATATGAATAGCATGCATTACTGGCATTATATATGACAAATACACGACGTGTGAACACACATACATATGTTAGATTTTCTAAATACACTTATACAATCACACGGGAAAATCCCCAAAATAAACAAATACCATTTTACAGCGCAATGATAATTGAAAATAAAATTTTGGAAAATATAAGAAAATTTACAGCAAGACTGAGGGCAGAAACAAACGAAGAGATGCTTACACATACTCGGCTCTTTTTAGACAATCGAGATGAATTGAGATTTGAACCAATTGAAACCCCACAGCAGCAACAACATTAATACTAGACATCGATAGACAGTAAAATGTAATAAAGAATTTATAAGAGACATAAAAAGTGAGAGTGAAAATCTTAGAAGAATCCTAAACTAAGAGCCACAAGAAATTAATTCTTGGCAAATGTTTTGCAGCAGAGCTAATGCTTATTTCAAACCTTGGACTAAAATTAAATTTTGTGTGTAAGAAAAAAGTGAAAAACAGAAATTATTCCCAAAGAAAACGAAACAAATATTTAAAAAGAAAATAGGCAAAAATTAATGAGAGCAACGTATGTAGTGTCTGTGTAGGTGGCTGGCTATCAAAAGACTCACACAAGAAGAAGTCAATCAATGATGATGGACCATTTTGTGTGTGAGTGCGTATGAGTAATTATTTCGAATATTTGAGAAAGAAACTTGTTACGAAAGTTTTTGATATTTACAAAATTGTAAGCATTGACAAAATGGTACCTTTACGCTCTTAATTGTAATTTTATTGGTTGAAAAATAGATTTAAATTGTCAGTAGCAGGCGCAGAGAGATTGAGAAATCAGTTTTTTCTCACACAATCCCTGCTCAATGCGATCAGTGATTTTCTTTCTATTCGAGGCAAATGTAAAGACATTCGAAAGCTATAGTGTTGTTATTAAAAATAAAACTATGAATGATTACTCGATTAACCCAAAACTTTTTTTTACCAAAATCAAAATGTGTGTAACCTGTAATCTTTGCAAGAGTAACGAATAGCCACAAAATTATAATTAATCTTTAATATTGTTAGTAAGATGCTTAGCCAAAACCATTAAACTTCTGCTTAAAATTTTAATTTTATACAAGTAGCCACTGCATCAGATAACAAATAACCATCAAAATTTTTATTATATTTAAGACAATTGAAAAATATTTGCATAAAGATAACCGTCAGGTACTTTATAGCAATGGGTACTAGTAAGCAGATATAAAGGATAATCAAAAATTTATATTAAATGCTTCTATTTTGAGTAATATCATTATACTTTTGTCATAAAACTTAATTTTTTTCAAGTGGCTACTTGTAAAATTAGCGAGTACCCACCCATCAACTTCTCGAAAGTATCCTCTATTTTTATTTTTTTAATAAATATTTAGAGCAAGTCAATAGTATTCGCATAATTGAACTAAAACAAAATCGTTAGGTACTTTACAGCAATGGGTACTCGTATGCAGAAATAAATATTATTAAAAAAATTATATTAAATGCTTCTATTTTGAGAAATATTATTCTAGTTTTGTTACAAAACTGAATTTGTTGCAGGTGGTTACTTGTAGAATTAGCGAGTACCCATCAACATCTTGATAGTATACCCCACTATTTTTAATAAATATTTAATTACAATCAAGAAAACATTAATGCTAATTTGTGTTTTGTTTAAGACGATTTGAAAATATTCGCATATTGTAAATTAAATATAAGCGTTACACATTTTAGAACAATGGGTACTCGTATACAGGAATGACGAATAGTCCAATAATGATATAAAATACTTGTATTTTTATTAATATCATTATAGTTTTGTGACAAAACTTAATTTTTGGCAAGTGGCTACTCATAAAATAAGCGGGTACCCATCAACTTCCTGAGGGTATCCTCAATTTTTCTCTTTTTAGTAAGATCAATTAGTACTAAACTATACTCTACTTAACACAATTTTACAATATTTGCATATTTTAAATAAAAAATAGCCGTTAGATACTTCACAACAATGGGTACTTGTATGCATAAATAAAGAACAATAAAAATTTATAATAAAAGCCTTATAATACCATTATAATTTTGCTAAAAACTTTATTGTCATTATGTGTTTACTTGTAAAATCAGCGAGTACCCATGAATTTATTGAGAGTTTCCTCCATTTTTCTTTTTTTTAATGAATATTTCATTAAAATTAAGATAAGTAGTACTATATTATATTTAAGGGAATTGAAAAATATTCGCATATTTCAAACAAGTCATAGCCATTAGGTACTTTGGAACAATGGGTACTCGTATGCAGATACAACGAATAATAAAAAAATAACTTTAAATACTTCTATTTTTAGTATTGCCCTTATAATTTTACTTTAAAGCTTAATTTTATGGAAGTATCGATTTGTAAAATTAGCGAGTACCCATTAACTATTTGTAGGTATCATTAATTTTACTTTTTGTAATATATATTTAACTAAAATTTATCATAATTTTTATAATATTAATACACTTCTTGCATATTTCAAGTAATACAAACCTATAAGGAGTACAGAATTATCAAAAATAGTATTATATACTTCTATTTTGAGTAATGCCATTATAGTTTTGCTTTAAAAATTAGTTATAGAAGTATCCATTTGGAAAATTTACGAGTAATTATCATTCATTTTGCTGTTTTTTTTTTAATATTGAATTAAAATTTATTATAATTGTTATTATATTAATGCAGTTTTTGCATATTTTAAGTAATTAAAACCCCTTAGGAGCTTAAAAACAATGGGTACTTATATGCTGGAGTAACTAATGAGCAAAAATAACCTTAAATTCTTTTGTATCTAGCAATATCATTGCAATTATGCTTCAAATTTTAAATTTGTGCAAGTAGACGTTTGTAAAACTAACGAGTACCCATTAACTTTTTGATATAACCATTTCTTTTTCAATCTTTGTTTTAATACATATTAAACTAAAGTTAAGGCAACTAAGTATTAATTGTTTTTATGATTAACACAATCTAAAAAATCCTAGTATGAACCAAAATTACTTTAAAACAATGGGTACCCATATGCTGGAGTGACGAATTGTCGAAAAATAGTATTAAATACTTCTATTTTGAGTAAAAGCCATTATAGTTTTGCTTTAAAACTTAGCTTAGAAGTATCAATTTGCAAAATTAACGGGTACCCATTAAATATTTCTAAGTATCATTTATTTTCCTTTTTTTAACAAATATTCAATTAAAATTGGCTATAATTATTATTATTATATTAATATAATTTGAAACTTCTTGCATATTTTAAATAATAAAATTCCTTAGAAACTTTACAGCAATGGGTACTCGTGTTTTGTAGTAACTAGTTATGAAAAATAACATTACATATATTCTTCTCTTTTCAGTAATGTAATGGCAATTATTCTTTCCATTTTAATTTTATGCCATTAACTGTTTGTAAAATTAACGAGTACCCATTAACTTTTTGATGTGATTATTCATTGTTCTACCTTTTTTATTTAATTATTAGACTAAAATTAAGAGACATTAGTGTTAAGTATTTTTATAATAAATGCAATTTAAAATTTTCTTATATTAATAGTAAAATAGCTTTAAAACAATGGGTACCCATATGTTGAAGTGACGAGCTATGAAAAATAATATGAAATGTTTCTATTTTGATAATATCATTATGGCTTCGCATTGAAACATGATTTTTTGCAGGTAGAAATTTTTAAAATCAACGAGTACCCATCAATTTTTTTAATATATAACTTCTTTTTCTTGTCGTTTTTGAATATTGAACTAAAATAAACAATAATTAAGCAAAATCCTTGAAAAGGGTAAGCCTATACTTTAGTTTTAAACGGTTACCCATTACAAAAATAACGAGTACTCGTATATTTTTACATAGCAAACAAAAATTTATTATCATTTATCTGATGTAGCTATTTTTGATTTAAAATTAAACACAATTTTGTACAATTTCAGAACAAAATATAGTTTTTCTAAAGTTATTTAAATGAGTTAGGAGTGTTTAAATGATAATTTTTAATGAAAAGTATCATCAAGCATATATCCTGATTAAAGCCTAAAATGTTTATTTTTAATATTTAAGTAACTTAATATCTAGCAAACTTTTGTTATTTCAAGAAAATATGAAGAAGGAAAAAAATAATTACTTTACCAGTGTCTAAGTTGTACTTTCAGACGGAAAATATTTTCAATTTTTCTGTCCCCCAAAAAGGCTGCACACAATATTAGGGCGAAAAAGCAAGCCAACTGATAGCTCTGTATGTGCCACACACTTGGCGAAAATATCTCTGAGATTAACTGAGACTTTTGAGGCTATTTTTAAATGATTTTTGTTTTGTAGAGTGTAAAAAACAGTGGCACGAAGCACTGCTTATTTCTAAACATACAATACTATTGGCGGCTGGTTGCCTCGCTGGGTAATGAGGTGCTGAGAACGATGTTGTTATGGTTGGTGTTGAAGACAAAGTTGCATGTAGAATTATTGAATTGAAAACTTTTTGTATTCAATTATTTTCTCTGCTTCTCTTTGTTTTGTATATAAAATTTCAAAATAAAACGTATTGAAAGAAACACGGAACTAATAGAAACACGGCAGAGGTTTTCGTTGTAGCCGTTGTCGAACGTCGGTCGGGGCTGGCTACTTTTCCTCAGATCGTAGGCTGCTAGCTATTGCTTTGCTCTTTCTCTAGATTGTAGCGTATATTAAATGAGTGTGAGTCCAACTGTATTGAAGACGGAATGGATACTGATTTAAGAAAACCAATTCAAGTTGGCTATGAGCATCAAAATAAAAAAAAATATAACAAAAACACAGGCGAAAACATTCAGAGCATCTTAGCCTCGATATAATCTTCATATATAATATATATAGTATGAGTATCTACATATATTTATATACATATATATTTATATATAAAATGTACATATGTATATACAGTTTAAATACTATATAGTATGCGTTTTAAAAAAAAATCGAACAACAACTGTATAAGTTGAACATTTTCGAATCTTTTTTTTTGAAATTTTTTTTTAATAAAAAAAAATAATTAAACAGATTTAATTATTGTTGCTGTTTTATAAATGCGAATTGAACAGCAAGAACAAGATCAATAGGTATGTAAGTAAGTAAGTATACATACATCATACTTGAAAGATATTCTTGGCTAAAGAATTTCTTCATAACCAAACAATAAAAACAACACAATTTCTAAAACAAAAATTCGTTGTAATTTTTTCTTTTTTCAAAAGCAACACTACATATTTCAAAATCAATAAATTTAATAAAAATTTCAAGATAGAAACAAATAAACGTCCGTACATCTTGACGAAATGACTCAATATTTAAAAAACTTCTCTAAAGCAACAATGTTTTACATAAATTCTGCGCAGAATAAATTATTCCTAACAAAACTTTCAAGTAATGCACTTAATGAAAAATTAAAACTAGTTTCAATTAATTCCGTAATTGAATCAATTGCTCATGTGATCAATAACAAAATTTTCTAACAATTTTTACAAATTTTGATTAATTCAAAATTTTAATTCTAATGATTGAATATACAATTTTCGTCGTACACTAAAAGAATTTTGTTCATAAATTCTGTGAATTTTGGTACATTAATCCAATGAAAAACTTCATTAAAAACTTAACTAACGTCATGCTTCGTTAGATTAATGAAACAAGTTTCGTTAAAATTATTTTAATGAAAATTTCATCAAATATATGAAATAATTTCATTGATCCATTGTAATAATTTCGATAAGCTAATGAACCTATTTCATTATTTTGATGAAATTATTTCAAGGTTTTAATGAAATTATTTCATTATTTTAATGAAACTATTTCATAATTTTAATGAAATGCTGTCATTATTTTAATGATATCTGTCCATTATTATAATGAATTTAATTCATTGTTTTAATGAAATTATTACATAACATAGTAGCCTCATTAACTAATCTCTTTTATTGACTATTTTAATTTATTAACAGTTCCGTGCTACAATTACGTGTGTCTATTGATACAATTGCACATCAGAAAACTGTGTAAAGTTGATGACCGCGCACAGTATCGAACTCAGACTCTTGATTTTCGTCATTCTCTCTTGGTTCGTGGTTATTGTTCCATGGTCGCCATTTTGAATTTGCTATAAATCGTTGTTATGCTCTTTAATATGATTCACGATAGGTTTTGACTTTGGTCCCTGGCGTTACACTACCCCAGATCCGCCATTTTAAATTTAAGAATGTAGCCTTAAAGTATATGACTTTGACAAGAGGTTTGAAACTGTTCTGGCCAACAGAAGGAAATGGGGAGAAATGGAACCCCGCTATTCCTTTGGAACTGGTACCATCAGGTGGTCCACTGATGGTTCCAGAACGCCGCAGGCTCTGGCGTGATAGTCGTAGGACCAAGGACTAGCTACTACGAGTCCTTGGGAAAAGCTCCTACCCATTGGTCTTTCCATACGAAAAATATGACAGGTAACCAATCATAACTAGCCCTTGAAAGTATGCTGCAATTGTGTACGTTTTTAAAAAACACAATTGGCCAATTCACAACCTGTTGTATGTGTTGTAGATCGTATAATTGTTATTGGTAATTTCCATATAAACATTTGTTTAGAAACATGTTTATGTGGAAATTACCAACAAAATTTATACGATCTACAACACCTACGACACCTTGTGAGTTGAACAAATGTGTTTATTGTAAATTCCACACGAAAAAAGTGGTGCTCATATTATTTCGCATGAAGACTCAAAATGTTGTAGATACATTTCATATGTTTTTCACAAAATAAACAGAGTACTACTTCTGCAACAATTTTTATTGACTTTTGACAGCACTTCGCACGAAATGATGAACAAAGTACCATGCTTTACAACTTCAATTGGACAATTGTGTGTAACAACCGGAAATAAGTAGTTACATAATTTGCAGCGTGTAAATATTGATTAATTAAGAACTAAAGCAGCAGAGCACCTAAATAATTTGAGTTTACTTCGTTCTTATTGATAAAAAAAAATTAATAACAAACAGATAATAAATAGTTAATGAATCACCGTGGCGCGTCGCATATTGTGCTTTTTTCTTTCTGTTGTTTTTGCGGGGAAAAATATTTGAACTCATTATTTGGAAGCCACCAAAAAAAGCAATCACACATACAAGCTTTCTGACTTACATACACATATGAAGAGTTTAAAACACACATATGTATGTATGTAGATACTTTTCTATGTGCAATATGCTTAGATATTATGACTAGATGCGACACAAGTACATACTCGTACTTGGCGCGAGCTAAACAATACCAAAATCTATCACACATTAGCCAAAAAATAAACCAATTCGTAAAATGAAAATATGTGTGTGTGTACAAGAATAACAACAAATTGTGTAAGTATGTACATATGTTTGCTTATAGATATTAAGGCTCGCTGAGAGTTGGGCATGAAAAATCTAAACATTGCTCAAAGTAAGTGTAAACAAATAGAGCAAAAACAACAAGTAAATACAACTACAAATAAAATTATAACGCAAATTAAAGTATGACGACAGCCAGTGTTGCCATATTTGTTTCTTCTTTTTTAGTGAAAAATCCAGTTAAAGCTAAAGAAGTTAAAATGCACAAAAAATTAATTTTTAGAACCAATTGTAAATGATCATTTGAGCATACATAATAGCTTCCGAAAATATGGACAGACTGTCTTCAAAATGTTCTTTATAGTTCAGATTCAACGAAGTTTATATGTTAGAATCTGCTGAAATCTCATCAAAAATTTATAAATAAGCAACAAATCACTAGATAGGCTAGATGTATTGCCGGCTAGATTTATTGCAGAATATCTTTCGTGCAATTTTTATACGACAGAGCACATATAAAATACATAAATATTGTTGAAAGACGTGCGGTGCAACTTCTCGGAAATTTTTTGTTACCCCTCTCATGTTAAAGATCGGTCTCTTTAATGAGATTTCCCAAAACATTTGTGGCGTCTAGCGATGGCCCACCGTGAACTGGACCGGTTCTAACAGAGATATATTTTTGTAGCTTTATTTTTGCATATTTTGGTATTTTCTCCCAAGACAGATCTTGAAAGATCTTTTCAAGCTGCATTCAATGGAGCATTAAACTTTGTCATTCATACCATCAGCAATGCGTTATTCCATAAAAAAGCCACGATTTGTTAAGCGTTTTTATTGCAGGTGCTACTTATATTAAAATAAATTTTACTTTATTTTTAGTATTATATAATTTGAGGCATTGTTTATTAATTTCTATTTCTAGTTATTGCAGAAGCTCGCACGTTTCTAAGAACAGAAATAAATAAACAATGCCTAAAATTAAATAATTCATAAAAAAAGTAAAATTTATTTTAATATAAGTAGCATTGCTGATGATATGAATGGTAAAATTAATGCACTATTGTATGTAGCTTGAAAATATCCTTTAAACGATGTATATTTTTTAATATGTTGTCTTGGTAGAAAATACGAAAATATGCAAAAAAAAAACTGCTAAAAGATACCTTTTTAAATACGGTCCAGCTCACGGGCGGTTATCGCTAGACCCCTAAAATGTTTTAGGCAACCTCACTAAAAAGACAAGTCGAGTCGTTCTAATGTATATATATCGAGATAATATACAAATTATTCGAATGGATGTATGTATTATCACAGTGCTGTTCTAAAAGTTGCTGCAATTAATGCGGGTGCTAGACGGATCAATATTTTACCTTCAATATATGTGCTTGTGTGAGTTTGTTGTGAAAATCAAAAGCATTTTGATATTCTTCAATATTACCCCTCCGTATATGTGTAACAATTTTTTGTAAACAAACGCTCACAAGCACATATATTGAAGCTGAATATTGATCTGTTTAGCAGCCACTTAAGGCAGAAAAAGTAAAAATTTTAAATATTTAAGTTTTTTTTTAAGAGTAAAAATCTTTTTATTTTTTCGACCGAACAAAAAAGCTTCAAAAATAAGATAAATCTTCACATACGGTAACACTGACGACAGCGCATTATTTAGTTAATCAAACAGCCAAGCACACACACAAACTTACACACAGCCATACTTTTATACAATATGCCATGTAAGACGGTGTTGTTGTACTTTTGGGGTAATTTGGGATGTAATTTTAGTGTGTATTTGTTATTGTTGTTCCTATTGATGTCAATACACGAAGATGATGTTGCCACTGTTTGTTTTACTCTCGTTTGGTCGTTCGTCGGTTCTGTTGATCTGTGCGAGGATTTTTTTCTTTCTTTCTTTTTATTTATATTTTTTATTTTCAATTCAATCGGGCCATGTTTAAAAATAAACTTCTTCTCTATTTGAAAACGAAATTTATACTCATGTTTATTTTTATGGAAGTATAGTATAGCTTTAAAAAATTACACATACCTTCAGCAGACATACTAGATACAATTTAGAAAGGAGCACACATTGTGGTATTAATAATTTTACGAGCAGACTTTTAATAGACTCAAGTCAACTAAATGGAGTGAAGCAAAGCTAAAATGGCGCAATAAAAACATTTTACATGTTTTGATTTCTATGTGTCTATATAAGAATGAAATTTACATACATACATACAATCAACACTACCTAAAAAGCGAGAGTACACATGAGGAGTCGGTGGCGTTCTCCGAAAACAGCATGTAGTTTTTGACGTTTTGGGGTCCTATCAAGCTATTCTGATTATTTCTGTTATGATATTCCTGTGGCTGTGGTTGCATTAGGGTGCAGCATCGGATTTTTTAGATTTTCAATATTGAATAGCACTAGAGCAGTGGTGTCCAAACATACACTATCCTATTCTATGTTTGTGTATGAGCTTCGCGGCTATATAAAGGGTGGGCAAATTTGAGGTTAGGAAGTAAATAGGCTGTCAAATAATTAAATGTCAAGAATTGAGCTGTCATTCTTTGGCATTTATTTAGAGAAAACTCGGGAAATTTTAACCATTGAACGCTACACTTTTGAATAACGAATTTTAATTGTGGAAATTTACCATCAAAATTGTGAAAATTATACTGTATCACTTCGTAAAATTCGAGCAGCTTTTCCCCGTAATCAGCCTCCTTTAATTCTTGGATGAGTTGAACGTTATAGGCGTGAAGATGAAGATCTTTATGCAAAATGTTGGGCAAAGCACATCTGGTGATATCCAATTGAAGCAGTCATTGCGAAAAAGGCATGAGTCACACTTTTTCAAATTTAGTAAAATTTTTTCAAATTTAGTAAAATTTTCACCATTTTGATAATCAATTTTCACAATTAAAATTCGTTGTTCAAAAGTGTAGCGTTCCATGGTTAAAATTTCCCAAGTTTTCACTAAATAAATGCCAAAGGATGACAGTTCAATTCTTGACATTTCATCATTTGACAGCCTATTTACTTCCTAACCTCAAATTTGCCCACCCTTTAGATATGCTGTGTCTCTCATAGTTATTCGGCATAGGAAATCTTACAAGCCTTACGTTTAAGATATAAAATGTGTTCAGCACTTTTATGTAAAATGTTACGGGAAATATTTTCGTAGAACATTTTAACCCCCTAACTCTTTGTTGCGTGGGTGCTTTTGTAGCTTTCTTAAAAAATGAGTACTAAAGTCCCCTTCAGTGGCGATATAGCTGCCTGAAATGTTCTATAAAAATATTCACCATAAAATTCTACTATAGTTCTTCAAATACATCCAAGCTCCAGACTCAACTTGAACACCAGAAATCGTTCCAAACAAAATATGTGTTTAAGGGTTCATTTCATAGTTGTGGGTCGATTATGGATAGCAACCAAATTTCAGTTTCGTTACCAGCCGGAAACTGAAAATTTGTGGTTGCCAGAAAAGCACTAAACAACAACTGAACTTAACAGCTCTCAGTTGCTAGTTGCCATTCGTAATAACGTTTTTTTGCAATTGGCAACCCAACTGAGGTTATACTGGGCATAGCAAATCTTGTAAGCCTTAGGTATAGGATGTTTTCAGCACTTTTATGTAAAACACCATGGGAAAAACTTTTGTAGAACATTTTAACCCTAAAAAAATTCGATGTATGGGTCATTTTTTCTATTTCTTAAAAAAGGGGTAAAAAACTCCCCTTTGATGGCGACAAAGTGGCTGAAATGTTCTTTTACATTTATTTAAATATACCCCGGCTGCACTCTCAACTTGAACGCCAGAAATTGTTCAAAACTTAAAATGTGTTTAAGGGTTAATTTCGTACTTAATTAATGTGTTACCTTCTTTGTGAAAGGGATTGCGTAGAGAGAACAGGTATTGAAGTGGGAGAGATATAGAAAGCTTAATTCATTTAGAACTCTGCTATTGCGCGTTTTTTAGAGCAGTGTTGCAGCCCCTCTGGTGTAGAGTAGAGGCATTAAATTGTTTAAGGTGTGTAGCCATTTATTAGTTCTTTTACTTCGCCGACGATTCTGCTACAATTCCGACGAAGCAGGGTGCAGTGAAGTACATTAGGATATGTCTGTATTTGTCGCTGCCGGTACTGACAAAGTGATTAGTGCTATGCCTTCCTCACTTTAACAGTCCAACAATAATCAACATAATAACACACCAATGCACATCAGAAAAATTCATGATGTTGAAACTAGTCTTGAACTCAAGACCTCAGGGTTTGAAGTCAAACGCGCTAACAGTCAGTATAACGATGTGCAAAAATTAACTCCAGATGTAAACTTTCGAAATGCCGATACACGTATATATTTTTTTGTAGCGCTCCACCAGAATCAGTCGTTAGAAACATGTAATTTTTGATTGTGTTATTGTTTTAATATAATCTCTTTGGACTGTAAATTTAGTTTGTTCTTGTTCTGTATCTATTTCGGAGGAAATTCAAAATGTTTATCGGATTGTCAAGGTAATAAAGTTTCACATTCATCACATGCTTATTGTGAGCCCACTCTTTTAATAAACTGCCTAACAGAAGATCATAAGATTGATAATAATGAAGTTGCCAATGAGTTGGCTCGTTCATTTACAATGATGATGAAAATGTTATGTATTAATATGATCCCTTTTACGTAGTCGCTGAAGTTGGGAGAAAAAATACTGAAATTTTTGTGCTTTTTAGCTTGAATCGTTTTTTCATAATATTGTTTTTTATCTAAATTTATTACAATACGCTCACATGCAAGCAGCCACTGATCAAAATTATAAATGATAGAAACCATATTACAAAACTTTCAAGAAAATCCAGACATTAGGGCAAAATAACAAAAATAACAAGTACTTAAAATACACATACGAAATGAACGAGTGAGTATGTGAGATATAATTTCATATACCAACTACAGGAATAAAAATCCCAATATAGAACTACAGATGTCTTTTGCCTCGGAGTAGATCTTAAGTGAGGTTGATCTGCATTTTAAGGTAATTTTCTTAATTTTATAAAGATTTTTCTCATCTACAAAATAAGTATTTCGCGCTTTTAAATTGTTGTTGTAGTTGTTGGTTTGTGCATGCATGCTATATTATGGCTGTGGTTATAGTATTACGTAGACTTGAAGATTGAGTTCAGTTTCTATTTTTAGAAAAAAAAACTGTGCATATACTATGTAGTATTGCATAGAGTTGAAGAATCTTTCCAATTGTTTATACACATATGAGTTTAGTTTATTTTTGATGCGTCTATTTTACGAGTTCCTTAAGTTTTAAAGGTAATTGAACTGCTGTTGGAGTTTTTATTTAAAGAAGAATAGAAATCATGAAATTAAATTCAAAAAGTTTAAAGAAGTTAAATTCCTTCGGAGATGTTCAACAAGACAGAGGATCGAGAGTATTAAGGCTTTATTGTTTAGTTTTAAGACTTTATTTTATATTTGTATAAACTCTTACTTACATACTTTTTTATTAAAAAAGAAAAAATCACATAAACTTCAGCTAAAACACCAACACGTACTTATAAATGCGACAGTCATTTTAAAACTAATCGATAGTAATTACAATAAAATACCATATTATAAGCTTTTAAAATGGTAGAAATAACTGTTAGAATAAAATAACTACAGAAAATTAACAAGCACGAATTGAAACGAGGTATAAAGCACAACAACAACAACAAAACAACAACAACATTTAAAAAAGGACAGTAAACATGAAAACTTAAACGCAAGCTGACACACATACTTATACAATTTCATTCGTAACTCAATAATATAAAAAAGTTTACAAAATCGAACTGTTATTTACAACTACACACACACATACATCCTACATCCATGTAAAGAAGTTATTGACAATTTTACATTGTTGTAGAATAATTGTTGTATTGATGTTACTCATTAAAACAGAGAGAATAGAGAAATGAGACAAAAATAAAATAACGGTAAAAAGGAAAATGACAATAAAACCACATGCTTGTCTAGTTTAATAGGCACGAAAACTAACCACAGGGGACAATAATAAATAAAATTAATAAAAATTATGAAAACAGCAACCAAAAATATAAAAGGAAAAGCCAGTATACAGTGGAATTCGGTTATAATGAGCCGCGGGGTTCATTATAACCGTGCATTATAAAATGTGCAGACTATTGTGTTAAAGAAAGTTAACTTGCGTTCAGATAATGTGCAGAGTAGCCTGATATTAATCGAATAATGTTCAGAAATTATGAAATTTAAGACAACTCGATTGATTGCCTATTAACCTGTCAGACGTCAGGCATGTCGGCAAAAATGTATCCTGGGTTATTTTAAAAAATAAATGTTGATTCTCTCTGCATCACTACTTTTTAGAAGTACAAACGCTTCTTAAAGAGCTAATTTGTTTGTGGTACTTTTTGGAAAAGATAATTTTCGCTAAAGAAACTTTGTTGAAAAAAAGGTGCTCATTGAAAAAGTACTATTCAAGAAAAGGTACTTTTTGTAACATGTACTTACTTTAAATGCGTACTTTTTGAAAAATGTACTTTTTAACATAGACACTTTTTGGAATATTTACTTTTTTTTAATGTGTATGTACTTTTTAAAATGGTGCTTCGGGGAAAAAATTCTTTTGAAAAAGGTAGTTTTTGGAAAATACATATATTTTTTAAAGGTATCTTTTGAAGAAGTACTTATTTGGCCATGTCACAGAGTTCAATTCCGTTCGGAAACGAAATTCAATCCACCTTAATATTTCAACCCCTACCATACCTGCGTCAGCAACGGTCTGGAAGCACCTGACAAATTTGCGTATTTTAGTTTTCTTTTTTTAGACACCAGCTGCTACAAAAATGGGGTGGATTGAATTCCGTTTCCGAACGGAATTAAACTCTGTGCTTTGTAAAAATAGTACTTTTTTGAAAAGGTACATTTTTTGGAAGGGTACTTTTGAAAAATTTACTTTTTGGAAAATGTACATTTCGGAAGAGGTATTTTTGAAATATGATGCATTTTGATAAATGTTCTTTTTGATTGAGTTATTAGCTGAAAAATTCAATTTTTTTTAAAAGGTACTCTGTAAAATAGTACATATTGGAAAAGGTACTTTTTGCAAAATGTACTTTTTTTAACAAGTTCTTTATTACTTTTGGAAAAAAGTTCTTAATAATTAGTGGTTTACAAACATAAAGAATTTACCTACGAAGTTTCTAGCCCTGGTGTCTAAAATTACTTGCACAGTTTAAGTTGATATCATTCATATATTAGGTCTGTTCAATAACTGAAAGTTGTTACTAATTGTTACTAGTTATTACTGGAGTGTTCACGTACTCGAAAAACTAGCAACGAGAGAGTGAAAAAAGAGCATAAAAAGTTGAGAGAAAAAAAATTGTTTGCAAGTTTTTGCTAGTAAAATTTTTAATAGCAGGAATTAGCCAAACAGCTGTTTAGATCTTTTGTTTATAAAATAAATGTTTGAAAATTCATGAAAAAGTAAACTTATTCTAATTTTATTGAATTATTAAGAAGCTAATACTTTTTAAGAAGTCAAAAATATTAAATACGGTAAGATTGCATATTTTTCTTTAATTTGACTGCAGCAGTGGTCGTTAAAAGAGTTTAAAATGCTTGAATTGGGTGGCAGAAAATTTTCCACCTTAAGGTTAAATCATAAAGGTTACACTCGAAATATTATGTGAGTCAAATATAAGAAAAAAAACTTGGCAAGTTCCTGTAAAGAACAAATTCAACTAAATTAATTTTAAAAATTCTACAATTACATTGAAATTAACTTTATTTCTACTTTTAACTAAAAAATCCGTATGTATAAGCAGTTGTATTTTTATTTCTGCTATTTAAATACTTTACACACAAAGTTTTATTTACGGACAGTTAAAAGGTAACACTTTTTATCCTAAGTTCTGTTCATGTAACTCAAAATTATAAAATTTTCATATATTTTTTACGATATGTCTAACTTTTCATAAACAGTACTAACATCTAATGTAAAGTTTTTTGGGTGTACAAACTGTTTATTTTGTTACTAGCAAATTTTTGCTAGTAAAGTGTTCATTTACTTTTTCATATCTTAGAGATTAATTTTACAAATTTCTGCTACTCTCTCGTTGCTAGTTTCTGCTAGGAAAGTAAATGAACAGACCTACTAAAACATGATTTCTGTATTTTCTCTTTATAAAGGCAAAATGCGAAATAAAGTCCTTTAAAACAGCGTCACAGAAGTAAAACCCAAAAGGAGCGTACAGAAAAGAATAGTACGCAATTGAAAAGTTAAAGTTTAAGGATTAAAACGTAGATTGAATCTGGTCTACGAAAGAGAAAGACAAAGTGAGAGAAATGTTTGCATGTGTGTTTGCAACGATGACACAAGTTGGGTTTAATATGGAAGTAAAAAAAGAGGGGTGCAAAATTTATACACACACACTCAAATAATCTGCTATTTTAAACATGCAAAGCACACACAAGCAAACATATTGTTCGTTTCACTATTCAATACAGACTTAAATAATAAATCCTTTGAACATCTAGCAAAGTCTAAATTGAGTTTAAGCAATATTGGTTTTTATTTTGAAGGGTGGGAGAGCAAAGGCAATAAAAAATTACACTTTTGGTGTAACGGAACCCTAAAAAAGGACGCACATAAAGAAAATCTTTGAAAAATCATGATGAAATTCTTATTGGAGTAAATAATATGTTAAAAGAACTGTAATATTATTAATAAAATTGCAATCAATACCTGGGTAGGTACTTACCGAAATATGTATTAACAAACAGCTGCAAATTTTAAATAATCAAAATCTGTGTTGTAGTAATTTTAAAATGTATACTTTTTTAAAGTATGATACAAAAATAAATTAACTTTTTCACACTTTTTGTTTATAATAGATGTCACTTTATTGCTCTCCAAATTTACACTAAAATCACTGAAACCGTTCGTAGCCTGCAAGCTCTCCTTATTTCGTAGCAAATTTATATTTTTCTGTTTCCTTTAATATCTATTTATAAGCGCGTTTTTGTCATGTTTTGTAATGTATACCATACCACTTTTTAAACTCCACTTTTTGCTTCTTCCATAGCTTACGATTTAATTTCTTTTGGCATTCATATTATTGTTAAGCTGATTTTATATTTTTTGCTGTTTCCTTGTCGAATTTTTCGCCCATCTGTTTTGTTGCCATTCTAATACAACCCCCTTTTTGTTATTCTTATTGTTAGAGATACCATACTTTTCAAAATAAGTTAAAGTAATGCCCTGCCTTATCGACTATTAATACATTATTTTTACCGTTCTTAGAGTTGCCATCAACTCTAAAACAAGACAAAATTCCTAAATAAAAATAATTTGTGGAAGTTATATAAAAAGGGACTATGACGAAAGATATATATAGAATATATAGAAACATTCAATAAATTATTTTTGTGTCTGAAATATTATGTGTTGCGCTTTCTATGCAACACCATCGATATAGTTTCTTATGAAAATAGTTAACCACCAACGCCAAAACATTGGTAAGTTTCTCTATTTGACAATTTAAAAATTTCAACATATCAATCAAAAAAGAGGCTTTTCACACTAAAATGGAAGAACACTTTTTACTCACAAATGGAGATGTGATGGAATATTTGGCTCTTCACATTTCAATGGGACAATTTCTCAGATATAAATACAGGAACGAAGTACTTAACAGCTTTGTAACATCTTAAGAAAGTTTCTGATATAGATCGACCAACTGGATTGTTCAACTAAGTTGTAAAAATAGTCGTAACAGATATCGTCCATATCTTGAAGCAGATGTATTTTATATTAATATTTTTAGCAAACTTTACATTGACGTTTTTCTTATAGAGCATTTACATCAAAGTGACATCTAGCAGACTAAAATCTATCAAAATCTATACGATTTCCATAAAAAATGTTTAAGTTTATCTTGATTTTACATAAAAAATAGTTCATCAAATGTGAAATAGCTACAGCACAGATCTTAAAAAAATAGTGTACAGCGTTTTTTTACAGCAATATGAAGAACACCACAGCTGTATGAGATGGTAGCTCTCATATTGAGCGAGCTCATTTACAAATCCACTAAAATAAATTCATATATACGATGTAAGGTTTGAAAAATTATATTTTTGCTTTTTAGCGGACTTTTAATATAAATTATTAACTGCGTAGGGAACTAGCTGTTGTGAGATTGAAACCGATCGATCTCAAATCGCGTAGTTTTGCACAACTAATAATAACCGAATAGGTGTAAATTGAAGTTGTGGATTAAAATTTTAGTTGTAATGAAATATTCTAAGCCTCAAAAACTAAAAAGTATTATTAAGTCATCTGTGAAGGCCATGATATCCTATACGATCGAACGATTCATTCACAAGAAAATATAATAGAATTCTGTTAGTTTCTTGTAAATGAAACAAAGTGTCTTGTTGTGCCATACTATCACATAAAAAAAGATGCAAAACATATGTTTCGGAAATGTTTATGTTATTTTATATATTTCGTGCATATGTTGCACATGTTATTGTACGCATTATTGTCGTTTTGGCTTATACTATGAAACAAATGACACAATATTGTAAAATTTTCTGACGGTGAAAAAGCTAACATAACACTGAATAATGTTGCCAATACATTACACAATTTTCTCGATTGTACAATAAAAATCAAGAGTGTTTGATTTTTGCCAATATATTGTGCTACCTTCGAATATGACGTACATATTAGCGATATTATTGTACAATTCGAAATATTGCACAATTATACCAAGTTTATACGGTAATATTAACCACTTAGTTCGCTCTCTGGATCACGATTGCGAACCTTGGTGCTCAAAAGATTGTTCTTGTTTCATGTTGAATGCAAATACTTCTACACTTTAAAATACGTTTCACAATTTTTTCGTTTTTGTTTAAATATATATACTTATGTAAATGTATGCTCTTTTTATTTGTTTAATGTTTTCGTTTATTTTTTGAGCACATTTTTTTTTTGATTTTTTTGTTAACATTTTTTCACAGCTTGTTCGGATAAACTAGCAACAATTTGTTATCAAAATTGGAGATGATAGTAAATTTTCGAGGCTCGCAGCTAGATTCAAAATGATCCAAGATGGTTCGCTCTCAAAATTTTATATGGCAAAACATGTAGATTCAATCATGGTTGGGGCGCGAACCATGAATGAGAGAGTGAACCTCGAATATCGCTGTCTATATGAACATGGTATTATATTGCAAGTGGGTGGGCCGCTTAATATCCATTAAAGTGGCCACAATGAAAACTAGTTCCAAAATTTTGGGTGAATTCATAAATGCAGTAAATTTGTGCAAAAGGTGTGCAAAATATTGCAACAGTAATAAAAATGCTGTCTTTGTTGCAGTTTGTGTAAAGAATCTTTTGATGGTACATTTGGCTAGTTTATTTTCGACCGCAGAACTTTGATTATTGCACAATTACTGAATTTACGAACGTACCCTTTATATTGAATAACTTTTTTTTCCAGCTGGCATCTTTTTTTGCAGATTAAATACAACTATATCATTGTTTTGGTTTTGCAATGCCATTAAAAAAAGGACGTCTAGCAACCCTGTCTTTTAAACCGCCTTACCCCCTACAAGACAGCTGTCAAAAAGTTTCTTTTCCGGTTTAATTCACTAAGAAGAAGGTACGATTTTCTAAAATCTCACGAAAATTATTTTAAAACATCTTGAAAGTGTTAAGAAAATTTGGTGTAGAAATGTTACAAATGAAAATTCAACTTTATAAGCTAGAGATCTGATAATATATTAAAGTAGAAAATGCGGTGTAACAAGATAATTGTATAGAAAAATTTGCTCTTTGTATACACATCAAGATAGCTTCATGTAAAATTGTTTCTAATGTACAAATATTTCCGTTTATTTTTATGTGCTGTGGCTGCTATAAATAGAAATTAAACAAAAATGGGTCGGTACTCGAGGGAACCAGAGACTGCAGCTAAATCCTGCAAAGCCCGTGGACCAAATCTACGTGTGCATTTCAAGGTATGTAAAAGTTGTTGCTGTTTGAAGAAAAGTGACAGTTCGTGCATCCTGAAAAATAGTTTTTGTAAAGTGCGGTTAGTTTCATGGAGTGGATTGAATAGAATAATTTTGCATCTCAAATCAGTGCATGAATTTTATTAATTGTTCTAGTAACTTTTGCAAAGATGCTATAGTGAAATAAATTTCTTTAGAGAATTTATGGTGGACCAAGCATCAGCAGAATTTATGATTATTATATGTCAAGTATTCTTCTTGGACTTGGTTACATTATGTTAAATACTAAAAATTGAGTTTTGGACTTTTTGAAAGGTGTGAAAATATTTCTAAAGTGATTGTTTAAGACAAAGAATGTTTTCAAACCCCGCCAAAAAAAGAGGTTGTTATAAGTTATTTTTGTGTCTGTTGTTAGCTGTGTATCAACAGAAATCGGTTGAGGCGATGGGAATTTACGAGCTAAATAAATTATTTAACTTCTAAACTACATTCCCAGGCGAATTGGTCTTGCTACGTTCACTGTAATGAATCGAAACAGTTTGATTTCTTGCGTCAGGTTGGTTAAAGCTAAATAAATCGGCATATTTTGCAGACAAAAAAAAATTGTTTTTAAATTAATATTTTTACCTTGTCTCGATGCGAATTCATACCAAGTAAACTCGCTAGTACAACATCTACAAAAACCACAAGAATTTAGTTTTTGTAAAATCGTTGTGCAATGTCAAATTCAGAAAGCAAATAGAGTAACTTACATCCAACAATTATAAAAATGCAACAAAAAAAAGTTAGCTGCGCTGTCAACTTCACCTGTTATTATTTCGCGTTGGCTTGCCCGAATCAAGAAAAACTACCAAATCTCAAGCATAAATACTCATTAATTCTGTTGATCATCAGCTGATTATACAAATGTGTCCAGGGAGTGCGCAATAGTTATAATAGCAACACTTTAAATTGTCTGTAAAAATGTCTCTATCTAGCATTTTCCTTAAGTTAAACGTGGACTTAAGATTACCTGTTGAACTCCAAAATAATGCTTACATTATAAATCAGGCCAAGATAAAGAACATTGTTGTATGCTTTTCTACAAGTTTCAACACTATCTGTCCTTCGACACAAAGTTTAAAAAATGTTGTAGATTCATTGTATAATAAGCCACTGAAGGAATTGGAAAAGTAACATCCGTCGCATTTCCTTTAAAGAACAAATATGGTTCGTGCTCTAGCTAGAGTATTTTTAATCGCTATCCAATGTCTTTGAACAATCGTTTGGAACTTATAGTTATTTTTATGAAAATTATTTTTTAGTAGCAGCAATTTCCAAAATCCCATAGGAAATCTGATTCGCTGCTTTTTAACTCAGCATTTGCTAAAATAACAAGTTGTTTAGTTAACCAAGGCTTGTTTTAATGCAATTTTGAATGCTGTATAATAAATATATTTAACAGATAAACAGTGGTTAAAGCTTCAATGAAAGATTAAACACTACCTGTCCTGTTAAACAAAATTTGTTATTTATATAAAAGAATTATATTCTTAATGTTCTCATGGCGAAATAAATATATAAATAAAAGTTAGGGGCGAATCACATCTATCGTAAATTACTGGACCTTATAACGGTTCTCGAGTCGATTAGAAACTTTGTAGCAGATTAAAGAAACATTTTGTAATAAGGCCCACTTACCATGAAAAACATAGATTTTTCCATCTTGAATGTTTTTTTTTCTCTTTGAATCAAATTGCAGAGTAACACCTTAGATTAGGAGTATTCGGCTTCGGTATCCTCAATGTAATTACTCTATTAGAAATTTTTTAAACCTCATGACTTACCTTAGCATTTGCCGATATGACAAGTTTTTTAATTTAATGAAACTGTTAAAACGCTAATGAATGCTGATATTAAATATATTTATCAGATAAACAGTGGTTAAAGCTTTAACTAAAGATTAAACACTACCTGTCCTGTTAAACAAAATTTGTTATGTACGTAAAAGAATTATATTCTTAATGTTCTTATCGCGAAATAAATATATAAACAAAAATTAGGGGCGAATCACCACTATCGCAAATTACTGGGCCTTATAACGGTTCTTGAGTCGATTAGAAACGTTATAGCAGATTAAAGAAACATTTTGTAATAAGACCCACTTACCATGAAAAACCTAGATTTTCCATTTTTCCATCTTGAATGTTTCTCTTTTTCTCTTTGAATCAAATTGCGGAGTAACACCTTAGATTAGGAGTATTCGGCTTCGGTATCCTCAATGTAATTACTCTATTAGCAATTTTTTAAACCTCATGACTTACCTCAGCATTTGCCGATATGACAAGTTTTTTAATTTAATGAAACTGTTAAAACGCTAATGAATGCTGTATATTAAATATATTTAACAAAAGATTAAACACTACCTGTCCTGTTAAACAAAATTTGTTATGTACGTAAAAGAATTATATTCTTAATGTTCTTATCGGGAAATAAATATATAAATAAAAATTAGGGGCGAATCACCACTATCGCAAATTACTGGGCCTTATAACGGTTCTTGAGTCGATTAGAAACGTTATAGCAGATTAAAGAAACATTTTGTAATAAGACCCACTTACCATGAAAAACCTAGATTTTCCATTTTTCCATCTTGAATGTTTCTCTTTTTCTCTTTGAATCAAATTGCAGAGTAACACCCCAGATTAGGAGTATTCGGCTTCGGTATCCTCAATGTAATAACTCTATTAACAATTTTTTAAACCTCATGACTTATCTCAGCATTTGCCGATATGACAAGTTTTTTAATTTAATGAAACTGTTAAAACGCTAATGAATGCTGTATATTAAATATATTTATCAGATAAACAGTGGTTAAAGCTTTAGCAAAAGATTAAACACTACCTGTCCTGTTAAACAAAACAAATTGTTATATAGTTGGAAAATTTCTTAATTTTACAACTGTAAAAGTTTTTTTATATTCCCAATAAAAAAATCAAATGATAATAAAATTATCTTTTTCATTACAGAACACACATGAAACCGCTCAAGCCATCAAACGCATGCCATTGCGTCGTGCCCAGCGTTTCTTGAAAGCTGTTGTTGATAAAAAAGAATGTGTACCTTTCCGTCGCTTCAATGGTGGTGTTGGTCGTTGTGCCCAAGCCAAACAGTGGAAGACTACCCAAGGTCGTTGGCCCAAAAAATCCGCCGAGTTCCTTTTGCAATTGCTTCGCAATGCGGAAGCTAATGCTGACTGCAAAGGTCTCGATGTTGACCGTTTAGTTGTTGATCACATTCAAGTGAATCGTGCCCAATGTTTGCGTCGTCGTACATATCGTGCCCACGGTCGTATCAACCCCTACATGTCTTCACCCTGTCACGTTGAAGTCATCCTCACCGAAAAGGAGGAAGTAGTTGCCAAGGCTTCGGAAGATGAGCCCGCCAAGAAGAAGTTGTCCAAAAAGAAGTTGCAAAGACAAAAAGAGAAAATGATGCGCTCTGAATAGGCTTTTTTCCCTAATTTTAATGTATAAATTTTTCTGTTTAAGCGTATGATGGGACATGTTTTTTTTTGTAACAAAAGATATTTTTTAGAAGATGCAAAAGGAAGTGTTAAAATAAAACATCAAAAATTTGAACGATGGTTTTTAAGAAAATGAAGAATGGAGTTTAAATGGGTACTCGCGGAAAAAACTGCAAACATTCAAAATATGTTGGACGCAAACTGCAGCCGTTGGGAACAGAATAGGCAAATTAAAAACAAAAACCACCCTTATTGTGTTGTCTGTTTTTGCCTTCATGGATTTCTAAAAATTGTGTTATTATTTAGCAAACTATTGATTGTTTGAATGCAAACTCCAGTTATACAGGGAGTTACTATAATCCCCCGATAGTCCCAAATTCATGAACACGTACTTCCGTTTCCAAACGGAAATTTTCCATATTCAATCCCCAAAAGGATTTCATGACCCCAATCATTCGGTTTTGCAGAGGAAATGGTACCAAGCCAATCCGTATGGGGTTCTATGAACAGAATGATTATTCGTTTTGCGAAATCCATGACTTCCATCACATTCCGGATAGTGTCCGCTGGCCATATTCGTGCAGGATTTACAGAGATAAAAAAAAACAAACTTTGAATAAAATGTGTATGTGGTGATTAAAAGACAAGAATTTTGGCAAGTTTAATGATTTTTGCTTTTATCGCCGTAATTCCTCAGCGGATATGGCTGGAAAACACTACAATTGAGTTTTTCGACCGCTTACTCCGAAACTGATCACTAAATTTTCATATGACGAAGTAATCACGAAAAAGGTAATTTTCAAGTTCGTGCTTAAGTCTTGCAGTTTGCTTCTAACTGGAAAATAAACATTTGGCTGAGTTCATATTCACACTCAGTATTTGTAAATAACACGAGAGAAGAGTTTCCAGCCATATATATCCACTAGTTGCCCAAATAACAGTAAAAATATAGCTTTCAATGCATGTGTCTTAAGTCTACAACATTTTATCCCAGCTGTGGCTATGGTCAAATTAGAAAAGACTTAAGACACGAACCCGAAAAATTTCTATTTTCGTCAAATCTTGATCGTATCAATATGTAATGGTCATTTTCGGATTCAGCGGTCGAAAAACCCAGTTATAGTGTCCTCCGGCCATATCCGACCAGGAATTACGGAGATAAACGCAAAAAACATGAAAATTGGTATAAATCCTTAAAATGTGTGTATGTGTCTTAAGTCTTTCTCATCGTCACATGGGGATTTGTTGTAAGCTAATTTGGAAAGACTTAAGACATAAACGTGGTTATTACAAGTTCAATGAAATTGATAAAATTAAATTTTGCAATACGGGCGCCTTGAAAGTAGGCTGTAAAATTATTTTCTTTATAAAGACAGTGCTGCCAGAAAACGATACTAGTACAATGCTAAACAAAATTGTTAAAATGTACTACAGGAGAAAAAATGAACAAAATTTAATTTAACCCAAAATTTAATTTAATTGTGATAAAACATTTTGGGATGCGTCTGTCTTAATTTTGATACGACATAGATTTCACGAAAATAGGCAATTTTCAGGTTCGTGTCTTAAGTTTTCTAGTTTGTTTGTAACTGGAAAATCAACATTTGGCTGAGTTCTGGTGATCATATTCACATTCAGCATGTGTAAATAACACGAGAGAAGAGTTTCCAGCCATATATATCCACTAGTTGCCCAAATAACAGTAAAAATATAGCTTTCAATGCATGTGTCTTAAGTCTACAACATTTTATCCCAGCTGTGGCTATGGTCAAATTACAAAAGACTTAAGACACGAACCCGAAAAAATTCTATTTTCGTCAAATCTTGATCGTATCAATATGTAATGGTCATTTTCGGATTCAGCGGTCGAAAAACCCAGTTATAGTGTCCTCCGGCCATATCCGACCAGGAATTACGGAGATAAACGCAAAAAACATGAAAATTGGCATAAATCCTTAAAATGTGTGTATGTGTCTTAAGTCTTTCTCATCGTCACATGGGGATTTGTTGTAAGCGAATTGGGAAAGACTTAAGACACAAACGTGATTATTACAAGTTCAATGAAATTGATAAAATTAAATTTTGCAATACGGGCGCCTGGAAAGTAGGCTGTAAAATTATTTTCCTTAAAAAGGCAGTGCTGCCAGAAAACGATACTAGTATAAAGATAACAAATTTTTAAAATATACTACAGGAGAAAAAATAAACACAAAATTTAATTTTAAGAAAATTTTTATTCAAAAAATATTGTAAATTTTTTATTATGTATATATGTATACATATCGTCACTTGAAATGGAAACGGACGTAAGTAAACTTTTTTTTACAGGAGAAGCAAAAAACTAAAATTTTAAGGTTACTAACTAGAATTGTGTAAATGAAAACAAAAATAAAAACACGAAAAACAAACAAAAACCGTGAAAACCGTTGTTTACAAGCTCACACAATGATTGTGTTTGTATGTTTTTCATACGCCTTTTTGCATTACGAAATATGTACATACATCCACTTTTAGTTACGTCCGTTTGAATTGCTTTAATAATGTTAAGATGTTCAATGGCTCTTTACTGTACTATTTTGCCTTTAATTAAGAAGAAAGCATTTTGAAAGCAGCGGTTTTAATTCTCGCGATTTTGTGCAATTTCCTTGAAATATTCCGAGTCTTAGATGTGCTGTTGAAATTCCAGTAAAAGTTCTCCATCGGCTAGAATTAAATTGAATTTTGTGGAAAGACTGGAAATTCCGGCAGTGTAATTAATACCAGTTGAATTATGGGAACACAATCTGTATAAGGGGGAAAAAATAATAAACATTTTGTTAGTTTTATGGTAATAATTTGTTAATAAGTTATATATAGCTAGAATAAAAAATTGTAAGTACATATCGATGGCTTTATATAAAAAAGGCGTAACTCGAATTTTCGTTACTTTAAACGAGAAGGAAAACTTAATAAAACGAACACTTACATACAAAAAACAACTTTTAAGTGCCCATGAAACCGTTATTTTAAACAGTAGCTTGCTTATTTCTTTAGGAAGGGTGTACTTAGAAGTCGGCTACCAGAAAACGTTAAAAACACGATTTCGAAAAAAATCGAGATACGCCTTTTTTATATTAAGCCATCGATATAAAAAAATTTCAACAAATACTACGTTTATAAGCACACTATTTGCAAATAAGCTAACTCACTGTTTATACGGCATAGCAAAAATACAAAAACTAGGTAGCACTTCTAGAAAAACTTCTGTACTTTTACAAAAAGAAAAAAAATTGTTGAAATAGATAATATAACAAATAATTCTTTGTTTTAATTGTCTAAATTTTCTTTTATCAATGTTTTTTGGGCATTGGTCGTTATCGTGGTTGGCGTTTTTCGACTTCAAATTCGACAATTTGTAGTAGATTAAAGAAAATAAGCGACATTTTTCTTTAATCTAGTAAAAAACGCCTGATTTTCGCCCAAAAAAAAAACGCCAACCACGGTAAGGGGGAATATTTATTAATTTATTTATTTTTTTATCAGTTTATATTTATTTATTGTATCTTCAATAAAATTGAACTAACAACAAATAATCAAATCTTAACTCTAAAAATTTTTAATTTTTAAGTCCAGCCAATGCCAGCGGTTGGTTCTTTGGTTGTCTACGTCTCTCGTGTTCGGATGAGAGCAAGAGTGTCCCTCCTTCTCAGCCGAGTGTGGCCTCTAAAGTTAGGCTGAACCCACACCGAATAAGACAAACTGTTTTTTGTGACTTATACGACAAAGGAACATTAGTTCGTATAAGACGACACACACCAAATTTTTTTTGATGTACATTATAATCATACGAGTGTGTTTGACGTATAAGACAAAAACGTTTTGTCGTATTTAGTGTGTTTTTAGGCTTAATGATGTTTCGGGCTAAGGGATTTCGGTGCAGGCTTATTTAAACGGTTGGCAGCAGCTGATTACTTTTTGTTCTATTTCTGTTCGTACAAGTCATTGTCAAATTCACACATAAAAGTCGCTGCATGAATGTTTATATATTTTCTTTATATTTCATATCGTCATATAAAACGTCAAATTATGTAAATACAATTTTTTTTAATTTTGCAGGAGAGGAAAAACAGTTTATGAAATAGTACAATTCATAGTTGTTACGTTGTTTTCTTTTTGATGATAACTTCGACGAGCAAGGCCTGAAAATTTGTAGGGACATGAGCTTTGATATAATATACAATAATTGATTAAAATCCCGATTATGAAACTTTTCTCACTTACATGGTTTTACGTTTCATATGACGATATGGATGGAGTAAAATTGGGCAGGGAGTTAACTTTGCTATAGCGTTCAACACATGCGCATGGGTCAAACCCCACACATATTGATATCGCTCCTTTATTGCAACGTTATCATATTTAAAAAAAAAACCAAATTTGTAAGTCACTGAAACAAGAGTTCCTTACGGTGGATTTAGACTATCTGTGTTTTACATCTGACTTGTCAGTTTTGAGACCCACATGTAACTTTGCGTGTCTGTAAAAATTTTCCATTTACACACTATTTTTATTTTTTGCTTTCACACGTACATGTATAATCGCATCTGACATAACCTCTAAGCGACGCCAACACATACTTGTTAACTCAAAACAGCTGATGTCAGATGAAAATAGAACGCGCTCTAATTGACAATTTTGTCGCCTGACTTTAGTTTTGTAAATTTCAGGTGGCAATGTTTCAAAAGGTTCACACGACATGTATGGCTTTTGCAGTGGGAAATTTGACAAGTCAGATGTAAAACAGAGATGGTATAAAACCACCTTTAAGGCCGTTTCAGACTATAATTGAATACTTTTTAAGAATATGAAACTCTGACATTATAAATTATTATTGTTTTTTGAAAAATTTCAAACAATAATTAGATCAGGGAGGCATTTTCTTCAAAAGTATTAATGCTTGTATTATAGTTTGAAACGGTCTTCTTGTGAAAATACAAATGCAAAATATCATAATTACACTTGCTAAATCGTTGCGTTTATGCAATACTAACACGTATAGCTTACGTGTGTGGCGTTTGCATCTCTGATAGTCGTACATCTGACATTTTTAAACAAAAATAAAATTATCATCAAATAAATTCAGTGAAGTGCGACTTTGGCTCGTACACGAAGGGTTCCGTACGAATACACACATGTATATCCCTTTTCGTTTTTGCCTTTTTTCAGTTTTGCAATTTTTTCGTATTGCTTTTTTGTTTAATTTAATTTTTTTATATATTAAGTTTTTTCCTTTTTTTACGATTTTTTTTTTGGTTGTGGCGCTTTTTTCATTTCAGTGATTTTTTGGTTTTTTTGTTGCGATTTTTGTTTTTTGCAATTTTTTTTTTGTTTTTTCCCGATTTTTTTAGTTTTTCCGTTTTTTTGTTTTAACGTTTGTTTTCGCTTTTTGACGATATTTTTAGTTTTAGCGATTGATTGAAGTTTTGGCGCTTTTTTCGGATTTTGGTGATTTTTTTAGTTTTAGCGTTTTTTTTTTGCTTTGACACTTTTTTGTTTTGGCAATATTTCGGCTTTTTGTGTTTTTTTTTTTAGTTTTCGCGCTTTTTTTTGTTTTTGTGCTATTTATTCGTTTTGGTAATTTTTTTCCATTTTTGTCGATTTTTTTCGCTTTTTGATGATATATTTAGTTTTAGCGACTTTTTTAGGTTTTAGTGCTTTTTTTCGTTTTGACAACTTTTCTTGGTTTTTGGATTTTTTTTTACTTTTTAGCGATCTTTTTAGTTTTGGTGATTTTTTGCATTTTAGCGTTTTTTTATTATTTTGGTGTGCCTTTAAGCGCTTTTTTCATTTTGGCGATTTTTCGTTTTGACAATTTTTTTAACTTGGAATTTTTTAGTTTAGCGTTTTTTTAAATTTTAAGAGTTTGCCTCTTACGGTTTCCAAGATACAGCGAATTGTGTAAGCTACGTAGTCAAAATTACATTAACTGATAGAACACCCTTTAATCTTTATTGTTTTGAATATCAGTTTTAATTGGTGTAGTCTATTCTACAGACTACACCGATTAACACTAACTTTGAAAATTTTAAGTGTCTATATATGTGTAAGTGCCTGTATATTACATTAGTATTTCAACATGTTTCGTTGCTCGCTTTAGAACACCCTTTAATTTAGAACAACCTAAAATTTCCGGTGCGTAGCGAAAACAATAGGGTTCCTTTACACTTTTGGTGTACGGAGCCCTAAAAAGAAATGCTTAGCGTAGGAAATACATACAAAATGGTTATGGAATATTTGGAGTAGGCAGAAAATTAAGAGGTTAAAAACTAGCCTCTAAGTTGTAAATGATTACACTAGCGAATACTTTTCAGTACTAATTTATTATTATAAAATTTGGCTCTTTTATACAATTTTGAAATCTATTGAATATTTCTTAAATCTATTGTGAACATTGAATATTAAGATAAGAATTATGAACTAAAAATTACGCTGCTCTTTGTTCTTAAAACTAAGACAATAAATACAAACTAAAAACTAAGATAAGCCAGGCGTTTAGGCACAAGCATTCAACAGACATTAGAACTGAGATAAGCTTACAAATAAATGTTAGTTAGTACAAACAAATTCACATTGTAAAAATATTGTTGTGTGTAGGTATATGTTTATATACATATATATTTTTCGTAAATTATTTTTCATGTTCATATTTGAACATTCTGCCGCCCAGAAGGAGCAGCAGGAACTGTAAAATCTATTTGGATTCTTCTCTTTTTCTTACAGCACTTAAATTTAATGAAAATTATTAATATGATTATAAGCATTACTAATATAATAACCAGTGATGAATGCCCGCTAATTGTGTGGAAACTCAAACGCCTAAGTTCTATTTGTGTTGATTGAAGTTTATCTAGCTGAGTGTACAGGTCATCAAGTTGACTAGAGTTTGAAATGTTGACTTCTAAAGGTTTAGTGTGCCAAGAAGTGAGATCACTCATATTTTTGTTCCACATGATGCCTTTGGCCATTAATTCGACGTTCGAATCAAATTGCTCTGATGCATCCAAGAAGATTTTTGAACTCGCAGTGCATCCTGATTTCAGCGTTAAAATTCCTTGTGGTGGTAGGGTTAACCAGTATACATAACCTTTGCCACAATTTATCTCCATGTCTATATCTTCCGATACCTTGTAAAGCCAACGGTTTTCTTTATGAAGCTTATGCCAAATGTTTTTAGCCTCTATTTGCTTAAATTTGCAGTAGCCCTTCTGTAAACCTTTTAGGGCTGATATTTCACATGCCTTATTCGTGGCGGGTATCCATGCCCAGTTTTTATCGCACATGTATTTATTTAAAGTTTGTTTGCACCCGTTTAATTCTGGCTGAGACAGCATTGAATAGACACTTTTTCCAACATTGTATATTATATAGTCGGCCTCAATTATTGGTATGATAGTTGCATTCCCTTTACTTAGAGGTATGGGAATTATTTTATATATATCTGACGATTCAGAATTAACTAGCGGAATTTCGGATTTAATTATCAATTGTTGATCCAATATAATGCCTTTAGCCATCAATACGCTATACACTTCTTTTAAAGGAATTCCTGTTAATCCTCCTGGAAGTGCAAGCTTTTCTGGTAACTGTCGTTGAATTTTGTCTAGCTCTTGTTGTAATTGAGCAGGCTGCAGAAGCTGTGGGTTGATGTGGCCATGATTAATATCAATCAGTAAATTAATGATGGATATTTGTGTATTTTCGCAGTCGTTAATCAGCATGTAAAGCTGTGTTACAAGTATTTGGAACACTGACGTTAGCCTTTCAGTTTTGATTGTTTTCGATACATCAGCAAGAAATTGTTGTAACTGCTTTGACATCATTTGAAAGTTGTTATTAACCTCGTCTCTAGTTTTCTGGATTATATTTACGGTGGAATTTATAATAGATGTTTGTTGTTTGGCTAGTAGCACTAAATCTTCTTGGTTATCCAAGAGATTCCTCATATTCTCTTCCATCTGTTTTCTATCATCGGCATCCATCATACCGAAAAGTATATGGTAGAGAGATCCAACAAATTCAAATGGTGCTCTTTTTGTTCTTTTAGGGTTAATTAACAAATCATTATTCCGCTTTAGAGTATCATATTTCTGGTTCAACGCATTGGTAATTTGTTTACAAACATCTTTATAATAGTCCAATTCAGGACATGTCTTCTGTAATTCTTTTAATGAAGTTTGAATTCCGCTAACCTCTTCGAAATATGGATGCAAATCGTAATATACAACAAGATTCCATTTGGAGTTCACCATATCTAGTTTACCGATATTATCAAAATAAATTGCTGTTTGGTTGTCCATAGCAGATACCGTGGCTCCAATGGTTCCATATAGCTTTTGTGTAGCCATTCGCACCTGTCCCATTATCATCAGCAATATAAAAAGGAACAAATATTCTTTTTGTGAAACGTTCTTATTGTCAGTAATCTTTGGTGCTGATGATCTTGACATATTAGTTTTATACTTTCCGTTTTCCACAGAATCGTAAACACTTGACGTCATTAGAGGGCAAAGTTTTTGAATTGGACGCTTGATGTTCCCATGCTGTACTTTTAACGTAACCACTCGTGCCTTACCATCTTCGCCCTTGTGGACTTCCAATATTCTTCCCATGGGCCATTTACAGGGATGAGTTACCTCATTTTTTATTAGCACTATCTGGTCCTTTTCTAAGTTTTCTTGTGCGTGCTGCCACTTATACCGCTGTTGTAATGTTGTCAAATACTCTTCTTTCCATCGTTTCCAAAAATCTTGCTTCATCTTTTGAATCAGCTTCCATTTGTTGAGAGAGGATACAGTTGATTCTGATACTGTTTCAGCTATATCGATTATCGGATGCCCAATTAGAAAATGACCTGGAGTTAATGTGTTTTCTTCTTCTGGACTACCATCCAATGCACATAATGGTCTTGAATTCAGAACTGCTTCAATTTGTACCAACAGTGTACTCATTTCTTCGTACGTTAATTTGACATCCCCGACTATCCTGTTTAAGTGATGTTTCATAGATCTAACTCCAGCTTCCCAGATTCCTCCAAAGTGAGGGGCTGCCGGGGGAATAAACTTCCATTCTATTTTATCTGCTGCTAATACTGATGCCACTTCTGAATTATTCTTAATCACCTGTTTGAAGTCTTTCTCCAGTTTTCTAGATGCTCCAACGAAGTTTGTACCATTATCAGAGTAAATGGCCTTACACTTTCCCCTTCTGCCAAAAAATCGTCTTAATGCTGCCAAGAAGCATTCCGTAGTCATATCTGTAACAGCTTCTAAATGAATAGCTTTTGTAGCCATGCAAACGAAAATAGCTACGTATCCTTTAAATGACTTCTGACCTCTTCCTCTTGAACACTTCATTTGATAAGGACCAGCGTAGTCAACTCCAGTAAAGGAAAATGGATGGGATTCTGTTACACGATATGGTGGTAAATTACCCATTATCTGACTGCTTGTACGTTGGTTGTAACGTGCACATATGGGGCAATATCTTATACACTTTTTGATGATACTACGAGCTGCAATGACCCAATAATTCCTTCTAAGTGTGCACTCCATCAATCGATTACCTCCATGTAGTGTTATTTTATGAATGTGTTCGACCAAAAGCTCAACCAATTTAGATTTATGAAGAACTATTGGATGTTTTTGGTTGTAATTCAGCGAAGATCTTTCCAATCTTCCCCCAACTCTTAAAACACCATCGTTATCTAAGAATGTATTTAGTGTCGCCAACTTGCTTTTTCTATCAATTTGTTTATTGTTTCTTAAAGCATTGATCTCTTCAGTAAATTCCTCGTACTGTTGATACCTTATGATGCTTCGATGGGCCAACTCCAACTCTTTCACTGTCAAATAAGGTTTCCTTTCAAACTTCTTTTGTTTTATAGCGAACCGCTGTACATACGCAACGATCCTTATTAATTTCACATAGTTGGATATTTTATTTATCAACGATTTCAAAAAATGATCTTGTTTTTGTGTTGTTACTGCTGAAATAATTGTTTTTTCTGGTGATGATTGTTTCATGTTAGGAAAACCGCTTTCCGATAACCACACTGGTCCGTTCCACCACAGTTTCGATTGTAAAAGTTTTTCTGGAGACACGCCTCTTGATGCTATATCAGCGGGATTTTCATTGCTACTCACATGCTTCCAAACTGCCTTAGGTAAGAGTTTGTGGATTTCTATTACTTTATTTCTAATAAATTTGTCTTTGTTTTTATTATCTTGAATCCAACCCATTGTAATAGTAGAGTCACTCCAAGTGAAAACGTTGACACTTGAATTTGTTGCCTTTATTACCTTGTTCATTAATTTTGCTAGCAAATGCGCTGCGCACAATTCCAGCTTCGGTAATGTTTTTCTGTTTTTAACTGGGTTAACTCTGCTCTTAGCTGCTAAAATTTTTATATATGGCCCCTTTTTTGCATATACCACACTTGCGAAAGCCTTTCCTGAAGCATCTGCAAATCCATGAAGCTCCCATCTCTCACTGCTGTCTATTTTACTCCATCTTGGAATTTTTATTTCTTCAACCTTAGAAAGATTTTCTTCTAACTCAGTCCATTCCTTAGCCAATTCTTTATCTAGTAATTCATCCCAGTTTATACTTAGTAGCCATAATTTTTGTACAAACAACTTGAATCTTACAGTTATTGGAACTAGCCATCCCATTGGATCAAATATGCTTGCCAGTGTTGATAAAATCTTTCGCTTTGTAATAACCTTTGTTTTATCTTGATTTATTTTAAATAAAAACTCATCTTTGCTAGGATTCCAGTGTAGGCCTAAAGTTTTTATTTCCATAGGTCGCTGGTTCATATCCGGCTCGAAGGACCAAAAATGTAAATGATTACACTAGCGAATACTTTTCAGTACTAATTTATTATTATAAAATTTGGCTCTTTTATACAATTTTGAAATCTATTGAATATTTCTTAAATCTATTGTGAACATTGAATATTAAGATAAGAATTATGAACTAAAAATTACGCTGCTCTTTGTTCTTAAAACTAAGACAATAAATACAAACTAAAAACTAAGATAAGCCAGGCGTTTAGGCACAAGCATTCAACAGACATTAGAACTGAGATAAGCTTACAAATAAATGTTAGTTAGTACAAACAAATTCACATTGTAAAAATATTGTTGTGTGTAGGTATATGTTTATATACATATATATTTTTCGTAAATTATTTTTCATGTTCATATTTGAACAAAGTATATTTGTGATCCTTCATACATATGTGTTACTTAATTTGCACACAGCAAGGGTATTCACTATGGGTAGTGCAAAGTGTGCAAACGATGTAAATGTGCACACAGAAAAATTTCATTTTAAAATCGCCGAAAACAAGGTTAAGATAACATTTTTCGGTAGTGATTTTGCTTTACAGGTGTTTCATGTTAATTCAACATGATTTTACAATAACCTTCAGAGAACAGTTTTCCTTTTGAAATAACTATACTTCATGTTGATTTAATATTCCAGTACAGTTAAATCAAAATGAAGTTAATACTGAAATAATACGAAGAAAGTTGAAGCAACATGAATTTAATATAATAATTTACTTAACTATTTTACAGATATCAGAAAAAATTGTGTTGCACTTGGCTGCTGCCCCAGCCAAGATTTGAACTCGGGCTCATCGCTTGGTATTGCATATGTTATTGTACGTATTATTGTCGTTTTGTATACTATGCAATAAATGGCACAATATTTTCGAAGAAAATTAAATTAATTCTGTACGATTGCAAAAAATACTCTTAAAATAAACTGTCTGTAGTATTTCAACCTCAAAATTTAATAAAAATACATCTTCTGTAAACAATTTTAATTAAATAAAATTTTTATTTTCATACATCACTCGTCGTAATCACAGTTTGAGACCAAATTTCTTCTGTCTAATATTTAAAGAGCGAGAAAAAAAACTATATAAAACAAACACATTGTAGCTATTTAAGCTTAGGAATTTTGCAAAAAAAAAAAACAATAATGCAATTTCATTAAATTAATTCAATTTAAGAAACAAATTTCGCAAACTAAACAAGGGAGTGATACTCATTTAGCGGTTTCCCTGTAACATTTGGCGCTAATGTATGCTACATATAAGCTAAAAACACAAATACATGCTTAGCACAATTAGATTACAATTTCCCCAATGATTTGTTTGTTGTCTTGTTAATATTTTTTTATAACAATTTTTACAGAGTCGGACTTTAGTTTGATTGTATTGAATAGAATTGTTGCACTCACTATCCGTGTCTACTAATTTTAATTGCTCTTTTTTTCGCTTTTTAAGCGGGGAAAGTTGCCATATTACAACAATTTACTCACTGTTTAGTGATTAAAAAGAAATTTTTAGAAAAAATTTTATTCAAATGAAACGATAGATAAAACAGCGACATTTGTAGTCTTTCAAAACAATCGTCGAGTTTCTAACATGTGGGCTTGAAAGTATCTAAGGGCCATTATTACAACTTGGCTTTAGTTCAAGTTGGGATTTTATCGGCAGTATAAACTGGTTTTCATTATTACAACTGTACTTTAACCTAAAAGTAAGCGATAAGTTATCGGCAAGTTTAGTCATTTGAAGCTGCCACATTTTCATAGGCAGCCATACTTTCTACTTTATCCAGTAAATGCCGGTCTACACGTGCAATTTTTGTTGCTGCTTCCTTTTAATGAGAAAGAGCGAGAGAAGAACAGTTATGGTAGATATTTCTATTTTAACTCTATCTTACAAATTTAAGAATTGCTGCAACAAAAATTGTATGTGCAAACCGGTTCTAAATACGAGGTTGCCACTGAGGTCTTTAACCATTCACAATAGTCGATAAATGCTCTAGTATAGCCATACTTTGAAAAATATAACTTTTATTTAACAGGCAAATTGTAATAATGAAAACATTTTCAATGTCATTTTAGTACTCACTTTTGCTAAAGGTGCCTGTAACTATCTTCAACTTTACTGCTGAGTTGTAATAACGGCCCTAAACATTTTAACTCTAATTACAGTGTACAACAAAATCCTTTATTTTAATTACAAGGTTATAATGCCTGATTCTGGTAGAGGGTACCAAAAAATATACATACGAGTATGTACACGTTTTGAAAGTTTACATCTGGGATTCATTTTACTAACTCGGCTTAGGAAATCTTGCCAGCCTTACGTTTAAGGTATAAAATGTGTTTAGCAATTTTATGTAAAACACTACGAGGAACATTTTCGCCCCACTAACTCTTCGTAGTATGGAGCTTTTTGTTCCTTTCTTAAAGGGTGGAAAAGTCCCATTCAGCGGCTATAGCGGGCTGAAATGTTCTATATAAAATATTCCTCGTGGTGGTTAAACGGAAGGCTTACAAGATTTCTTATGCCGAGTGTTAATTGTGAATACGTACGAAATTAAACCCTGAAAACATTTTAAGTTTGAAGGATTTCTGTCGTTCCAGTTGAGCCTTGGATGTGTATTTGAAGACTTATAGTATAATTTTATGGCGAATATTTTTTTTAGGTCATTTCAGCCCGCTATGTCGCTGCTTAAAGGAAGTTTTTTGAAAAGGATAAAAAGACCCATATAACGAAGAGTTAGAGTCAGAGTTAAAAGCCGATCAGCTCACAGCCCCCGGTCTTTTTTTCCAAGCCGCACCGCCGCCGATTGTCTTTTGCTATACAAAACAACTTTTTTTTAATGAAATATTACATTTTTTTTAGCTAAAAAATAATTTTTTTTTAATTTTATTATTTTAATAAATTTTTTTAGTATATTTTCGTTCAAGCCGACATTTAAGCCGCCGATGAAAAGGGGTCGGGTTGGATCTCTGGTTAGAGCATTAAAAATGTTTCACAAAAAATGTGTGTTTCACATAAAAGTGCTGAACACATAAGATTTCCTATGCCGAGTACTAATTGTTAATAAGTACGAAATTAACCCTTAAACACATTTTAAGCTTCGAACGATTTCTGGCGTTCAAGTTTTGTCTGGAGCTCGGGTGTATTTGAAGACTTATAGTAGAGTTTAGTGGCGAATATATTTCGCCGCTGAAAGGAGGGGGACTTCAACTACCCCTAAAATGAATATACGAAAATATTTTTTTCGCGCCTCTGCCAGAATCAGTCGTTGTGTTGTAAAGTGTTATCATCAATATGAGATAAATAAATTTAAACATGATGATAAAGAGCGTTGAGCGTCGCGTAAGCAACAGGGTACGTATTTACAGTACATTTTACCATAAATAATTTACTCTGAATGTACTGTAAATACGTACCCTGTTGCTTATGCGACGCTTAGCGCTCTGATTTAGGTTGTGCTGTTATAGTAGAGTTTAATGGCGAATATTTTTGTAGAGCATTTCATCTCGCTATATCGCCGCTGAAGCGGAGTTAAGGCTGACAAGATTCCCCGTGAAGAGTCACTATAACTATGTGCAAAAGGGAGGAGGGGGACTTCAACTACTCCTAAAATTAGTAAACGAATATATTTTTTTGGTGCCTCTGCCAGAATCAGTCGTTGTGTTGTAAAGTATCATCGTCAATATGTATTTGGTGGATAAATAAATTTAAACGATATGATGATAAAGCTAACATAAATATGTATGAACATTACACATTTTTTAACTAAAGTTTCTGATGGGAACTCTTAATAAAGGAAGATGCACAAATAAATATGTAAGCTTGCCGTACAGTTAGTTTCTGTCTACATGACAATTTCATCAACTTCATTATCATCATCATCGTCACTAGCATCCATCACAGCTTAGCTGGGCTGTTTTTTTATTCACTATTTTATTGTATTTGATTATTGTTGAATATTTATTATTGTATTATGTATTTAGTAACATTTATTTAAATTTTTTTGTTGATTTTGTCAAGTGCCTTTCTACTCAAATCAAATTAGATGATTTTTTGTGTGCAATTTTCTACAATGAATATTTGACACAGAGAGGAGAGCATTATTAGTTATGGCAAAAGGTTTGTAACAGGAATATGTATTAAAAAAATTTAAAACACTTATTCATAAATGATTATTAAAGTTAATGTGTGCATTAAAATCGGTTTTCCATTACAAAATTCGTACAGTAAACCAACATTAACTTTTATAAATTTTTATGAATATGCGGGCTAGAATTTGTGGCAATAGCCGGAATTAACAAATAAAGTTAATACATAGTAAGTCTACGTTCAAACGATGCAAGTCTTTTTGATCAGCTTCTTACTTTTTCTTCTTTAAATTTTCTTTGGCGTTCAGCCGATGAAAGTCTTATTGCTTAATTGTTTCTTTTTTTTTTGCATTAATGTATTCACATATGAATGAATGAATGTGTGAATTTTTTGCATTACGGATGAGAAAGCAAAACGAATTTCCTGAGTTCATTAGAGTATGTACCCTTTTCTTTCCTCTTGCCTCTCTCCCCGACGAAATAAGAAGCTGATCAATAAGAGTGGCATCGTCTGAACGTAGAGATAATACACCACGCTTTTGGCACTGCATATGCATAATCTTCAAATCTGGCAACCGTGTAATAAGGTAGCCATTTACAGTGGCGATATTTTTGTTTTGTGCCACCAATGACAACAAAAGTACCGTTATTTTCTCGAATCACAAAGTAAACAAAAACCAACCTTGCCAGATCTACTACATTTCAATGCTGCCATTAATATCTGATATTAAAAAGTAATTATTAGAAGAAAGATAGGGTACTTTTAATTCGTTTAAAATTGAAGTTTTTATGCATTTAAGGTGATATTCAACATGGGGCCACATAAATGTCCATATATGTACGAATACACTAGTAAAATGAATGGTTCAATGGCTATGGCTTGGAAATAGTATATGTATGTATGGTGGGTATACACATTTATAATTTTTTTTCTTTTTGTAACTCATCTAGAGCAAATGAGTTTTTCTAAATCACAGTTTTATTTGAATTTCGGATTTAAGCACGCATAAAAACGGTTGATGAAATGTCAAAAAAATTGAAAAATTAAATAAAAAATATAATGAAATAAAGCGCAAAAATTAAATGGGGAAAAATATAGAAAAAGTAATGATGATGCAATAAATTCAATAAACCATAAATTCAATTCTTAACGAACAGCAGTAGCGTAACATAATTGCGTAGTTATTAGCAAGTGTTAAATTTAATTATAGTGATGCTAAATAATTCAATGCAAATTTATTACAGTTCTTAGAAAAACAAAAAATTGCGATTTTTAAATGCACAAAACTAGTTATTTGTTATTTTTTGAAAATATGAATGGAAATATTAAGTGAATATTATTAATATTTATTATTAATTAAATTATTGTTTTTCACAAATAATAAAATAGTTTTGCTTGGCATATTATTAAAAAAATTTATAAATTTAAAACCACTTTTTAAAAGTAATCACTTTTCAAAATTTCTATATTAATTAATAATTTATTTAAATCACTAAAACACAAGTGTTATTTTTTTTATATGAACAAGTGTTTATGTCATAAACAATTGTGTTGAAATCAATTGAAATTTATTATTAGTATTTGCAATAAATTGCATAAAATTGCAATAAATTTAAGACAGTTTTTGCTTAAGGATTGAAATCTTTTAAAATTAAATTTCCTTCCAAATCTTGGTTTTGGAAATTGCAATGGCGAATTACATATTGTGCTTTTATTTTAATTTTGATATTCAAACGCTGATAACACTACAAAAAATCAAATCAAGATGATGATCCTTAAATATGCAATTCACTTGTTCCGGAAATAGGAAAATTGGTTATGGGAAGGAGGACAGAGGGATTAGTGTTTCTGGACATTCGATTTGAACTTTCCCACACTAAAGGTGACTGGAAAGACCTCTAATGAGAGTTTATTCTATTCACTAACTGTTCGTCCAACTGTTCTCTGTAATGCGCAGTGCAGTTCAGTACAAATCGACCACAAATGGATGTGATATTATTGGAGCATGAGTTGTTTGCAAAAAACATTGGATTTCAGGAACAAGTTCCCTGTTTTCATTAGAACACATTCTATCGCAGTAACGATAGAACAGTGAAACAACACACCTTACATTTCGTTAGTGATCCAGTAAGTCAATAGAGTTGGTAACTTCAAAATAGATCATACATGAGAGTTTTATTCCATTTTCGGTCGGATGCAGGTGGTATAAATATCAGGAAATCAGAGGATATCGAACGGTTCTTTTGAAACTTGAAAAATGTGATCGTCAAGCTACCGATTCGTTGATATCTATATCGCCCATATCTACTGATGGAGCGGCATGTTCGGTCATATGAATACAATCCTGCAAGATTTTCATCTTAACAAGATGATACCTTAATTTTCCGTGTCCTGTAATTAACGATCCTTATACATTGGTTCCCCTTTCCTGTCAACTTCTTACTCATCTACGAGATTCACATTAATTTGGAGTCTTCGGCACCAGAGCCATTCCTGACTGAATTTAAAAGATTAACGCTTCAACGCCTTAACTAGACGTCGTTGTCCATCCCTGTCCTTTCGGTCACAAACTGCTCCAACCCTGGCTTCTCTTTCGTTTCTCACGTTTATGTATGATCCGCATCGACTACGAGTCGTTGTCACACGAGCTACCGACCCAGAAATCCATCCCTTTCTTTCGGAGTCGTGACCTCACCTGAAGTAAACTTAAGAAGTAATCTCTTCTCCGCTTGCGGTACGTCGCTACCATTTCCGTTTTTCCAACTTGAGTCATTTATCGACCGACTTGTTTAGTGAGTACTTCTGGCTAGTTATAAGCTAACAAGAAGCCCGCTTCCGGTTGCAACCAACCATGAGGAGGTACAAGCCGCACTTTTAGCGGTAAACGCAGTATTAACTTATGTTTTCATATCTTTTCGATCAATCAGCTTAAGGTTCTCCGGTTATACCTAAGAACCATATCCGCTATCCTGCTCGAGAGCTTCGTGAGCACCAAACGAGCCTGCATACATTCTATCTCCCGCCACCTTTCCAGGTTTATGGAATTCAACAACTATTAGCTCATTCCACAGAGCAATTCTATATTCTGGTCGAGAGCCGCAAGAAGAGTCTTTGGACTACTCTTCTTCTACACATTTGAGTCTCGTTACCCTCTTTGTGTAAAAGGTTGAAAATACTCCTATACCCTGAGTTGGAGGCAACTGATGCCATTGCCACCGTCTTCCTTTTATAAATAAATCAAACGACAGACAGTCAGCCCCATCATACCTCCATTGCTTGGGTCGGTAGCGCGAATTGCTCCACATTTACCCCAGCAAACAATCCTTTGAACCCCATCTAGACTCCCCTTGATTCATGTACATTCAAAGTTAATAAAGCCAACAAAGTTTAACTTAAGCAGAAAACAAAATTTGAAAAATGGTCATATAGAAAAATAAACCCATGGTAACACTGGGTATTTGTTAACGGTGTAGTCAAAGATGCACGAAATGAAAATTTAAGCGACAGTTTGACACTTCTTTTTACATCTTTCTTTCTTTCTTTCGTATTATTGTTTTGTTATGTATGGGCGGTGTTGCAAGTTCGGGTTATTTCTTATGGAATATTTTCAATTATTAATTATAGAGTTAGTTTATGGCTACACTTTTAACGAATAAAAAACATTGGACAATTGAACGTCAAATATTTCCCAGAATGTTGCAACAAAAAATCATTTATGTGGATGCGCCCGGATTTAAGAAGGGACTCCAAAAGAGAACGTAAGCATTGTCGCAGCGCTATTATCCTGAATGTAAATCAGATCTGAGCATTATATTAACATAATTTTAGTCCCCTTTTGTACACGCAAAGTTTACTTTGAGCTGATTTATATTGAGAGTGATGTCGCTGGCTACAAAGTCTGACGACTCGTACTTGCGGGTGAGAGGGGTAGAGAAGATAACGGTGTAGTGAAAGACGAATGAAATTAAAATTGAAGCGAATATCTGACACTTTTCTTTTACATCTTTCTCTCTTTCGTATTCTTGTTTTGTTATGTATGGGCGGTGTTGCCAGTTCGGCTTATTTTTTATGGAATTGGACAATTTGCTATTAATTAATTAATGGCAACAGCTGGATGAAATAAAGCTACAATTATATGAAAAACAAAACAAATACTGTCAGCCCAATCACTAAACAAAAATTCCGTGCGAGTTTTTTCACTTTTCTCCTATTATGAATAAAAATTCCCTCGCAAAAAATTCGATGGGGGAAAAATTTTGCTATTTTCAATCCATTTGAATTTCGTTTTTCCTCCGGAATTTTTCACTTGCAAAACAGAAGGGAGTTTGCATAAAAATCGACGTAATATTTAAATAAAACTAAATTTCTATCAATAAACAAATATTTTATTGTTCTTGTAGGTCGAATACCACAAATAAAGCAAAAACACAACAATTTTTTAACTTTAATGGATCCATTGCTTGTGGTTTCCATAAATGCAGCAAAGAGTAATTTGCACTATTTTTTTTTCTTCTACAGCACCAATATCCTTCACAAAACCTTGTACAGCTATGTTATTATTTTTTTATTCACTTATTTATTTCATTTTACTTTAAATTTAATTAAAACATCAATTTTATTATTTTTTGGACACAAAAACACTGAATAAATAAATGTCAACAAGCAAAACAGCCGCCATTGTTATTCAATGATGCCACTGTCTCATATTTTTGTTCCCGAAAAGTTTATGATTGGAGGAATTTATTCTTGAGAAAAGTGTTTTCCGGGGAAAAGAATTTCTTAGGGAATATTCATGATTGGGCTGTGTGTGAGGTGCAAGAGAATTATTTTGTTTTGGTGGTAAATTAAAAAAAATATCTGAAACAAACAGTTGGTAGAAAATTTTATTTCAAAATAGGTATGAAGAAAATGAAAGCCTATACAAAGTGCTAGTTGTCAAAAAAATTAATTTTGCTTATGAACAGTTGTATTTTAACGTAATTTTACTTCCGACTATTACCATAAAATGATCCCATCCCAACATTTGTTGCGGATTAGATAATTTATACTGAAATTTTCATAAAAAACGTTACGAGAGAGGTGTGGGTATAAAAACTCTGAAAATAGCGTAACGTAATATGTGAATAGCTCTATAGACAAAAAGGGGTTTTCTTTTTTGTCAACCACTCATATGATTTTCGGTACGTTTTCTGACAGAGTTCGAATAGGAATTCGCTGACGATATACAGACGTACATAATATGTACATAGATAAGTATTTGTGTGAACAGTTAGTTCCTGCCATCTAACCAGGAAACTTTTACACAAATTTTATAAATGTGAAAAAAATATGTAAATTATAACTTGGCTGTTTTTTTTCCTTTCCAACTCTAAATGTACTATTATCCAATAGATAAATATGCAAATTTAAATTTCTCTTATGGGAGTTAATATAAATTATATTTTATTTATTTATATTGAGCTTTTCTTGTAATATTAATAAGCGATGGAGATTTAAGACAACAAAGGAATTAATATTTATTTCCTGCTTGCACGAGATTATTTAAATGTTAGATTTTGTTCTTATTTAGCAATTCATAACAGCCAATAGTATTTTATGTAGAAAATGTATATCGACTAATTAGGCAGAAATGACCTACATATACATACCTACAATATTGCACAGTGGGGCTGAATAAAAATATTATGAGAAATTTAATTATTTTGGCTTGAGTTCGGTTTTAATTTAACTTTTCAATTGAATTATATATTTATTTAGAGCTAAATGTGAAGCATGTAGACAAAGAAAAAGTTAACTGCGCGGAGGCTCGAACTGACATGTATCGATAGCTCCCGCTATTCTTATCACAGTTCTTTACCGCCTAGACCACTCGAATCTTAATATGTGATATGTCTACCTTTCACTTTTAAACGTGTAAAATTAATGCACTAATAAGTAAAAACTCGGTTCTCAAATTAATATGTTCCTCCATACGTATACTTAATATTATTAAGTATACGTATAATATTATAGGAATTCTAATCTGCTATATCGATGTGAAATTTTATATAAGCCGAGCATATCCGTTTAGAAATGGCTGATTTATTTCCAAAATATTTTACTTCTGCCCCACCGTGTATTATACGTCTACATAGTATACATTTCCTTTCTAACTGGCTTGCACCAATTCAGGTTCAAGAAACCTTAATTAGTTTATTACTATTAAGAAAAACACTAACAGAATTGAAACCTGCTTTTTGAAACGTGTGTCGCAGTTAGAAAAATAGAATAATATAGAAATAAAAATGATAAATTAATTGTAATTTAATACATAAAAATTAAAATTGTAAACAATTTTTTTATAATTTAAGCGCATGTTTTCAAAACTAGTTGCAATTTCTTTTCAACTTTAAATAACGCCATAAACAAAAGGCAGAAATATTTAAATAAACATATAAATATGGACGTTAAGTAATTAACAATTGGTAATTATTTAACAGTTTCTTTAGCAAATATTGCGTTTTGTGCATAAATTATTTATTTATAAAAATCACTTATAAAGTGAATGAAAAGGGTTTTAGTTTATAAAACAACTTTTGTTGAATAAAGAGCTTCCCTGAGAAACTGTACTTTACACTGAAAGGAAAACCTTCGTATATTTAATTTGTCATTGTTTTTAAACGAACTTAACGTTTGTTTCGTGTTATGAAAAGTAATTCATTAATTACAAAAATTCCCTAACTAAAATGAAACTTTTTCGTTCATAAATATAATCGGTTTTGCTGAGCTCCAGCAATAACTCACCTCAGCTTAGGATCTTTCTTCACTTGTCTAAGAGTATCAGTATAGGAAGCATCTCTACACGTTTTAATAAACAAAGCAACTGGTCGTATTCTCTTCTTTTTATCTCCTGCCTGGGTTAGCACCCCATTTCTCTAAAATAACAGAGAAGATGTAGAAAGGCACCTAAGGTCTTGCCCGAGACCAAAGTCGACAGGAAGTTAACCTGTAGCAGATTTGTTTGGAGGCTCGACCAGTAATCGAACATTGGTACCACGGACAACGGTAGTTCCACAGATTACCTGCCGCTAGAGAGTGAAAGAGATGATGTTCGCCATAAAGCGAACTCTGTTTCATGGGAATGGATGTGCAGGGCGACATCAGCTCAACATGAAGGTCGATTCCGTGACCGGTTATTGGTGAGGTCTCTTTCGGGATTCCACGTGATGGCTGTGGTTACTGCCTAAATCGCTAGGAGACCGTGGTAGTAGTTGGTTGAACTTCGGACAACCAATTTAAGCCTCCTTGTTTTTTTAAGAAGCAAACACAACCCGCGAAGCGATTTAGCTTGTCTGCGGCCAAACACACAGTATCTATGGCATGAATCGAACCCACGACCTCTGGACTGATAGGATAGCATCATTACCAATAAGCGGTTGCAGTTCAACTATTGCATCAGTAGTGCTTTGTGGTCGGGTGCTGGGGAAGGCCATCATATCTATCGTCTGCCGTTGTGGTAGACTTCTAGCTTGCTGGTTATTCGTTGGTTGAACTCGGCTGCATCACGTTAGCTGCTGATGTAGTAAGAGTTTAGATAGCTCAAACGCTCTAACAAGGTGTCTATTCATGGTGGGCCGGCCATGCACAAGATGTTGCTACCTGTGTGTTGCTAACTTTTTGGAAACCCGGGGTTGGCGGTGAACACTTCAACTTCACTCAGTGTTAAGAGCACCGTCTGCTTAGACCGCAAGGCAGGTAAGACGAACTTTTAACCCAGTCAGGATCCTTAACATTCGGATCTGGTTTACTAGCCGTGTTTATAACTGTCTCCATGGGTACAATATTTTCGCTATCCTTAACTGACCTACTTAGGGTAGTGCCTTTCCTAGACTTGTTCAACTTTGGGCTAAGAGTGTTAGGATCTCTTACGCGTTGGGGTTGCATTTAACATAGTGGAGTTGACGTTTCTTCCGTCTGCGTTCCTTTGTTAATCAATGACTTCATCTCACTAACAGCTCCGCTGCTCCCCTCATCTGTAACTTGGTATATGGACCTTTCCAGCATTCTCATAACGTCACATCAATATGCAATTAAGTTTGTATTTCAAAGAAAACGTATTTTTGTAATTCCTTGTTGGCGTGACATTAAGAAAAGTGGACTTTTCCCTGGAAGTGCTCGTATACAAAGCCTGTATCTCTGAGGACATCGTCATAATATCTTAGTGCACGTTCGAACATGCCTTCAAGAAGTCCAAAGCCTTGAAATGTTCTCTCCTAATTTCTTCACACTAATGTTATTTCTCTCACTAACCCATTAGCAACGCTGTAGGAAGTGATCTCATGATCATCGACTTCCTCAGAAATGGGTCTACCGATATCTCCTACATTTAATTCAATCTTTTTATAACTTCTATTTGCATTTACATTCTAGTTATTCATTATAAGGGGTCCAAACTCGAAGCCGCTATCTGTTGTGTTGCACGCGAGGGTTGCCGAAAAGATCTTATGGATTTTTTAATCAGATCCGTGTTAACCGGGAAATGACATCCGAACCAACACTTATGTATTTTTATATTTATGTACATACATATCGTTATCTTAATATAGAAACGGCCTAACTCATTATTTTTTCAAATCGAGTTTTTTGCATATTTCAATAGATTATATAAGTAAATCTATCGAAATATGATAAAAGCTCGATTTGAAAAAAATATTGTGTTAGGGTGTTTCTGTATTAAAGTAACATTATATATGTATTTACATATACATATCTAAAGGGTGGTTAAATTTTAAGGGGCGATGTTGAATGTGAACCACACCTAAACGTCAAGTTTTTTTCTGCATTTCATTTGACATTTGCTAATTTCAGACTAACTCAATTTGAACCATGGAAAGATACACAATCGAGCAACGCGTTAAAGTTATTCAGGCTTATTATTAAAATGTATATCGTGCACTTCGTGATTTTTTCGGTCAATTTAATCGTCCAAATGTGCATACAATCGGAAAAATAGTGCAAAAATTTTGAGCAAACCGGGTCTGTAGAAGATGTGAAAACACCAGTGCATGCTCGTACTGCAGAATATATTGCTGTTGTTCGCGATAGTGTGGCTGAAGAGCCGTCCAGGCCGGTCAGGCAGTTACTCTGAATGGTGTTCGTGAGATGATAACGAACTTTTTATGGCCCGAATTGGAAGATATGGATGTGGACGATATGTGGTTTCAACAGGACGGTGACACTTGCCACACAGCTAACGAAACAATGTCTCAATGGCCGACCGTGTTATCTCACGTGGTGGCGATGCCAATTGGCCGCCAAGATCATGTGATTTGACACCGTTGGACTTCTTTCTTTGGGGTTATTTGAAAGAAAAGGTGTACGTCGATAAGCCAGCAACAATTCAAGAGCTAAAGGATGAGATAATTCGGCACATTAACGGCATAGAACCTCAATTATGCCTCAGCGTCATCGAAAATTTGGACCATCGGATGGAGGTGTGCCGCCGAAGTCGCGGCGGCCACTTTGGCCGATATTTTGTTCCATACATAATTGAACCATACCATATTATCATAATAAAAAGAAATGACAATAGTTTCCTAAATAATTTGTGTTTTATTCAAAATCAACATCGGCCCTTAAAATTCAACCACCCTTTATTTACCATTTTTTTCAATTACTTATTTAAGTAGATAGATAAGCTTATTTAGTATATATGTATCTATGTCGTTTTTTCATAACATCTTAAGTCCAAAAATCTATTTGGAGATATTAACGATTTAGTGTAAAATCGGTTGTGTTAGTGATCTACCTAGAAAGTTGAAAAATAAACCTTGATAACTTTCTCGAAAATTAGGGTATTTAAAAATGGATTGAACCCAAATGTGGACTGTAATAAGACGAACAAGAATATGGCCTTAGCTCGATTTGAGTTAACTAAACTTAAGATGCTATGATAAAACGACACAGATACACACATACATACAGTGCGCTCGGGATAACGTCAACACCCCATTTCGTCAACATCCCAAAACGTCAACACCTTTTTATTGACATTGTCTACTCTAAAACGTCAATTAAACCACAAAGCTCTAAATAAAGTAAAATTTTAGCTTTAGTAACAACTAAAACCCATGTGTAACACATATATGTGCAGAAAAAACAACAAATTCCTTTAAGATATGTAAAAGTATAGATATACATATGTGCCATGATCTCATGTAATATATTTTTCTTGCTTTTAATTAGGTTGAAAACCTCTTTTTTATTTGCTTTTTCCTTGGTTTTCATTTATAAACGATAAAAACGATTTAAACTATTGTATTAATAATATTTTGATCTTAAATTTGCACATTCATAAACGTCAACAATCTGATAAACGTCAACACTCGCGGTTTTTATAAGTTGACGTTATCCCGAGCGCACTGTATGTACATATTTTAAGTACATATCTTCGTATCTATTAATTCTTTTTCAGCATTACCTTCTACAAAATCGAATTAATAAATAAAAAACAACAAGCCATTAATAATTTCTGTATAAAAACGTCAAAATTCTTTTGAATGGAAACATTGAAATATACAATACTCTTACTATATGAGTTACATATTAGTTGCCTTGGTATTTGTGAGCCTATTAGGTGTGGTATTTATTGTTGTTATCAATATAGTACATGTGCTTATCAAAATAAACAACAACAACAACAACAATATCAGCAACAGCAGCATCTTCCACAAAAACACAATCATCATACAAAAAATCAACGACATCACCAACACCACGATCAACACGTACGACAAATACAATACTTGTATAAACAAGTACAACAACAAAAATATCACCAGATAATACCGTTATTGGTGAAAGAATTTAAAACGATTGTCCATGTATTTCGTATGACAAATGAATTAATTTAGCAAAAAAAAATACACACACACATCAGCAATACATGAGCTTTAATTTTTCTTCTTCTTTTTAATTTGCATACCCAACCAAGTGTTGGTGGGGAATTTGATTAAATTAAATTATTTCAAGCAAGAAAAAAAGCAAAAAAAAATCATCTGTCTGCCTGCTGCTTTAACAAAAGATAACAACAAATCATTTAAACATATTAAGGTGAGTATAAAAATTTTATGGCATTTTTTCAAGTTAGGACTTACTGAAATTGAATGCACCGTTATCACAAAAAATTCATAATTTTTTTTGTATTGTTTTCCTTTTTTTATGGAGGTGAGCAAATTTTTTGCTAGTAATACAGCCCAATCACAAAGAAAAATTTAGTGCGAGTTTTTTCGCTTGCCCTTTTCTCGTATTATAAATAAAAATTCCCTCGGAAAAATTCGAAGGGGCAACAAGCATGTATGTAGCTATTCTCAATGCATTTGAACCTCGTTTTTTCCCCCGAAAATTTTCACTTGCAAAACAGAAGGGAGTTTGCATAAAAATCGAAGGAATATTTAAATAAAACAAAATTTCTATCAATAAAAAAATATTTTATTGTTCTTGTAGGTCGAATACCACAAATAAAGAGCACAAACACAACATTTTTTAACTTTAATCGATCTATTGCCTGTGGTTTCCATAAATGCAGCAAATAATAACTTGCACGATTCTTTTTTTCTTCTACAGTACCAATTTCCTTTACAAATACTCGTACAGCTATGTTACTAATTTTTTATACACTTATTTATTTAATTTTAATTGAAATTTAATTAAAACATTAATTTTATTTATTTTTGCACACCAAAACACTGAATAAATAAATGTCAATAAGCAAAACAGCCGCCATTAATATTCAATGATGCCACTATTTCATATTTTTGTTCCCGCGGAGTTTATGATTGTAGGAATTTATTCTCGAGAAAAGTTTTTTCGTGGGGTAAGAAATTAATAGGGAATATCCATGATTGGGCTGATAGTCTTTTTTATGATTAAAACAAAATTTGTCATTGCAGTTTTTTACATACTTATGTAAATTTTTATAATTTAGACATCTGATAGTGGTTTTATGGTTATCTAATTCTACACGTGTCTTCTTTTGGTCTTAATATGCTTTAGTTTTTGTTTAATTGTGCCACGCTTAATTGATTTTCTCGCTTAATACAATGAAAAATAGTATCGATTAAAAGATTTTCCGCTTAATTGTGCAATTACTGTAATAGGTAGTTGAAGTGAAAGTAATTTACTGATTTTATACACTTGGTCCCCTTTCGCACTACAAAAGTTTATTTCGCAAAGTCATGAGTTTGTAGGAGAGAAGGGAAAATACAATGGGCGTGTGAGTACAGACTATGAAGTTATCTCAAAGTTGCTGTATTCATCGTTCGTCATTTATGCATACAGTGAACAAAAAAAACTTGCACACTTTCTTCATTGAAGTAATTCGATTTCTTATTGAATCAATAAGGACCTGATGTAAAATAATGTCAAATTGGTACGTTTTGCCATCTCGGAAGCTTCTATCAAAGTCTCATCGGCAGCATGGCTCTCCGTCTAGATTAATAAATTTTTGAGTTAAAGGAAAATAAAGCCTTTGAGGTGCACTATGGGACATTTGCATAAAATTACTACAAATTGCACAGGAAAATTGGCTAATTATTTTCCGACTCGACTTAGGGACGTAACTGAAGCAAAATGTCATAAATAAAATAATTAAAATGTTTGATTCCGTACACAAGTTTTTCTTTTATTTGAAGTGTACAAGCTTTTTTTTCATTAGAAAGTGATGTTTTTGTTTCTGTGAATTATTAAAAATTTTCCAAAGTCTATGGAGTCTACCCTTTAATTTGGTATATATGTAGTTTGTCGGGTTTTATTTCCTATTGATTCAATAAGAGATCGAATTATTTCAATGATGAAAGAGCACAAGTTTATTTTTTGGTTCACTGTAGTTGTATAAACAACAACAAAAAATTGGAATATATTCCAGAAAATGGGCACAAATGCCGTACTGTCGACTATTCTGATAAATATTTAAGGGAATTGGAGACAACTTGGTTGTTTGTCTGGTAGTCAGTGTTGCCAGTGAAATTTCGAGAAAGATACATTTTAGTTTCCAAAGAGATAAATTTTTTCCCAAAAAGATACATTTTGAAAAAGATGTTCAAATCAGTTTTTAACGTTTAACATATCGACCCCTTAGCGCCAAATGATCGTAAGCGACAAAAATTTTATTTTTCAGTAGGAGGGTTTTTATTGTATTTAAACATGATTTATATTCATAAACTGTCGCTTACGATAAAATTTTATTGCCTGTATTTCAAAAGTTATCAAAAATGTTGATATTTTTACGATTTTAAACTAAAAAAATCATAAAATTTTGATTTAAATAAAAAAAATTAGCTTTTTACAAAATGTCGCTTACGATCATTTCGCGCATTTTGATATATTAACATAACATTTTTATTTCATATTTAATGAATATTGTAAAGAAAATGATATCATATAAATTCATTTTTATATTTACATATTTAAGTCATAAATATTAGGTATGTAATTTTTAAAAATACAGTAAGCAAACTTTAAAATTAATTATAGCGCCAAATGATCGTAAACGACAAAAATTAAATTTTTCAGGAGAAGGGTTTTTTATTATATTTAAACATGATTTATATTCATAAACTGTCGCTTACGATCATATGTTCTAGCCTGTATTTCAAAAGTTAACAACAAATTTGACATTTTAATGATTTTAAACTATGGGTAGGCTCACAAAATTTTAATTTCATTAAAAAATTAGTTTCTTACAAAATGTCGCTTACGATCATTTGGCGCTAAGGGGTCGATATGTAACTATCTTTGGATGTTGCCAAAACAAATTAATGTTTGTTAAAATTAATATACGAGTAAAGGCTTTTTTTTAATATTCATAACGAAATGATAACTTTAAAAAACTTTGTCAGAGACGGAAAGCTTAATATTTTATTTCTGTACATTGTGCGTACAGATTCAAAAGATACGAAAAATGTCAGGATTATACATGGTGCGTAAAGTCATCAAAAGATACGAAAAATGTATCTTTCGTATCCTGCTGGTAGTTGGAGATTTCTTCGGATGTCAGACATGTCGGCAAAAAATGATCACGGGGTAATTTCATGAATATTTTGTTTATGCACACATTCATGCATACATACACACACATACACACATATTTCTTTGCTATCTTTCTTCATTTTTGTGTAGGCAAACATCTTTTAAAACATGCCAATTAAGCTTGCCAGATCCATTTGGCTTAATTGTTATTGAAATGTATTGAAAATATTCAAGGAGGAATAAACTTAAAACAAAAAAAAAAAAACAAAAATCGACAATTAAACAAATTTTTGGGAATTATATTGCTTGCGTGTACTTTGTATATTAATTTCCCACATGCAATAATAAAATTCTTTAACATTTTTAACAAATTGGCAATTATTCATTTTAAATGATATATTTAATTATCTTTTATTTTAAATACATACGTACACATTATGTACACTGTATGTATGGATATGTATTAGGAAGAATAACAATAATCTTTTTTTCCGAAACGTAATTTTTCGTTTGAAACGTAAAAGTTTTAAGATAAGATCGTAAATCCTTTCAAATGATAAGATAAAAAAAAGAACACAAAAATGATAGAAATATCCCCCATGCAATAAAGTGAATAGATCTGGCAATTCAATTAGGGATTGGCTGGGGTGGGGAAAGACGTAGAAGGAGGGCTTTGTAATTTAAAAACAGAGTAGTTATGTAACTGTCAAAATTTTTAAGAAATCGACTTTGTTACGTTTTTTGTCCCGCAAGACTCCACTGGACCAGAAAACGTAGCAAAGTCGATTTAAAAAATTTTGTCATTTTGCATTAAGTTATGAGTTTTAGTCGAACTGTATGGATTTATATCCAAAGAAATTTTAATTATTTTGGCTTGAGTTCGGTTTTAATTTAATTTTTCAATTAAATTATATTTTTATTTAGAGATAAATGTGAGGCATGTAGACAAAGAAAAATTGTGCCCGCTCGGAGGGTTAAACTGACATGTTTCGATAGCTCCCACTAGTCTCTTCAGAATTCTTTTCCGCTTAGACCACTCGACCAATGTCGGTTAATTGAAAAATTAAATTAAAAACGAACTCAAGCCAAACTAATTAAAATCTCTTTGGATATGAACTAGGGATGTAACCGATACCGATATATCGGCGATACTTCAGATTTTCCGGTACATTGGTATCGGCGATATTTTACTGTCGATACGACGATACTTGAAAATTTTTTTCAGAGTATTTTTTAAACAAATTATTTATTTTTTGTTAATTTTAACATGAACTAAATTCATTTCGTTATTTTTTAAATCTTATTCACCCCTATCATTCCCATGAAAAAGCTCCAAAATTTTCTGATTTGCTATCGTGAATGTTTCCCATAACAAAGTTTTTGGGAGCTAATTCACAAACATAAAAAATGTGGCATCGCCAATGTTTACTCCCGCGAATAATTTTACAAAATAAGTTCACAACAAGTGTCGATGGGAATGAGAAGGGAACATATAAGTTGTAATTTGTATTTAAGCTAGGACTGTATTAAATTACTTTTTTATTTTATTAAAAGAGTACAAGTGTTACTAAATAGCAAATTAATTGTCTGTTGGAGGAGATGTGCGTTAGCCAAAGTGCCAGCCATTTTCACTACGGTTGGCACCGCGAACATCTTGCTGCTAGTAGGCAAATTTTCCTCTAACGATTAATCGCGTATGTATTTTCGCTGCAATCTACGATTTGCTTCTTCTCTTCCAGCACCACAAAACGCAGTTAAACTTTATTAATTTCTTCAAAATGTGTATAATTTCCTTTTACAAGTATTTACACAAATTATTTAGAAAGCACCGATAAATAAATCACAATAGAAACTATTACTCCAAAATAATTCACAATAGACACTTTTACTCCCAAAATATTCGCGATACTGGTTTGTTGGGAATGGGAATAAAGGTTTGCTCCCAAACAACTTATTCTCATAACATTCGCGATAGGGGTGATTAATATCAATTTTAAAAATTAATAATATTTTGCGCTGTTATTTTGTTAAGAAATTTTTTATTTTTTGTTATTTTTACCATGAATTCAAATTCAATTCGTTGTTTTTAGGGTTCCGTACACCAAAAGTGTAAAGGAACTCTATTGTTTTCGCTACGATGTCCGTCTGTCTGTCTGTCTGTTTGTCTGTCAGAGGCTGTTTTCTCGGGAACCGTAAAAGTTACGGACCTGAAATTTTCACAGAATATGTAAAACTCTGGCCGCTATAACAACAAATATATGACAGTTAAAAATTAAAGGGTGTTCTAAAGCGAGCAACGAAAAATATTGAAATACTAATGTAATATACAGACCCTTGTATATACACTTTAAATTTTCAAATTTAGTGTTAATTGGTGCAGTCTGTAGAATAGACTACACCACTTAACACTGATATTTAAAACAATAAGAATTAAAGGGTGTTCTATCAGTTAATGTAATTTTGACTATGTAATATAGACAATTTGCTGCATCTTGGAAACCGTAGGAGGCAAACCCTTCAAATTTAAAAAAAACGCTTAAACTAAAAAATTCTAAAATAAAAAAAAATGTCAAAACGAAAAGTCGCCAAAATGAAAAAAAGCACCAAAATTAAAAAAATCGCTCAAACGCTAAAAATCACTAAAACTAAAAAACCTCAAAAAAAACTCCAAAAACCGAAAAAAGTCGTCAAAACGAAAAAAGCACTAAAACCTAAAAAAAATCGCTTAAACTAAAATTATCACCAAAAAACGAAAACATCACCCAAAATGGAAAAAAATTACCAAAACGCCAAAACAAAAAAACCCAAAAACCAAAAAAAATCGCCCAAAACAAAAAAAATGTGTCAAAGCCAAAAAAAAAATCGCTAAAACTTAAAAAATCTCCAAAAACCGAGAAAAATCCCCAAAACCGAAAAATATCATCAAAAAGCGAAAAAACGTAAAAAAACGTCATTACCAAAAAATGGCCAAAACTGAAAAAATGGGCAAAAAACAAAAAAAAAATTCCAAATAACGAAAAATCGCGAAAACAACGAAAAAAAATTTTAAAAAATAAAAAAACTAAAATTAGGCAAAAAAGCAAAACGAAAAAATTTACAAAACGAAAAAAAGGCCAAGGAAAACACTTCTTGTGCGATCGCAAAGTCGCACTTTACTGAATTTATTTAAATCTTATTTCCAGCAAAAAAATCCACAAGACTTATCGCTTTATATGAAAATATCAAAATGGGTAGGTTTTCAAGCAAATTGTAGCAAAAAAAAAAATACGCAAAATTTTAAAAAATCGGAATAAAATAAAAAATGAAATTTTTCTTTTGACGATATTTACATGAAATATAAGTCAAAACAAAATCTTTTAAATATGCACGGAAAGCTAAGTCCTCCTCTATTCGACACTGTTTAAAAATTGAAAATCGGTGCAGAGACAACGCAGTGAAAATTGTTTTTGTCCATAAAAATTCAGTGATTTTTCCATAAAAACTACTTTTGCATAGTTTTCATTAAATTGTATAGGTTTAAATTGAAAGTTATTATTGCGTCGACTCAAGTTCAATACTTGTAAATTTTAATATTTTTTTATTTTTTAATTTACTGAGTTTTGAAATTGAGTAGACGAAAATCTTGCTAGATAGCTTTTTAATTAAAATATTGCCATATTTTTATTTTAAAATATCTTTCTTTTAAAAATTTATCATCCTCATTAATCTTTATAAAATTTTACTATAAAATTATGATAATCTAATTTAAGAGAGGGAGAAAAAAAATTCAAGATAAGATATAATTATTATATGGCAAAAAAAGAAAGTCTCAATCTGACAAATATTTTGTCCTACGAGATTATTAGACGACATTGCATTTCACAACTTGTCACCAAAAAAAAAAAAAAAATTGAAAGAAAAAAACTGTTTATTTATTTTGCAACTCTTGATACCTTTTTTTATCTTCTTTCTATCTTATTTTTTTTATCAAATGTTTAACAAAATAAATTAATAAATCTTCAACTTTTTATTTAAAATATTTATTTAACTAAAAATGTCTTCTTGACAAATTTGCGTCAACAGTTTCGCTTCATTTCATGATAATTTTTATGATCTTTAAACACTGTCAGGCGAAAAATAAAAATATTTCAACTAAAATCACTTGGGCTGACTGATTGACTGACTGACTGACTGGCTTATCTTAAATGTGACAACCTCATGCCACTAACTCTTTTGGTGTTTTTAAAGAATTTTTTTTTCAATTGTAATAACTGCCTAATAAGTCGTGTTTATGTATTTTACTCAAAATAAAAATCATGTGAATTTTCTTGGCAAAGCAAAAATTGCTTTAAAAATATTTATAACTTGTTTTTAAATTTCGACTGAAATACAGAACAAGGCCATTTGATACAAAAAATGTCCGCAGTCTTTCTTTTTTCTATCTTTCTTTCTTTTTTTCTTTTTTTTAATAACTTTTTATTACTCTTATGACCCCAAAAAATAAAAAACCACTTTTCTAAAATATTTGTCTTAAATTAAAATTTTTCGCCTATAAAAGAATTATTTAATCACACTTCGTGCGTCATAAAGAACATCTAAAGAATAAAAGTGTCGTTAAAACTTGAAGCAAAAAATGTGAATAAAACAAAAGCAGACAATTTTAGTTTATTGTAGAAAGGAAAACTCTTCAAACAACTAGACAGAGTTTTGGTCGAAAATAAATCGGACCTAGGCAAGTCCGACTCGGATGCGAAGTGTTCCGTACGACCGCCTAATTTTAGCACTGCACATTTGTAGGCATTCATTTGAAAACGCATTTAGATGGGAAAATTAACACATATTCACCCCTATCGCGAATAACTAACTATTCCCATGAGAAAACTCCCAAATTTTCTGATTTGCTATCGTGAATGTTTCCCATAACAAAGTTTTTGGGAGCGAATTCACAAACTTAAAAAATGTGGCATCGCCAATGTTTACTCCCGTCAATAATTTTACAAAATAAGTTCACAACAAGTGTCGATGGGAACGAGAAGGGAACATGTAAGTTGTAATTTGTATTTAAGTTAGGACTGCATTAAATGACTTTTTTATTTTATTAAAAGAGCACAAGTGTTAATAAATAGCAAATTAGTTGTCTGTTGGAGGAGATGTGCGCTAGCCAAAGTGCCAGCCATTTTCACTACGGGTGGTACCGCAAACATCTTGCTGCTAGCAGTAGTATCTTCGCTGCAATCTCTTCCAGCACCACAAAACGCAGTTAAACTTTATTAATTTCTTTAAAATATGTATATTTTCCTTTTACAAGTATGTACACAAATTATTTATAAAGCACTGATAAATAAATCACAATAGAAACTATTACTCCCAAATAATTCACAATAGACACTTTTACTCCCAAAATATTCGCGATACTGTTTTGTTGGGAATGGGAATATAGGTTTGCTCCCAAACAACTCATTCCCATAACATTCGCGATAGGGGTGATTGTATGAAAATGGTAACGTCTGACCCCAGGGCAATAACAGGGTTAACGTTTTTGGACAAAAATAATCAGAATTTGAGGACTAAGCGATAAGGAATTAATTTTCTTATTTTTATTACAATATTCGAAAAAATAAAAACCATAGAAGTACTTGTTTGGCAAAAAATGAGAAATTTTCTCAAGTTTAAACTTTGATCTCTGTCCGCCTCGGTTTAAAACTGTCCGATTTGGCCCAAATTTTCACCATATATTTTTTAGACTAAGTGTAAAAAAATAGGGGGCGCAGTACCCAAAATTCGACATTTTACAAAATTAGTGCCACCCTAATGAACAGACTTGGTGATCACCAGTATTTCCGCCTGAAATACCGTAGTCCATTTGCCCATGGGCACAGAGATTTTTCACGTTAGGTCCACAGACTACAGCGCCAACTCCACAGTGGGGATATTTTCTTCCCACGTTGCCCTAAGAGGAGACCCATCCTCTAAGCAGCCATTGCCGCAGATGATCTTAAAAAGATTTGTATGGATATTAATCCAATCATGGCTTCAATTGCCAAGGTTGAACATGAAATTATTATTGTGCCTGTAGTAAGAAGACACGCCCATCTCTGAACCTTGTAGAGTTTGGTTCGACTTCACTGATAGTGGGAAGAACATTTCCCGTTACCAGAAGAATTACGTTCATCACCAGCAGCCACAATAGAGGTGATAGAAATCTAGTCGCTATTTTTAGCATAACTCTGTCATTTGTGAACCGATTTTTAAAATTCTTTTTTTGTTGGAAAGGGTTTGCCTGCAGTTTGGTTCCATAATTTTTTTTTCGAAAATCGGAGGGGGGAAATTTACTTCCAACCCCCCTCCCCCATACATAACTCTGTCACTTGTGAACCGATTTTCAAACTTTTTGTTTTGTTTGAAAGGGTTTGACAAAAATTGGTCCCGAAATTTGTTTGTCGAAAACCGGTAGGGGAAATTTGCTGCCCCCCCAATCCATAACTCTGTCATTTGTGAACCGATTTTCAAAATTATTTTTTGTTTGAAAGGGTTTGCTAGCAGTTTGGCCCAAGAATTCTTCTTGAAAATGGGAGGGGAAAATTTGCTCGCCCCTCTTCCCCCCCCCCCCCCAATTACATAAATATGTCATTTGTGAACTGATTTTAAAAATTCTTGTTTTGTTTGAAAGGGTTCGACAAAAATTGGTCCCAAAAATTTTTTGTTGAAAATCGGAGGGAGAAATTTGCTCCCCCCTCAAATCCATAGCTCTGTTATATATTAACCGATTTTCAAAATTCTTTTTTGTTTGAAAGAGTTTGCTAGCAGTTTGACCGAATAATTCTTTTCGAAAATGGGAGGGGAAAATTTGCTTTCCCCCTCCGCACGCACCAAATCCATAACTATGTCATATGTGAACCGATTTTCAAAATTCTGGTGTTGTGTTCGCTAGTAGTTCGTACCATAATTTTTCCCACTTCCCCCGAAATATGGATTATCGCATAGCTCCTCCATTTATGGGCCGACTTCCAAAATTCGTTTTTTTTTGTTTGGAATGGTTTGCTTAGAGTTTGGTCGCATAATTTTTCTACGAAAATCGGTGGGGCAAGTCTTCCATGCCTCCACCCAAAATATTTATTAGAGCACAATTCCTCCATTTGCATACCGATTTTCAAAATTGTTTATATGGAAGGCCATCAAGTGTATTGCTCTTTTTTACTGAAGTCGGTTTTTTCCAGAATTATTTTCTCAGGTTTTCGCCTCCCATACTAGAGTTGATAATCCTGCTGCTAAGCAAGAGAATTAGCCACTCCACCAGAAAGTTGTGAACAGTGAGTATATCCAGCGACATGATAATAGCCTCTAAGCTAATATTGTTAAAGGCTCCCTCAATGTCTAAGAACGCATTTAAAGTGTAAACCTTGTGCTGTAGTCCCCGCTCAATTACGCCAGTCCAAAAGTTAATCTGAATTTGTAAACTTACGTTTTCGTGATTTTTCTGTTCTTGTGATTTTTTTCGTTTCGATGATTTTTTACCGTTTTTCTCCTTCTATCCCTTTCTTTTTCTGTTTTTCCGTTTCGCCGATTTCTTTTCGTTTTGGTTAGTTTTTCCTTTCAGCGTTTTGCTTTCCGTTTTAGCGATTTCTTATGTTTCGGCGCATTCGGCACCAATTTTGATCACAATGGATCCAATTGGGTCTCCGAGTGGATGTGCGGTATAGCACTACCCTTCCTAACCTATGTTTCGACGACTTTTTTCCGATTTGGCGACTTTTTTCTAATCTATGCACTATATTCAAAAAACGTGTAAATAAAAATAAAATCTTCTACGTTTAAAAAATATTCCACTTTATTACTCAGACGAATTATTTCTGCATTTCAATAACAAAAGAAGCATGAACTAAACGTCCTCTTCATTTCATTAATTGAAGTTCAATCTATGACGAAATTCTTTTATTCCAATAACTGTTCAATTACTCATTCTCAATTGCTTAAAATGTTGGGAGATTTTCTTTTTTGAACAAATGAGTAACTGATTGAACATAGAGTTGCCATAGCGTTTTGCAATGGGCTTAATTGTCAGAATTTTTAAGGTCTAGTAAAATAACATTTTCAATCATTGTGACTATTTCTAATAGAGAGAAAAAAATGTCGAAAATATCATATTTTTAAATTCAAAATTAAAACTTGAAAGTTTCTAAAAAAATATTGAAGTGTAAATAAATTCATCCCTATCGCGAATGTTATGGGAATAAGTTGTTTGCGAGCAAACCTATATTCCCACTCCCAGCAAAACAGTATCGCGAATATTTTTGGAGTAAATGTGTCTATTGTGAATTATTTGGGATTAATAGTTTCTATTGAGATTTATTTATCAGTGCTTTCTAAATAATTTGTGTAAATACTTGTAAAAGGAAAATATACACATTTTGAAGAAATTAATAAAGTTTAACTGCGTTTTGTGGTGGTGGAAGCGATTAATCGTTAGGGGAAAATTTGTCTGCTAGCAGCAAGATGCTCGCGGTACCACCCGTAGTGAAAATGGCTGGCACTTTTGCTAGCACACATCTCCTCCAGCAGACAATTAATTTGCTATTTATTAACACTTGTGCTCTTTTAATAAAATAGAAAAGTAATTTAATACAGTCCTAGCTTAAATACAAATTACAACTTACATGTTCCCTTCTCGTTCCCATCGACACTTGTTGTGAACTTATTTTGTAAAATTATTCACGGGAGTAAACATTGGCGATGCCACATTTTTTAAGTTTATAAATTCGCTCCCAAAAACTTTGTTATGGGAAACATTCACGATAGCAAATCAGAAAATTTGGGATTTTTTTCATGGGAATAGGTATTCGCGATAGGGGGTGATTAAGTTTTTCTCTACATGCTCTGCAAAATCAAGTTTATAGTTTAGCCAATTTTTCAATGCGGCAACCCTTAACAAATTTATAGAAAAAAAGCACAAAACTAACTCAAACCAGTTTTAATTTCTGATAAATCGCCTTAATTGAAGATTTTTAGGAAATACATACATATATTTTTTCTTGCTGTATACAAACAATTTAGTTAAATAAATATTTATAAATTTTGTTATGCCTGACATCAGTTTTTATGTTCCTGGGGCACCATAAACTCATTTTGATTATCAAAACAGTAGCAAAAACTTTGTATCTTTCTCAGTTTTTATCTTAATTTATAAATAAATAATTGTTAATAAAGAGAAAACGAGGCGTAAAATAGACAGAGGAGGCATTATAAAATAGTTACACTATACAACAATTTCGAGCTTTTTTCAACATTACGGGGTTATGTAAACCGATTCTGGTAGAGGAGACAACAAAATTTCGATGTCCAGGTGACATCGGAATTTTGTTTTAGGGGGGGTTAAAATTTCCTCCCTTTCGGGCTGTTCGTGCAGCATATCGTTACATGAAACTATGTGATCTTTACATCTGAGGGTGTGAGGTATGTTCAGCAACTTTGGAGAAAATATTAGGGCAAACATTTTTTTAGAACATTTTAACCCTCCAACTCTTCGTTTTATGGGTCTTTTTGTATATTTCTTTAAAAATGAGCAAAAAACTCCCCTTCACCGACCATATAGGGGGAAAAATCTTCTACAAAAATGTTCCCCTTGGTCTTCTACATAAAAAACCTGAACACATCTTATACCTTAAACGTAAGGCTTACAAGATGTTCTATGCCGAGTACGAATTGTGCATTAACCCTTTTATTTAACCCTTTTATTTAAAGTTTTCAATTATTTCTAGCGTCGGAGTTAAGTCTGGAGCTTGGGTCTCTTTAAAGACCTATAGTAGAATTTTATGGCGAATATTTTTGTAGAACATTTAAGCCCCATATATCGCCGCTGAAATGGAGTTTTTTGCACATTTTCTCAGAAATGTACAAAAAGACCCATAAAACGAAGAGTTAGAGGGTTAAAATGTTTCAGCAAAATTTTTCTCGTGGTGTTTTACATAAAAGTGCTGAACACATCTTGTACCTTAAACGTAAGACCTACCGAATTTCCTATGCCGAATGCTAATTGTGATTAAGTATGAAGTTAACCCTTAAACATAGTTTAAGTTTTCAATGAGTTCTGTGGTGTACAAGTTGAGTATGTCTTTGAAGGTCTATAGTAAAATTTTATGGCCAACATTTTTGTAGAACATTTTATCCCCGCACTCCCCTTTTTTAATGGTGTTCTTTACGATTTGTTGGAAAATAGCCAAAAATGACCATTATGTGGGAGAGTCAGAGGGTTAATATGTTCCACAAAATAATATTTTCCCTAATATTTACTACCAAGTTGCTGAACATACCCTGCACTTCAGATGTAAAGAACACATAGACGGGGTTCACACAGGGCAATTTTTGTTGCGCAATTTTTAATTCAGCCGCGAGAAAGACAGAGAAAGCAACACAGTCTTTCTCTGTCTTTCTCCCAGCTGAATTAAGAGTTGCGCAACAAAAATTGCCCTGTGTGAACCCCGTCATAGTTTCATGTACCGAATGCTGCACGATGAAGACAAAATGGGGAAACGTTAACACCCCCTAAATTAAAATTTCGATGTGATCTTGCAAAACGCCAAAACACGTATATTTTTTTTTTGTCTCCTCTACCATAATCGGTTTACAGGACCCCGTAATTTTTTTTCGTGTTGTACAGTGTTATTATCATAATATGAAATTATGTTGTTAAAAAAACAAAACGAAAATTTTAAAGAAATTTAAAAAAGATTAGCACTTATAAAGGAAAATTTTAAATGAATTTAGATTTTTTAGCCGACTTAAAAAAAAAGGAGAAATGTTGTCAATTCGTTATGTATTTTTTACCTCAAAACTCCGCCACTTGTAAAGCGATTTCAGATTTTTTTTCTTTATTTAAAAGGATGTGCTTCCAGATTGGTCCCGTTGAAAAATGGACAGGCTCACGCCCATACAAAGTAAATTCATATTCATTTTCAACTACTTCTACTCAACTGATTCTTATGAAACTTTGCACACACCCATGAAGTTTCTGATTGAATACTTCATCATGATTAAAAAAGTGGGCAGTGCCACGCCTATGCGAAGGAAATATTATTTTTCAACAAGTTCTACTAAACCGATTCTTATGAAACGTTGCATACACCTTTAGTTATCGTTACAATGCAACATTATGTTTAGTAAAGTGGGCAATGCCACGCCCATGAAAAATAAATAAGCATTTTAACTACTTCTACTTAACCGATTCTTATGAAACTTTGCATACACATTTAGTTATCGTTACAACACAACATTGTGGTTAGAAAAGTGGGCAGTGCCATGCCCATGAAAAGTAAATATTAATTTTAACTTTACAAATGACAGATTTATGCGTGTACAAACATAAAAAAAGTAAAAAAACATAAACATGAATTGATAGCCTCCTTTTTTTTTGGAGTCGGTTAAAAAATAGCCAAAACGAAAAAACATTTTCAAAATAAAAAAGCGCTGAAATAAAAAAAGCACCAAAATGAAAAAAAAAAATCTCCAAAAACAAAAAATAAGAAAACCCCAAAAAGATAGATATAGCCAAAACGAATAAAAATCGCCAAAATGAAATAAACGCTAAAACGAAAAAAGTACCAAAACGAAGAAATCGTCAAAACTAAAAAAAAATCCCAATTAAAAAAATATCGTAAAAATGAAAAAACCACAAAAAAAGAAAAAAAACACGCTAAAACTAACAAAAAAATCAAATTAAAAAACCCAAAAAATCCTTTAAATGAAAAAAGCAGTGAAACGAAAAAAGCACCAAAATGAAAAAAAATTTTTAAAACAAAAAAAAAATGCAAAAAAACGAAAAAAAAAACACTAAAACGGAAAACTCGCTAAAATTTAAATGCCCCCAAAAACAGAACAAAATCGCCAAAACGAAAAAAAGGGATATACATATCTGTGGACTTTTGACAAAAGCACTTAATTCGAGTTAAGAAAATTTTACAAATAGCGATATTTACAAATGCAGAATTTTAGGGTGCGTCTTTCGGTGTAATCAATATATCTTTACGATGTTTAGTCATAAATAGATTAATATTTTAAAAATTTTACTTCTCTCCATATTTGTTATTTTGTGAATGATCAAAACTAATTTCGAATGTGTCAAAAAACGAAAAAATCGTTAAACAAAATTCTAATCGAGATAGGTTAGTGCTTCTTTGAACATTCATGATTTTCGTTCGCGATGTCCTGCTTTGGAGCTCTTGTTTTTTATATAAAACAGCGCTTCTTTCCAAGCATCGAAAATGCTCTAAAATCATATCTCATTTTATCATAGTTCAACTACAGACAAAACAAATCGTGTTTTATTATAAATTTCTCTCTTCCATGCAATAGGTGGGAAATGTTGAAAGAGAGCATACTTTAAATTGGTTTTGAGTTTTCAAATGTGTTAGTGTTTATTTGAAACACTGCGTGCGACAATGTTTTGTTCATTGTTCATAATGATTAAATTACGAAGATAGTCAGCATTTTACATTTCTTCAACACGAACTCCAAGTGTTGAAGAAATGTAAAATGCTGACTAGCTTCGTATCTTAAACATTATGAACACTGAGAGATCTCTATCTTTTTTTCAAAAGATCGCATGTGGAAGGCATGAAAGTTTTTTACTGCTTCCAGAAACATGATATTTCTTTGCTGAGCATCTATCTGTATGTGGGATGTAAACTACGCCAAATCACATTTTGAAAATTTTACAGGGGACCGCAAAAACATGTTTAATATTGCATATATTAAACATGTTTCCTATATCCTAAATCCGTAGGATTAACAATTTGACTTACACCCAGATATTTTATATAAATAACTCAATAATCAGCCCAATCATGAATAGTCATTCCCTAGGAATTTCTTTCCCCCGGAAAACACTTTTCTCGAGAAAAAATTCCTCCAATCATAAACTTTTTGGGAACAAAAATATGAAACAGTGGCATCATTGAAAAACAATGGCGGCAGTTTTGCCTGTTGACATTTATTTATTCAGTGTTTTTGTGTACAAAAATAAATAAAATTGATGTTTTAATTTAATTTAAAGGAAAATTAATTAAAAACGTGAATAAAAAAGTAATAACATAGCTTTGCAAGCATTTATGAAGGATATTGCTGCTGTAGAAGAAAAAAAAATCGTGCAAATTACTCTTTGCTGCATGTATGGAAACCCAAAGCAATGGATCGATTAAAGTTAATAAAATGTTCTGTTTGTGCTTTATTTGTGGTATTCGACCTACAAGAAAAATAAAATATTTTTTTTTATTGATAGAAATTTTGTTTTATTTAAATATTACTTCGATTTTTATGCAAACTCCCTTCTGTTTTGCAAGTGAAAAATTCCGGGGGAAAAACGAAGTTCAAATGCATTGAGAATAGCTACTTTTTTCCCCCATCAAATTTTTTCCGACGAAGTTTTTATTCATAATAGGAGAAAAGGGAAAAGTCAAAAAACTCTCACGGAATTTTTGTTTGTGATTGGGCTGAGTATTATTTCTTTAAATCTAAAGGGCCCTGGAGACTATCAAAATAAGGCATCAAACATTGCATATGTGTGGGTGTCGTGTGATTGTAGCATTTGAAAGAGACGTACAAATAAAAGCTTCAAACACAATTTGTATTTTGCCGTTGTAGTGAATATATTGAAAAAATGTCGGACGATGAAAATACCAAAGCAGAATTGAAAATTTTTTATATTCAAAGTTCTTGCGGTAAAAGCACAACACAATTGAAAAATATTTGCTTTACTTGCAATATAATATTTTTTATTTTATTTATCTTTTTATTTTTTAATGAAAAAAGAACACAACACAGGTGAAAAACACAAAACAAATTATTTTTCTTTTACTGTTTACCCGCGATGTTGTTGCGACGAAAAACACAGAAAAATAAAATTTTTTTGTCAAACACAAATGGAGACGTACAAAAAATCAGCCGTCAAAATAAAAATCAAAACTTTTTGATTTTCTTCAAACAGAGCCGACAACAAATACGTGTACCCGAAAAACAACGACCGCACGCACACAACCTTGTGTTTGATGACTTTTTTTGATAGTCTCCAGGCCGCTTAACATGTCCGTAATCGAATTACGTCACATAATATTACCGTTACTTATTAAAAAGGACTTGGTGTTGTTTAACTCGCAGATGACCTACTGGATTTCACCTATCGATTGAGGGCGAAAATGCTAATTCCAACAGTATAAAAAACTTATTTTGAAAAAATTGGACTTGGTGTAGTTTACCTGCCACCTACAGATATGTATATGGTATCCATATGGAACCCTTTGGAGCGGGTCAATGTCACACTTTACTGAATATGTTTTCTATCACGTACAGATTTTTCATAATGGGTATGACTAATATTTCCAATAGGTACAACAGTATATTTCACCCTAACTCGAGAACAGTATACCCGATTTCGATTTAATAAAAAAAAACGCCAAAATATGCATGATAAAATTACCTTCAAACTATTGTCATGTATTTTTTTCTTTTTATCAACACTTTTGCAGTTATTCGCAAATTCGTATTGAAGAAAGTGATTTTTCATGAAAAATTACAAATTGTTTTCTTTCTAAAAACTCATAAGAAATTTAAATCTAAAAAAAACTTTACCTTTTAGCTAGTGTTCTTAAAGTCGGATGTCTTATGAACAAAATAAGCCATATATCATGGAAATCGATAAACAAATATCGATTGTATTAGCAAATTAAGTGAATGCACCGCGACACTTAAAAGGTACTTTCGGTAATAAATTTATTTTTGGCTATAATCAGTTAATTGCTAATAAAATCCACATTTATCCATCGATTTTCATGATATATAACTTATTTTGTTCGTAAGACAGTTGTCCTTAAGGACAATAGTTAAAAGGTAAAATTTTTGCAGTTTTAAAATTTTTATGAGCTTTTGGATAGAAAAAAATTTTTTGATTTTGCATGAAAATATAATTTTTTCTCATACAAATTTGTGAACAACTCCGAAAGCGTTAATGAAATCAAATAACTATATTAAAAAAGTTTGAAGATAATTTTATATTTTTTAAATAAATTTGTTGTTTGTTTTTAATTATTAAAAACTTTTTAACAGCTTCTGTTAAAAAAAACTGCCTTCACTAACTTACACTAACAATTTGTTTTAAAAATTATCTTGATTTTTTATGCTGACTGAGTTGGCTTTTTGGTTGTTTAACAGAAACATTTTTTTTTATCACTGACAACCTTTAAAATTTACAAAGATTTATGAGCATCCCTGAACCTAAATACGTAATATTTGTAAAACTGACAACAAAGTTTTTTTCCTACAATTCGCGTGATGTTTTTGACAACTTATTTTTTTATTTTTATTTTTTTGCTCTTAAACAAATATGTATAACTGATAAGGATCATTTGCAGCTTCTTGAATTAATCAAAATGATATAGAAAATTCTTATCAGTTGATAAAAAACAAAACCAACAACTAAAGATCATTTACGCAAATAAAGTTAATCTTTAGAGAAAATAAAAGATCTCTTTTCAAGATCTCTTTTCAAAAGAGAATCTCCGTTGACAATCTCTGACATTTTTCCTATAAAAGGCTTAAAAAAAGTAAAAGAAAAATATTGTGTTTCGAGCTGCTTGGAGCTCTAAACCTCGTACTTTCATTGAGTGTTAGATAAAGTTGTTAAAACTTCAAAAAAAATTCTTTAAGAAACCCTGTCCAGAAGAGCAAAAACCATTCGTAAGATTGCGAAAAATAAAGTTACTAAGCAAAAAAATAGAAAATTAAAATTAACTCTTGAAAAAAGGTGCGTAAAAAACAGGAATTTTTCCATAAAATTAAGTTAAGTGAGTGTATGTTATTAAGTGGGCTGAAAGTGCCAAAAGAGAGACGAGGAAAAGGATTTAAAAAATATATAAAATACAACTGTTTCTATTAAATAAATTTTCTGCCTAAAAAATATACGAGCATTTAAAATTTTGTTTCTCAAATTTCCACAAACTTTATTGTTAATATGAAAAAATTCATTATTTCAATGATTTTTTTCATAAATTTTGATGTAATGTTCCAGTACGTTAATTCAATCAACTGGGGTTCATTAATTTTGTTAAAGAATAACAACAAAGAATGATTTCAATGTACCGTTTTACTTTGAATTTCAATGAACATTTTCCTAGAAACTACGTATGTGTACATTAAATCGATGTATTTTCGCAAACAAATTAACGAGTGCATTCAAATGAATTTTTCAGTGAAAAAAGTGATTTTTCGAAAAAGTACTTCGTGGCAAAAAACACTAGATACATACAGCAAAAATTGTACACGTACTCTTTTTTTAGTTAAAAGACCTTATGAGAGTATAGAGATTTAGTTTTAGAGAATACGTCATCAAAATATTTTAAAAAAGCTTAAGAAAAAAGTAAAAAAATAAATTTATAACGAAAATACTTTTTGAAAAACTACACTTAACAATACATACAACAATTTCGAACTTTTTTTCAAAATTACGGAGTTCTGTAAACTGATTCTTGTAATCTCGTCTACCAGAATCGGTTTACAGAAACAGTATACGTGTGTCGGCGTTTTGCAAGATCACATAGGAATTTTATTTTAGGGCCTATTCACATATTACGTAACGCTATTTTCGGAGGTTTTATACCCCCTCATTACGCTTTTTACAATATTTTCGGTATAAGGTAACTAATCCGTAGCAAATCTTTAACCACCCCACCTGCGTTACGTAATATGTGAATGGCCCCTTAGGAGGGCGTTAAAGTTTTTCCCCTTTTAGCCTGATCGTGCAGCATATCGGTACATGAAACTATCAGCCCAATCACAGACAAAAATACCGTGAGAGTTTTTTCGCGTTTCCCTTTTTTCCTATTATGAATAAAAATTCCGTCGGAAAAAAACTCGATGGGGGAAAAAAGTAGCTATTCTCAATGCATTTGAACTTCTTTTTTTCCCCCGGAATTTTTCACTTGCAAAACAGAAGGGAGCTTGCATAAAAATCGATGTAATATTTAAATAAAACAAAATTTCTACCAATAAAACAATATTTTATTGTTTTTGTAGGTCGAATACCACAAATAAAGAGTGCAAACAAAACATTTTTTTAACTTTAATCATCCATTGCTTTTGGTTTCCATAAATGCAGCAAAGAGTAACTTGCACGATTTTTTTTCTTCTACAGCACTAATATCCTTCACAAATGCTTGTACTATGTTATGTTATTACTTTTTTATTCACTTTTTTAATAAATTTTACTTTAAATTTAATTAAATCATCAATTTTATTTATTTTTGGACACAAAAACACTGAATAAATAAATGTCAACAGGCAAAACAGCCGCCATTGTTATTCAATGATGCCACTGTTTCATATTTTTGTTACCGAAAAGTTTATGATTGGAGGAATTTTTTCTCGAGAAAAGTGTTTTCCGGGGGAAAGAAATTCCTAGGGAATATTCATGATTGGGCTGTATGTATTCTTTACAGCTGAGGTGTAGGATATGTTCATCAACTTTGTAGAAAATATTAGGGCAAATAATTTTTTGCAACATATTGGCCCTTATCGTGTTTGGCGATTTTCGCCTTCGCCTACGACATTTTTGTAATAGATTAAAGAAAAATGTAACAGGCTGTCTTTAATCTATTACAAAAATGTCGTAGTCGAAGGCGAAAATCGCGAAAAGCACGATAAGGGGGATTAGTCCTTTAACACCCCAACATAACGGTAATTCTTGGCTCTTTTCTAACAAATCGTAAAAAATTCCCCTAAAAAGGGATAATGAGGGGATGAAATGTTCTAGAAAAATGTTGGCCATAAAATTTTACTATAGATCTTTACACACAACCAAGCTCCATACTCAACTTGTACACCACAGAACTCATTGAAAACTTACACTATGTTTAAGGGTTAACTTCATACTTATTCACAATTGGTACTCGGCATAGGAAATTTTGTAAGTCTTACGTTTAAGATATAAGATGTGCTCAGCACTTTTATGTAAAACACCATGAGAAAAATTTTGCTGGAACATTTTAACCCTCTAACTCTTCGCTTTATGTGTTTTTTTGTACATTTCTGACAAAATGTGCTAAAAACTCCCCTTCAGCGGCATTATAGCCGGCTTAAATGTTCTACAAAAATATTCGCCATAAAATTCTACTATAGATCTGTAAAGAGAACCAAGCTCCAGACTTGACTCGCACGCTAAAAATCATGGAAAACTTAAAATGTGTTTAAGGGTTAATTGCGTACTTATGCACAATTTGTACTCTGCATACAAAATCTTGTAAGCCTTACGTTTAAGGTATAAGATGTGTTCAGCTTTTTTATGTCCAAAGCCACGAGGAACATTTTTGTAGAAGATTTTTTTCCGCTATATCGTCGCTGAAGTGGAGTTTTTTGCTCATTTTTTAAGAAATATACAAAAAGATCCATAAAACGAAGAGTTAGAGGGTTAAAATGTTCTAGAAAAATGTTTGCCCTAATATTTTCTACAAAGTTGCTGAACATACCCTACACCCTCAGATGTAAAGATCACATCGATTCATGCACCGATATGCTGCACTAACAGGCCACGCCGAAAGATGGGAAACTTTAACCTCGCCTAAAACGAAATCCCGGTGCCACCTTGCAAAACGCCGACACGCGTTTATTATTTTTTGGTCTCCTCTAACAGAATCGGTTTACAGAATCGCGTAATTTTGAAAAAAGTTAGAAATTGTTGTATAGTGTAATTTAGCTCCTCCTAAAATTATTCCCTGATGTAGACTTTCAAAAGGCCGATCTTTTATATATTTTTTTGGTGTCCTCTGCCAGAATCAGCGGTTACCACCATGTTATGATTTTGTATTTTTTTTGTTGCACAGTGTTATTAATGTTTGATATAGTTTTTCATGCATTTATATTCGAACAAGGCTTTTCCGTATAGCGTGTAATTTAATGTGGGTCAGACCTCATGCTCTTGAAATTTTACAAAGACCTACACATTTATTTCTGCCCCACTTTATCAGAAAAAGTACAATTGTCCTACGATTTCCATCCCTGGTGCCAACAATATAAATGAGAAAAAAGCTATTTTACTACGTTTTTATTATTAACTTACTTTGATGTGTGTCTGTCTGTCTGTTGTTGTGGACTTTTGTAATTAATTTAAAATTTTAAGATTTTTTTTCTTCAAAAAATTGATTGCCGATCCATTTGTGTCCAAACATTTAATAAAGTTTTTTAACCCACCAACACAACACGTGTCTTACGAACAAAATAAACTGCATACCATGAAAATCGTTGGAAAAAATTCAATTTTATTAGCAATTAAGTGAATACACACACCCACACTTAAAATTTTCTCAGCACTTAGGTATTTTTGAAAAAAAATAAAAAATAAATTTATTACCGAAAATACCTCGTTTTAGTACCAGGGTGTGTTTACTTTGCCTGCTGTGTTGAATTGCTTATAAAATCAACATTTGCGCATCGATTTTCATGATATATGGCTTATTTTGTTCGCAAGACATCTATCTATCTTTAAGAATAATAGTTGAAATCTAAAGTTTTGGCAGTTTTTTTTACTTTTTTATAAAAACCCACTTTTTCGATAATAATTTGTGAATAACTAAGAAACTGTGAGCTTTTTTACCAAATCGTACTAAAATAGTTTAAAGGTAATTTTATAATGCATCTTTTGGCGGTTTGTTGATCGAAATCGAACATACTGTTCTCCAGTCAAAGTTAATTAAACTGCTATTTTCTTAAAGGCATTAATTTACACTGTACAACAACATGAATTTTTTTTAATTACAAGTTCCTAACGACTGCTTCTGGAACAATATAAAAAAATTCATATGAAAATTCTTTGTCTTTTTATTTTAAGAGTATATCTGCAAAATGTTTGTCATTCGTCACTTTTTTTATTAAATATTATTATCAAATAAATCACTAAAATGGTGAAACCTTAAAAATTAATTAAAAAATAAAAGCAATGCAAATACAAATTTCATTAAAAACATGTGAAATTAAAGTGTTTATTGACAAATTTGTAGCAAGATCTTCATCAATTTGCTAAGAATTTGCCATTCGTTACTTGAATATTCATTGAAAAAATTCGGTTTTGTTTCTCATTCCCACAAAATAGAGCAAATTCATAAGAAAAGGGGTTTGTTTTTATTTTAAAAGTATGTCTGCAAGTTGTTTGTCATTCGTGACTTTTTTTAATATTAAATATTATCATCAAAAAAATCAATAAAATGGTGAAACCTTAAAAATTAATTAAAAAGTAATAGCAATGCAAATACAAATTTCATTAAAAACATGTGAAAATAAAGTGTTTATTGAAAAATTTGTAGCAAGATCTTCATCAATTTGCTAAGAATTTATCATTCGTTACTTGAATATTTACTCTAAAAATTCAATTTCGTTTCTTATTCCCACAAAATAGATCAAATTCATAAGAAAATGGTTTTGTTTTTATTTTAAAAGTATATCTGCAAGTTGTTTGTCATTCGTGACTTTTTTTAATATTAAATATTATCATCAAATAAATCACTAAAATGGTGAAAGCTATAAATTAATTAAAAAATAATAGCAATGCAAATACACATTTTATTAAAAACATGTGAAATTAGAGTATTTATTGAAAAATGTGTAGCAAAATCTTCACCAATTTGCTAAGAATTTGTCATTCGTTACTTGAATATTCATTGTAAAAATTCGGTTTCGTTTCTCATTCCCACAAAATAGAGCAAATTCATAAGAAAAGGGGTTTGTTTTTATTTTAAAAGTATGTCTTCAAATTGTTTGTCATTCGTGACTTTTTTTTAATATAAAATATTATTTATCAAAAAAATCAATAAAACGGTGAAACCTATAAATGAATTAAAAAATAATTGCAATGCAAATACAAATTTTATTACAAACATGTGAAAATAAAGTGTTTATTGAAAAATTTTTAGCAAGATCTTCTTCAATTTGCTAAGAATTTGTCATTCGCAACTTGAATATTTATTCTTAAAATTCAATTTCATTTCTCATTCCCACAAAGTAGAGCAAATTTATAAGAAAAGAGCTTTGGTTTTTATTTTAAAAGTATGTCTTCAAGTTGTTTGTCATTCGTGACTTTTTTCTTATATTTAATATTATTATCAAATAAATCAAAAAATGGTGAACCCTATAAACTAATTGAAAAATAAATGCAATGCAAATGCAAATTTTATTCAAAACATGTGAAATTGGTGTTTATTGAAAAATTTTGTAGCAAGATCATCATCAATTTGCTAGGAATTTGTCATTCGCTACTTGAATATTTATTTTTAAAATTATATTTCGTTTCTCACTCCCACCAAATATAGCAAATTCATAAGAAAAGGGTTTTGTTTTTTATTTTAAAAGTACATCTGCAAGTTGTTTGTCATACGTGACTTTTTTTTAATATTAAATATTATTACCAAATAAATCAATAAAATGGTTGAAAATGGTTGAAATTCAAATTAATTAAGAAATAAATGTAATGCATAAAATGTTATTAAAAACATTTGAATTTAAGGAGTTCGTAAAAAAAATTGTATCATGATTTTGTCACGAATTCGTCATTCGTTACTTGAATATTTATTCCAAATATTCAAGAAAAATTTCTCTAAAAGAAAATATTGCATTTCAATCGTAATAGTTTGAGAATTAAATAATTCAATTATATTGGACCATTTCCTTAAAACTTGATTGTGAAGAAAAAGAAATAGGTAAAAAAATTGTAATTCGTTACTTGTCTATTTGAATGTATTTTATTGTGGTAGTTACTAATATCTGATTTCAGCAATTTTTTAAATGTTTTGGGCTTTAAAGGAGAAGAAAACTAAAATAACAACAGCCGAGATCCAAAAACTTTAAACTTTATAGAGAAAAATTAAGACTAGACAAAAAAAAAACGATATGCAGAATATAAGCAAAAAGCAAGGGAACGGTAAAGGGAATTTATCACCCCTATCGCGAATGTTATGGGAATGAGTTGCTTGGGAGCAAACCTATATTCCCATTCCCAACAAACCAGTATCGCGAATATTTTGGGAGTAAAAGTGTCTATTGTGAATTATTTGGGAGTAATAGTTTCTATTGTGATTTATTTATCAGTGCTTTATAAATAATTTGTGTACTTACTTGTAAAAGGAAAATATACACATTTTAAAGAAATTAATAAAGTTTAACTGCGTTTTGTGGTGCTGGAAGAGATTGCAGCGAAGATACATACGCGATTAATCGTTAGAGGAAAATTTGCCTGCTAGCAGCAAGATGTTCGCGGTACCACCCGTAGTGAAAATGGGTGGCACTTTGGCTAGCGCACATTTCCTCCAACAGACAATTCATTTGCTATTTATTAACATTTCTGGTCTTTTAATAAAATAAAAAAGTAATTTAATACAGTCCTAGCTTAAATACAAATTACAACTTACATGTTCCCTTCTCGTTCCCATCGACACTTGTTGTGAACTTATTTTGTAAAATTATTCGCGTTAGTAAACATTGAAGATGCCAGATTTTTTTAAATTTGTGAATTCGCTCCCAAAAACTTTGTTATGGGATACATTCACGATAGCAAATCAGAAAATTTGGGAGTTTTTCATGGGAATAGTTATTCGCGATAGGGGTGATTCGCGGTAGTAAACATTGAAGATGCCAGATTTTTTAAATTTGTGAATTCGCTCCCAAAAACTTTGTTATGGGATACATTCACGATTACAAATCAGAAAATTTAGGAGTTTTTTCATGGGAATAGTTATTCGCGATAGGGGTGATTTATTGAAAAATTTTTAGCATGAGTTTCCGCAATTTGCTAAGAATTTGCCGTTCGTTACTTGAATATTAATTCAAAAAAAAATGCATGCAAGTATTGAATAAAAGCAAATTTTTTTTTTTCGAAAAGATCAACTTGAGTTTCAATCGTAATAATTTAAGTTGTAAATAATTGAATTATACTAGAAAATTTGCTTAAAATTTGATTGCGAAGAAAAGGAAACATGTAATCGCAGATGTAAACTTTCAAAACGCCGATATTTTAGATCATATTTTTGCAAATTTTACTACGAATGAGAATTTTGTGATTTACCTTTTGGAAAGCATAATACATACGGCTGAATATTCATATTTTTAACTGAATTTTATGAACTTAATTGAAATGTCAGTAAGGAAATCTCTTCATATTTTTTTCGTATTTTTCCATTAATTCATATTTATGTATTCTTGTCATATTTCGCTATAAATTTGTATGTTCTTTTGTGTGTCATTTTCTGTGGAAATTTAAAAGTTAACTTAATTTTCATCACGCAAATATATTTTGTCTTTTTTTTTGCTTTTGTTTTTTGAGATCATTCTTTAAATAACTGAAAAACAATATTTCACAAAATATAAACGCGTGCGTCATTCATTGCTCCTCGATAAAAAGTATCTTGAACTAAATTTTCGGTCTAAACCTGTAATTACCAGATAGGCAAACATTATTTGTAGCATCAAACGTCACAAGAGAACCGAGAAGTTAATCTATTTTTTCTTGTACCTACACAAGGCAGGGATGGCAAAGTTGCTACAATTTTTCTCAAGTTGCTGCTCTTTTTGACTATTCAATAAATAAAATATCAGAAAAGTTTGGTTTGTTTATTTAAACAAATAATAATAATAATAATAATAATAATAATAATAATAATAATAATAATAATAATAATAATAATAATAAGTTCTTGTTTAGCATTCAAAAAGAAAAAAAGTTCAAATCTATTTAAAGACAAAGAAAATCATGGTCTTTCTCTCTTTCTTTCTTTCTTTCCCGTTGTATGCTTTTTAGCACTCTGACGCATATTATGTGAATAAGTTATCATCAACGACTGCAAGATGCTGTCAAACGAAAAAGATTCAATGGCCACAAAGAAAATAAAATAAATGTTTAATTTGCAATTGATTAAAAATCAATTGCAATTTGTTAACGCAACTTTTTTTTCGTTATATTGCAATTATTATTAAATTGAAGAACTGAATTCTTTGATAAGCCCAAGTCAAATCGATTGAGGAAGCTATAAATAAATTTAAAGCAAACAGTCGAAGGCAAAGTTGCCAAAAACAATTCGCTGCAATAATCACCCCTATCGCGAATACCTATTCCCATGAAAAAAACTTTTTTCCCATCAAAAAACGGCAAATTCTTAGCAAATTGCGGAAACTCATGCTAAAAATTTTTCAATAAATCACCCCTATCGCGAATAACTAACTATTCCCATGAAAAAACTCCTAAATTTTCTGATTTGCTATCGTGAAAGTTTCCCATAACAAAGTTTTTGAGAGCGAAGTCACAAACTTAAAAAATGTGGCATCGCCAATGTTTACTCCCGCGAATAATTTTACAAAATAAGTTCACAACAAGTGTCGATGGGAACGAGAAGGGAACATGTAAGTTGTAATTTGTATTTAAGCTAGGACTGTATTAAATTACTTTTTTATTTTATTAAAAGAGCACAAGTGTTAATAAATAGCAAATTAATTGTCTGTTGGAGGAGACGTGCGCTAGCAAAAGTGCCAGCCATTTTCACTACGGGCAAATTTTCCTCTAACGATTAATCCCGTACGGATTACTTCTTCTCTTCCAGCACCACAAAACGCAATTAAACTTTGTTAATTTCTTCAAAATGTGTATATTTTTCTTTTACAAGAATGTACACAAATTATTTATAAAGCACTGATAAATGAATCACAATAGAAACTATTACTCCCAACTAATTCACAATAGAATCTTTTACTCCCAAAATATTCGCGATACTGGTTTGTTAGGAATGGGAATATAAGTTTGCTCCCAAACAACTTGTTCCCATAACTTTCGCGATAGGGGTGAATAAATATGTATGTAAATAAATATTAAGTTATCGGCCGTTTTTTTCTTGAATAAACAAATTAAAATTAAAAAAATATTTTATACACATTATATTTTATTTATATTTTAAAGTTTTTTTTTTGACCCAGCTGGGATACGAACCTGTGCTCGTTCAGATTTGAAGACAAGTACTTTACCCACTGAGCTATTGTTGACTTATAAGTTTAAGGGACAAAAATTAGTTTTTGTCTACAAACACTTATTGACTTAATAAGAGCCCAGCAATTAAATTTACAACTAGATACGCTTTGGGACAGTCATATACTAGTTGTAATGATACTAGTCGAAAAACGACAGTCATATTACTATTTGTAACAAGCCTAGTAACGATACTACTAAAAAAGGACAATTATATTACTAGTTGTATCGAGACTAGTAGCGATACTAGTCAGGTATACGACTTATATTTACATAAAACATATTTTTACCTTTTAAAAAAACAAGTTGAAAGTGGCTCAGTGGGTAGAGTACTTGCCTTGAAATATGAGAAATGTGTGTTCGTACGCCGGTTGAGAAAAGTTTTTTTTAAGAAATACAAAACGATAAATAAAAAAAGCTAGTAAGAACACTACTTTACAACAACTGGTATTCCAACTGGGATATAACTGTATACAAATGAATTAGTTGTGCTCCTATGACAACCTAATGTTAAAATCGATAGTTCGATATATGAAAAAAAAGACAGATAGGCAACTAGTCTGAGTTAAAAAGCAACTAGTATATTTCTAAACACATACTAGATATTTTGTGTGCAGGGAGGTTGTCTACTTATTTTATTAATACATATCAACAAATTGTAACTACTTCCAGATAATGAGAAAAACACTTACTAACTTTATTAATAACACTAGTTAGTAGTTTGAATTTGAATCATTGTAATAAGATAAATAAGTACCACTCATTACTTTGCAACCCATTAATAAAGTACTACCGATTACAAAAATTACAAAAGTTTTTGCTGGGTACCCCACCGTGCAGTGTTATTTGGGATTTTTAACCTTTTTTTTAAGTGTAGTTTTTAGATTGCCTTATTTCTTCCCAATATTATTTGCATGGTATTTGCAGCAATTTGATCTCGCGAAGATCGGTATCAAATTTTCCCGGTTACCGACACTTCAACTATTTTGTGCCAAATTTTGATTCAGCTGGAAAAAAGGCAGAGACATTTTTATTTCTTTCTTTTGTTAAAAGGAATAAAAATTTCTGTCTTTCTTCTAGTTGAATCAAAAGTTGAAATGTATAAACCGGGAATAAGACCAGGTTCACACAGGGAAATTTTTTTTGGGTAAATTTTAATTTAGTTGGGAGAAAGACAGACAAAGACTGTGTTGCTTTCTCTCTCTCTCTCTTTCTCCAGGCTGAATTAAAACTTGTGAAAGAAAAATTGTTCTGTGTGAACCGGGACTAAGTGAACGTTTTGCTCAAATTGTAAATTTATTTTTGTCTCCTGATTCTGATTGAAATGCTCCATATTCGTCTACTATTTTGTTAAACTTTTATTTGTACTCGTTAATGTCATGACTGCCTGCCGTTCTTTATGAAGTCAATTTGTATTTAATTTATTTAATAATAAAAAGAAGAAAATAAAAATAAGAAAATAAAAAAATATAAGAAGAAGAAGAAAACACACACAAACAACGTGATGTTGTCGTATTCTCGTACATAGAAAAAAAGTATTTCTTTAAATTTGTCAATAAAACGATTAAACCAAAATTAAAAAATGGTTTCAATTACTTTTGTTATTGAATCAATTGAAAGATGGGCGGCGGGCGCTAAGAAAAATTTAATTCTGAAATAAACAAATGAACAATTTTTTATAAACTTTTTGTTCTTGAAACTAAAAAGAAAAACGTTTTAGCTTAATCGAAAAAGTAATTAAAAGTGAGGGTTGTTGTTTCGTTAATGAAATCGGAAATCGTTTGTTTTCTTGTGAATAGAATTGTTGTTTGTTTGAAAAAACATTTTAGTTTAAATTTTTTACGAAGAGCAAAAAAAAAAAAAGAAAAATACTACACAAGGAAATATTTAAAAAAAAAATTCTTGCTATTTAATAGAGTTTTTGTCCCGTAGGAAATTGGCGGCAAAGTCCAATACAATTATTTATCAATTTAATTAATTGTTTGTTTTCTTTATTAATAACACTAAATTACAAATTTTCAAGGTTTTGCCAAGACCTCAAAAAGAGATGTTTTCTAAGCTAATTAAGAGCCACTGAACATGAATATGGTGGTATTCATTTATTTTTCTTAAGAAGCGTTTTCAAGGTGTTCGTTTTCGGAGTTTTCAGTTTTTTTTTAGATATTTCCAAAAATCTTGAGAACTATTTATTTGAATTAGACAGATTTTGCACAGTTGCATATATAAATATTTCCTCTTTCAACCAATATATAAACTGAATTGATCGGATCAAAATTCAGTGAGTTATAGGCCTTTAGATTTAAAAAAATTTAATTTTTTATGATTTTTTTTTCAAAATTCAACAATGCAAATATAATTAAGAGGCACTGAACACTAATATGGTATTCATTTACTTTTCTTAAGAAGCGTTTTCGAGGTATTCACGAAAAACGTGTGTTTTGCAATTGTTTTTTTTTTAGTTATTTCCAAAAACCTTGAGAACTATTTATTTGAATTAGACAGATTTTGCACAGTTGCATAAATATGTATTTCATCTTTCAGCCAATATATAAACTGTATTGATCGGATCACAATTCAGTGAGTTATAGGCCTTTAAATTTAAAAAAAATTAAATTTTTATGATTTTTTTCAAAATTCAACAATACAAATCTAATTAAGAGCCCCTGAACATAAATATGGTATTCATTTACTTTTCTTAAGAAGCGTTTTCGAGGTATTCACGAAAAACGTGTGTTTTGCAGTTGTTTTTTTTTTAGCTATTTCAAAAAATCTTGAGAACTATTTATTTGAATTAGACAAATTTTGCACTTTTACATAGATATGTATTTCCTGTTTCAGCCAATATATAAACTGTATTGATCGGATCAAAATTCAGTGAGTTATAGGCCTTTAGATTTAAAAAAATTTAATTTTTTTTGATTTTTTTTTTTCAAAATTCAACAATGCAAATCTAATTAAGAGCCCCTGAACATAAATATGGTATTCATTTACTTTTCTTAAGAAGCGTTTTCGAGGTATTCACGAAAAACGTGTGTTTTGCAGTTGTTTTTTTTTAGCTATTTCAAAAAATCTTGAGAACTATTTATTTGAATTAGACAAATTTTGCACTCTTGCATAGATATGTATTTCATCTTTCAGCCAATATATAAACTGTATTGATCGGATCACAATTCAGTGAGTTATAGGCCTTTAAATTTAAAAAAAATTTAATTTTTATGATTTTTTTTCAAAATTCCCCTGAACATAAATATGGTATTCATTTACTTTTCTTAAGAAGCGTTTTCGAGGTATTCACGAAAAACGTGTTTTTGCAGTTGTTTTTTGTTATTTCCAAAAATCTTGAGAGCTATTTATTTGAATTAGACAAATTTTGCACTCTTGCATAGATATGTATTTCCTGTTTCAGGCAATATATAAACTGTATTGATCGGATCAAAATTCTGTGAGTTATAGGCCTTTAGATTTAAAAAAATTTAATTTTTTATATTTTTTTTTCAAAATTCAACATTTGAATACAGATTTTTTTTAAGCGTATCTTAAAGAAAATTTTGTTCCAAACGTATTAATATTGGACACAAAATTCGAAATAATAAAGAAACAATTGTGACAATCGGATGATATTTCGATCCGATATCTTGAAAATACCTGAGCAATGTTTTAAAAAAACTGAGAAATTTTAATTTTGAAATGGGAGTTTCTCACTAACTATGAAAGAAAATTGCTTCACCAAAGACGATTGTGTAGAAACGTATAAGGACTATAAGGACACAGCAAATTTTTTTAAATCGAAAGAGATTTTTTTTTTAATTTTGAAAAAAAACTTTAAAAAAATAAAAATTTTTTTGTCAAATCTTAAGGCCTATAGCTCAATGAATTTTGAACCGATCTATACAGTTTATATATTAGCTGAAAGAGGAAAGACAGATCTAAGCAACAGTGTAAAATTTGTAGAATTCAAATAAAGGTTAGGTTAGGTTAGGTTAGGTTGAACAGGCTGCCGGTTTCTAACAACCGGCCCACTTGGGTCCTTTGGTCCCTTTGTGATGCCTGGGATGGATAGTAGGGAAGTTCAGAGAGGTGTCCCTTCTATCCCAGAGGTTGGGTCGGTGTTAAACCAACCCGAGTATCTTATGAAAGAATTTATTCCCCTAACGTCGCATTCCCCCAGGTCTGCTAGTTCGGGTAGTGACGGATTTCCCAAGTATGACGCCCTATTTCCATATAGTGCTGGACATCGACAGAGGAGGTGTTTAACAGTTTCTTCCTCCTCCTCATTCTGACAACTTCTACAGAAATCATTAAAAGGAAGATTTAATCTTCTGGCATGGACACCAATAAGACAGTGCCCTGTTATGACCGCTACGAGTATACGCAGCTGTTGACGAGGGAGCCTCAGTATGGTTGCAGATCTTGCGAAGTTATACTGGGGCCAGATGGATCTGGAAACCTCACAAGTGATTTCATTTGTCCATCTGGTTTGCGCCTCTCTAAATAGTTGGCGCTGAATTTGTATTTTACAGCTTTTTAGTGGGACACCTACTAACCAGTCGATGTCATTTTCATGTAGGCGGGCACCGGCCTTGGCTAGACCGTCCGCAATAGTGTTACCGGGCACCCCCGCGTGACCCGATACCCAGGTTCGCATGTCTCGCCATCTCATTCAGAGATGCCCGGCATTCTTTAACCAATTCCGATGTTGTGTAAACACCAGAAAGAGCATGTAGTGCCGCCTTGCTGTCGGTACAAATTCGGATGTCCTGATCGAATATCCTGTAGTACCTTAACCAGTTGGCTGCCCTTTTGATTGCTGATATTTCAGCCTGAGTGATGCTACATTGGTTTGGTAGCCTAAAGTTTATCCTACGTTGCATTTGTGGGATATAGAAACCCCCGCCCACTCCGATGCCCGACTTTGACCCATCAGTGTAGATCTCGAGCACATCCTCATATTGGTGTATGTGGTTTGCCTCAGAAGATGTGCCCGAGAAGTCCACCAGGAATCTTTTGTCGGGCATCAGAGTAGGCGAGCAGTAGTCAGTGTGGTCGGGAAGATCTGAGATTTGCCCTAATATCGTCGCATGGCCTACGTTACCCCGCTTCCATGCACCTGAGGCATCTAGTCTAACCGCCGAGTTCATGGCCAGTTGTTTGATCATGAGTTCAGCAGGAAGCCAATGCAGCATGGTGAACAGTGCTTTGGATGGAGTAGTGCGAGGTGCACCCGTAATCAACAAAGCAGATGTTCGAAGTACCTTTTCTATTATTTTAGAGTATGTGGCTTTATTTAAGGAAGTCCACCAGACGACAGACCCATACATTAGTATGGGCTTAACCACCATTTCAAAAAGCCAATTGACGTTTTTGGGACTTATGCCCCACCTGTTGCCAATCGCCCTTTTGCAGGTGTATAGAGCAATAGCAGCCTTGGCTGCCCTAGCTTGAACGTTGGGGTACCATGAAAGCTTAGAGTCCAGTATAATACCGAGATACTTTACGCTGTCTGATAACCTAAGGGTGACTCCGTTGAGAGTCGGTAACGTGAAAGTCGGAGTCTTGTATTTTCTCGTAAAGAGAACAAGATCCGTCTTTTGAGGGTTAGCATTAAGACCACTTTCAACGCTCCATTTACTTATGATACCTAATGCCGATTGAAGACGTTGAGATAGAGTATCTAGAAATTTACCAGATATTGCTACTGCTACGTCATCCGCGTAGGCTACTGATTTAAACCTCATAGAGTCTAGTTCCACCAGTACCGAGTTTATGGCGATATTCCATAGGATAGGTGACAGAACACCTCCCTGGGGAGTACCTCGCCTAACCGTTTTTTGAATAGTCGTTTGCCCCATCGTGGAGGAAATTACCCTATTTGTTAAGAGTCCTCGTATAAAGCTAATTGTTGACCGATCAATGTTCAGTCTTTCTAGTTCCATAATGATGGATTCAGGTCGTACATTGTTAAAGGCACCCTCTATATCAAGAAAGGCCACGAATGTATATTCTTTGTTTGCCAGGGATTTTTCAATGAATCCTACAAGCGAGTGAAGTGCCGTCTCAACTGATTTGCCCTTCGTATAGGCATGTTGGGAGGTTGATAGGAGGTTCGGAGAAATTGTTGATCTAAGGTGTAGATCAATTATCCGTTCCAGAGTTTTAAGGAGAAAAGATGATAGGCTGATGGGTCTAAAATCTTTCGGGTTTACGTGTGTAGTTTTACCCCCTTTGGGGATAAAGACCACGGAACATTTGGTCCATGCTATCGGAATATAGGACCAAGTTAGACAGGCCGAGTATATCCGAATGAGCCATGGAGTGATAACGTCTGCATTACGCTGTAGGTCAGCTGGAATAATGCCATCGGGACCCGGTGATTTGAACGGGTCAAGCTGTTGATGGCCCACATTATTTTTTCCATATTTAGGGTGATCGTGGCCATGTTAGAATGTATTGAATGCATGGCTGCAATCTCTCCCGTGTAGGGAGTGCAACCGGGAAAGTGCGTGTTCATTAGTACCTCTAGGGTCTCCTGACTACTGGTGGTCCATCCGCCACCTGATTTCTTAATGAAACTGGGGACAGTTGGAAGAGTAGCCAGGATTTTGCGAAGGCGACTAGTCTCAGAGGCTCCCTCAACATTGCTGCAGAAGGACTTCCATGACGTTCGTTTCGCATCCCTGACGAGGTTTTTGAACCTTTGTAGGCTGACCAGTTACCTAGTCTTTTTGCCTCATTGAATAGTCTGCGACTCTCCTTGCGAGCGTTCGCTATTTCAAGACTCCACCATGGTGGCTTTTTCTTCCCACGCAGTATACTAGGTCTGCATGATTCGGCCGTCGCTAAGTTGAAAGCATTTGTTAAATTGTCAACCGCGATGTCAATGTCGTGCCTATCGTTTATGATTGGCGATTGTGTAAGAAAGTCAGAGAGAATAAGCTTTTGCTCTTCCCAATTTGTTTTCTTCCTATTTATTATGGGCGTAGCCCGATCAGTTAGAATCCCTATAGTGAATTCAATATAGCGATGATCTAGAACCTCCTTCCTATTTGATATGACGAAAGTGGGTTCTGACCCGACATTTGATATGTCTAAGTTGTTACAAAGAATGAAATCAAATAAAGACTCACCCCTTGTATTTGTGTCAGAGCTTCCCCATACGACATGATGTGCATTTGCGTCTGCTCCAAGAAAGACTGGCAAGTTACGTTGGTTTGCCATTTTAATTGCATCGCGAACCTTTGCGGGCTCAAGACGGCTATTATCGTGCCCATAGTCGTCTCCCAGGCTGCTGTGGTGGTATCTTCGTCACTGAAATCAGATAACAAAAAGATATTTAGGTTGCCCCTGGCTACTATGCATGCTCTGATCCTTATAATTCAAATAAAAAGTTCTCAAGATTTTTGGAAATAGCTAAAAAAAAAGAACTGAAAAAACACGTTTTGTGCGAATATCTCGAAAACGCTATTTAAGAAAAATAAATGAATGTTATATTCGTGTTTATTAGCCCCAAATTAGCTTAAAATTATGTCTTTCTTGAGGTTAATTTTTTGTTTTGTAAACTAGTGTAATTTATCTTATTTTTGCAATTTATATTTAAATAAAATTCTTTTTTGTTAAACTCATTTTCTGTTTGATTTGTGTTGACAAATTAATTGTTTCGCTTCGTATAAAATATTAAACAAATATTGTTTTAATGCGTTTTAATGTTATTGTTTGTTGTTGTAGTTTCTATTGTAAACAAAATTTAAATATTCTTTTGTTATTAATTTGTTTGTTAATTTAATTTTTTTGTTTAGCAAAATTTCAATATTATAGAACTTTCAATTTTATTGGAAAATTAAAATTAATTTAAATAATATTCTCCTAGATATTTATTTAATCATTCGATTCAATTCGTCTACTTTTTTTTATCTAAAACGCATTTTGTAATTTAATCTTCTGAATCAAGGTTGGCAACCGAAACAAATAACAGCATCGGCATTGGTAATAAAATTTTATTTCTGCATCGGTATTTGCGTTATACCGGTTTCGGTATCGGTATTACCGATAACCGAAAAGTTCTCCAGTAGTAAATTGTATAATTCAGCAAAATTTATACCAGCTAATTTAGAAACCACACAGAAAAAATTATCACCAAAAAATTTTCAAACAAAAGTTTGTCTAAAAATAAATTAAATTTTCAGTAAATATTCTTTACATAATCAATGAATTGTTTGTTTGACTCTTATTTAGCACGCAAACACTAAAAACAACAAGAAAAACTATGCCGTAAAAAAACAACCCCGATGACGATATACACACAAATAACAACAACAACAACAACAAAGATAGCAAAAGGAATGCGACTGTACCAAGTTTGTTTACTTAATTTGTTTAGTTAATTCTCATTCATTTTTTAGGGCCTTTAGATAAACATTCCGACATGAACACATTTAACAAAGTGAAATTTCATAAATGCTTAATGGATGATTTTGTATGACATATTACAAAAATTCCAGTAAATATTTTTGTATGATTAAGTAAACTATTTTGTTTAATATTTGTTAGTATTTTTAGAATAATTGTTTTATAGATTCAGACAAAAATATTGTTTGATATTTTTCAGAAAATCCAGTAAATCATTTTGCTTGATTTAGTAAATTGTTTTGCTTACAATTTGTAAATATTTTTAGACAAATAGTTTTATAAATTTAAACAATTTGTTCACTGAAAAAAACACGTTTTCTTTCAATGAAATTGTTGAAATATTTTTGTCTATATTTACAAATTTGTTTGTAGGTCCGTCCCTAGACAAAATATTTACTATTTCATTGAATTCCTTTACAGAAAATTAAGTTTAGTTTTTTCTGTGCAAACGAAACTATTTTGCCTATTTATGCTAAATTTTTAAATATTCAACTTCCAAAATTACAATTCAGCGAAAAGAAAATATGTAATACTTAAAAAAAGAATTAAATAATCAAATAAATTTAATTTATTCATTAAATTTTAATTTTAGCGTATTTTTTCGTTTTAGGGGGTTTTGTGCTTAGACGAAGTTTTTCTTTAGCTTTTTTAGTTTTAAGGTTTTTTTTTTGTTTTTGCGATTTTTTTAGTTTTGCCAGTTAATTTCGTTTTAGCGATTTATTTCGTTTGGGGATTTATTTTGTTTTGGCGATTTTTTTCATTTTATTTTACGATTTTTTTTTAGTTTTAACGATTTTTATGGTTTAGTGCTTTTTATCTTTTCAACGCTTTTTTTCATTTTAGCGATTTTTTTTGTTTTAGCTAATTTTAAGTTTAGATTTTTTACATTTGGCGTTTTATTTATGTAATTTTTTCGTTTTGGAGCTTTTTCCGTTTTGCGCTTTTTCATTTTGGCGATTTTTTTCGTTTTGACATTTTTTTATATTGTGTTTTTAGTTTTAGTTTTAACGGTTTTTTCTTAAGTTAGGTTAGGCTAGGAAGCGTAGTGCTATACCGCACATCCACTCGGAGATCCAATTGTATCCATTGTGATTCCCTTCTATTTGTACCCGTTATGAAAAAAACACCTCCCGTACCCAGAAAATAACTCTGTTATCTGCCATTAAGCCACCTTATTCCCATGATGAAGCCCCTGATATCTTCAAGTTTGCACTTCGCGATATCACTAATGCTCTCATGAAAACGTCTGCCGAGCAATGGCAAACAACATGGTCAATGGGTTCTGGTTCCTCCTCATTCTCGCACATCCTACAAAAATCTGGAGTGCCAATCTCCTAACCGAGCAATGACCAGTCAATGCGCCAATTAAGACACCTATCACCTTCCTATTCATACCCAGCAGTAGTTCGGATCTACCTAAGTCAAGTTTTGGTCACATGGCCCTCGAGACTCTATAATCCACCCTACTCCCCCATGAACGGTAGCCCCTGCTTGACACCCAGTCACTGAGCTCCCTATAGTAATGACCGATCGGTAGTTTAACCGATCTGTCACACAAACCCTCATCTAACGCTAACCATAATGTTGCCATCTCATCAGCAGTCTCATTTCCCTCAACATTGCAGTGGCCAGGAACCCAACATAGCCTGACACTATATTTGTCCATAAGCGAGTTGAGGGCTCTCCTGCAGTCGCTAGCTAGTTTCGATCTGACACTGTGTCCCTTCAATGCTTTTAGCGCCGCCTGACTGTCAACGTAGAAGCTTACCTCCTCGCCCTCAGCCACATCTGTGGTCACTATCTCCGTGGTCCTGAGGATCGCTAGGAAAAAACCCTACACTCTTTCCGTAGCCTAAAAGACCAACGAATGTCCATCTCTTCTTTGTTTGGGTAATTTTTTTCTTTGGCGATTTTTTTGCAATTTCTTTTAGTTTTGGTGATTTTTTTCCAGCGCTTTTTTTTGCGATTTTTTTTTCGTTTTGGCTATTTTTTTTAATTTAGATTTTTTTAGATTTTGTGTTTTTTTTAGCAATTTTTCGTTTTAGCGCTTTTTTCATTTTGGCGATTTCTTTCGTTTTGAAATTTTTTTTTTAATTATGTGTTTTTTTAGTTTTAGCGGTATTTTTTTATTTGGGTGATTATTTTTTTCTTTAGCGATTTTTTTTCGTTTTTTGCAATTTTTTTTGTTTTTGTGCTTTTTAGTTTCAGCGCTTTTTTTCATTTTGGCAATTTTTTATTTTGGCTATTTTTTCTTAGTTTATGATTTTTTTTAGATTAGACGTTTTTTAATGTTTTCGTTTTAGAGCTTTTTTTCGTTTTTTCATTTTGACGATTTTTTTCCCAAATTTAACAACAGAGAGGTAAAATGGGATATGGGAAAATTATATAAAATTTATCTGACTTAAGAGGAATTCAGCGAAGATTGTGTACATTCGTAAATTCAGCAATTGCGCAATAATCAAAATCCTGCGTTCGAAAACCATCATTTGGCAATACTTTTTTTCCGGAAAAAGTTTCTTTACGCAAGCAATTGATAGTGCTGCCGCAAATCGCTGCAACTACGGCAGCATTTTTATTAGTGTGCAAAAGTTTGAATACCGGTTGCACACTTTTGCTGCATTTACGAATTCACCCATTTTTTATAAGGATGAAAAAGTGTACAAGTTTTTTGTGTTATTTTATTAAACCAATCGAACATTTCCGGCTAATTCGATAGGTTTAATAAAATATTTATTAGTTTTTAGAAAAGAAATTTAAAATTTTTAATCTCTTTTAATATCGAGAGAATTTATTAGAAACTTGTGAATAAATATTTAATAAAAATGTAATACTTAATTTTAAAGTAAACAAGATACAAATAACAAACAAAGAAAAAAGTTTTTTCGCAATTTTTTTACAACAACATTAATATTCTCTCTCAATTAAGGCGATGTTCTGTTGTCAAAGATGTAAGCCGCAAGAAATTATTATTTCACCATATTTTACTATTATTCTTCGTTTTATATCGAACAGATTTTTTTTCACTCTTAATATTTGCTTATATTTACATAAATTAATATTAAAAAAAATATGATCAAACAGAAACTGATAAATAATCACACTTCCCATGTTTTTTTTTTGCTTTGCTTTTTCCTCCCTCTCTCTTACTGTCAGAATACATGATGCAATAACAGAGCATGTAAATTAACAGAAGCGCTAGTGCTGCCGATTCTCGTAAAAAAAAATTAAAAACTTGTAAGCTGGTGTTATCCCGGAAAATTCCAGTATAAATCCTAATTTCCCAGGACATCATGAAGTCTGGCAAAAGACAAACTCTCTAGTTTGAACTGGTTAAGAACTGGTTCAGTGACAGGTTATATGTTGCGTTTCCTTGCCCCTACACTTAAATTTTGTGTGTGGTTTTTTTATGTACATACAATTTTTTTTACTGTGAATACGTATGTAGAGGGTGTTTTTTATTGAGGTATAGAACTTTAAGTTGGCATCACTTTTTTAACTGGCGGCCATTTTGTCAGCTGTCAAGTGATTAATATTTAGTTTGGTTTGCCATTTCATCATGAACAGGTTGACAAAAGAACAACGCTTGCAAATCGTGCAAATTTATTTCGAAAATAATGGTTCAGTTCGCGAAGTTTACCGCAAGCTCCGTCCATATGGTCGACATAATCGTCCATCAGAGCAATTAATTCGGTTAACCATGGATCGTTTTCGCACTACGTTTACTCTATGTGATAATACGCATCCGCAGAGACGTCGAACAGTGCGCACCGAAGAAACAATTGCCGCTGTAGAGCAAAGTGTTGAAGAGGACCCGAATGAATCGATTCGCCACCGTGCACAGCAATTGGAGCTTTGTCCATCAAATTGAAAATTGGACCTGTAGAATTGGCTTTATTCGAGCCAGCCGCGGCGGCCACATGCCCGAAATCATATTTAAACATTAATGGCATAAAATTATCCTTCCAATAAAGCCAAATTGATGGACATTAAAACGATTTTCTTGTGTTTTATTTCAATTCGAAGTTCTATACCTCTAAAAAAAACACCCTGTATATATACAAAAGGGTTTTCAAATTATGGCGGTTCGATTAATTATATTTCAGAATATATCAATCAAGCAAAAATCATAAAAAAATTAAGGGATTGAAAGAAAGATCATGCATGATTAATGCAGATCACCTGAGTGGTACCTCGTTTCTATCTCAAAGTCAGCATAATCTTCGCCATGTGCCTTTTACTAGAGAAATTTCGTTAACACCTCACACTCAACTTGCTTTTGCATCGATCGACTCGGCCTTATTGGAAATCTCTTTACATATTGTGTATGAGCCGTTTGCTTTAAAAGTGAGGCAAGTACATTCATCAAAAAAATTAAGGCAGCCATTTGGGTGCTTTTAGAGATGCTACTTACACAAAGTAATCAATAATTACCTTGGGGGCAAATTACGGCATTCGATATCGATCGAAATTTACATTTAAATTGTATTGAAATTACGATCGATATCAAATGTCGTAATTTGCCCCCTGCTGTCACCAAAAGATATAGCAGTAGGAGTCTTTAAATTTGGTACGAACTGATTTCTTCAATGAAATAATCCGAAGTTATGTAAAAAATTGGCGGGATAGGTGCGAGGAAAGGAGTACTCCCCATATAAAATAATCAATAATTACCTGCTATATGGAAATCTATAACAGTAAGAATCTCAAAATGTCGCATAAGTTAATTTAAAGACAAGATATGAAGTAATGCAAAAAAACTTGGCGAGGTAAGTGAGAGGGAAGGGGTACTCTCCCTAACACAGTAAAAAATAATTACTTGTTAACTGGCAAGATATAACAGTAATAGTATTCAAATTTGGTATGAGTTAACTTAAAGTCAAGATACGAAGTTGTGCCAAAAGCTGCCACGGAGGGCACGGGTACTCCTCATATAAAGTAATCAATGATTACCTGTTACATAGCAAGATATAACAGTAACAGCCTTCAAATTTCCTATGAGTTAATTTAAAGACCGGAAACGAGGTTATGCAACAAATTGGCGGGGCAGGTGCGAGGTAAGGGGTACTCCCCATACAAAGTAATCAATAATTACTTGTTAACTGGCAAGATATAACAGTAAGAATCTTCAAACTTTTTATGAGTTAATTTAAAGACAGGATACGAACTTATGCAAAAATACGGAGTAATTGGAAGGAAAGGGGTACTCCCCATACAAAGTAATCAATAATTACCTGCTAACTGGAAAGATGTAAGAGTAAGGGTCTTCAAATTTGGTATCAGTTAATTTAAGGACAATATACGAAGCTATGAAAAAATTGGCGGGGTAGGTGCGAGGGAAGGCGTACTCCCCATACAAAGTAATCAATCATACTTGTTAACTGGCAAGATATAACAGTAAGAGTCTTAAAATGTGGTAAGAGTTAATTTCAAGACAAGATACTAAGTTATGCAGGGGAGGGAACGGGTACTCCCCATGCAAAGTAATCAATAATTACCTGCTAACCGAAAAGATATAACAGTGAGTCTTAAAATGTAGCATTAGTTAATTTAAAGGCAAGATACGAAGTTATGCCAAAAATTGGCGGGATAGGTGCGAGGGAAGACGTACTCCCCATACAAAGTAATTAATAATTACCCGCTATCTGGAAATCTATAACAGTAAGTTTTAAAATGTGGTATGAGTTAACTTAAAGATAAAATACGAAGTTATGCGAAAAATTGGAGGGGTAGGTGCGAGGGGTGGGGTACTCCCCATACAAAGTAATCAATAATTACCTGTTAACTAGCAAGAGATAACAGTAAGTCTTCAAATTCCGTATGAGTTAATTTGTAGACAGGATACAAAGTTTTGCAAAAATTGGCGGAGTAAGTGGAAGCAAAGGGGTACTCCCCAACCAAGTAATCAATAATTACCTGCTAACTGGAAAGATGTAAGAATCTTCAAATTTAGTATCAGTTAATTTAAGGACAATATACGAAGCTATGAAAAAATTGGCGGGGTAGGTGCGAGGGAAGGGGTACTCCCCATACAAAGTAATCAATCATACTTGTCAACTGGCAAGATATAACAGTAAGAGTCTTAAAATGTGGTAAGAGTTAATTTCAAGACAAGATACTAAGTTATGCCGGGGAGGGAACGGGTACTCCCCATGCAAAGTAATCAATAATTACCTGCTAACCGGAAAGATATAACAGTGAGTCTTAAAATGTAGCATTAGTTAATTTAAAGGCAAGATACGAAGTTATGCCAAAAATTGGCGGGATAGGTGCGAGGGAAGGCGTACTCCCCATACAAAGTAATTAATAATTACGCGCTATTTCGAAATCTATAACAGTAAGTCTTAAAATGTGGTATGAGTTAACTTAAAGATAAAATACGAAGTTATGCGAAAAATTGGCGTGGTAGGTTGAAGGGAAGGGGTACTCCCCATACAAAGTAATCAATAATTACCTGCAAGCTTGAAAGACACAAAAGTAAGTGTCTTCAAATTTAATATGAGTTAATTGAAGACAATATACGAAGTTATGTAAAAAACTGGCAGGGTAGGTGCGAGGGAAGAGGTACTCCCCATCAGCGTTGCCATATATTTTTTTTAAACTTATTATTTCTGAAAAAAACAACTTTTTTTGTCCAAAAAAACCTTTTTTTCTACAAAAGTGCGAAAATTTTAAAAGAAAACTCAGAAAAGTGTGTTTGGAACTCATTTTAAGGAATTTATGAAAACGCCATAGTTGTAGAGGGAGTAAACACAATTAAACACTGTTGCAGTAATAAGGAAGTTAGAAAATATTTGATCGTATTTTTGCATAAGCAATCACTCCGATATACTATACTGCAAATTTTAAATTATGTACACATTTATAAAAAACTTTATATAAAATTAAAGCTTTTTGGCATCTCAAAAAATTTGCAAAAAAAGGGAAAACTTGACAAATGGCAACGCTGCTCCCCATACAAAGTAATCAATAATTACCTGCTATCTGGAAATCTATAACAGTAAGAGCCTTAAAATGTAGTAAGAGTTAATTTAAAGACAAGATACGAATTTATATAAAAAGTTGGCGGGGTTGGTGCGAGGAAAGGGGTACTCCCCATACAAAGTAATCAATAATTACCTGCTATATTGAAAACTATAGCAGTAATACTCTTAAAAGGTGGCATGAATAAATTAAAAGACAAGATACGAAGCTATGTAAAATATTGGCGGGGTAGGTGGGAGGGAAGGGATACTCTCCATACAAAGTAATTAATAATTACCTGCCAACTGGAAAGTAAAAGAGTAAGAGTTTTCTAATTTGGTATGAGTTAATTTAAAGACAAGATACGAAGTTATGGCAAAAATTGGCGCGGTAGATGGGAGGAAAGGGGTACTCCTCATACAAAGGGATCAATAATTTCCTGCTAACTGTAAAGATATAAGAGTAAGAGTCTTTATATTTGGTATGCATTAATTTAAATACAGGATACCAAGCTCGAAAAAAACTGACGGAGTAGGTGCGGGGGAAGGGATACTACTCCACTGCGATTGATTGATCTATTGCACTGCAGTTTTTAGAAATGACCTCTCCTAACCTGATGTTATTAAAACGATTTGTTTATCCACATATAGTATTTTTAATAAACAAACAAAGGGTTCAACAATTTGAAAAAACCCACATTTTTATGTAAAATGTTAAAAAAATGCAAAAGTTCAAGTTTAGGCTTAAATTTCGCAACAACTGCTGAAACGATTTGAATGAAAACAAAAGCTGCTATAAAGTCCAAGGAGTTATCTGTCCGTTAAAAAAATTTAAATATCTCAACCGTTTAAAAAGTTACAGAATTTTGGTCAACGAAAAAACTGTGGGTCGACGGAGAGTATCGCCAACGAATGAATCACGAGCTTTAAGAGTTGTACGTAGCAAAGTACCACCAATGGTTGCGCTGGCTACGGCACGTAATACGCATGGATGAGAATGCTGCAGCGAAAAGATCATTCGAATTTGATCGCGAAGGAAGACGTAAAAGAAACACCCTAACTCTGATAGAAGGATCAAGCTGAAAGAGATCCCACAAAACTTGATGCTAGAAACTAGAGGGGAAGTGCATTAGATCGACGCGCATGGAAAATTATTCTGAATCAGGCTACTGACCCTAAACGTTTGTTTCTACCCTTCTAAGTAGATAAGTAGGAAGTTTGTATTGCGCCGACAGTGGGATCTTTGCTTAATATAATTTTATTTCATAACAAAAACATATCTCAAATATCAAGAATTCAAATAACTGACTTGACTCATTTTCAAAATAAACAGCTTGTTTATTTATAGATTAACTGTCTGCTGTTATAATAAAAATAAAAGCAAAAAAAAAATTCTTTTTGGAAAATTTATTTTGAAAACAAAAAGAAATTTTAATATTTTATTGTTGTTTCCAATATAAATAATGGAAAGAAAATTCTTTTGTTTTTTTTATTAAAAAAAAGCAAACAGAAAGTCAATTTATTCTTTTATATTTCTTAGTAAATAAAATTTGCTGCCGGTTTAGTAATTTGCAAGATTTTGGATAAAACTGACTGGATCGCGCAGCCGGCAACACTGAGAGCAACATATTAACTGTTTCTTTGTTTGTTACTCTTTTTGGCTCTTTTTGAAAAAAAGAGAGTTTTATTGTGTTGAGCTTTCTGTTGAGTTCTATTAATTTACAGCTCGAAATTGAAATTTAAACTGTTTTTCTGTTACATTTTCAATCAATTAAAACTTTCGTACAAGTCGTCGTTGTTGTTCTTGTGTTTTACTTTTTTTTTAATTAATAGCACTCGAATCGTTCGTTATTGTGTATTTAAAGCCGCGTTACAGACTTCAGATCAGTTTTGCTGTTTGGCGCGTAAAAACGTACGTTTTGTAATTTGTACGGAGGTGCAACGTGAAAGAAAATCGTCGTTGTAAAGGAAATACGAATTTATTTTATTGTAAAAAATACTTTAATTAACTTTTTTTTACAAATTCTCTGCATGTGCAAATAATTGTTAATTTGTGTGTCGTCAGTGCGAGTGTTTTTTTATTGAAGGCAAAAAGAAACGTTCATGTTTTCGTTAACAAGTAAAAACTATCTTTTTAACAATTTGCATTTCATTAAGACTTGTCGTGGGACCAAAAAAATTTTAATTTTTGTTTACTTATAACGGTTAATCAGTTATTTTACTATAAAAATTTTTTGATCAATTGTTTGTAAATAAATTTATATTTGTGCAAACAAGTGTTGATTTGTAATAAAGGCTACAACAGAAAAAAAAACAACAATAAGAAACTAAATATTAGAGGTAAATAAATATACAGATATTTTAAGAAATATATTTTTAGGCTAGAAAATTTTTTTTAATGCAGTTTATGTTCATATTATGCAGCCGATTTTTACAATAGTTATACCATTTGAAAGGTATTTCTTGACAGATGTGCACAATCTATATTTGGTTAAAATCGGTACAGTATTTTGGAAGTTATAAGCTTTTAAAGTTCTAACTAATACGAGTGCACATTGCACAAATGCAAGTGTTAGCTTAAAGTTTAAAAAAACCAACGAAACATTCGAGTATATTTAAAGAATTTGCTTTTGCAAAATGAATACCAATACAAAAAATGTTTTTTTCTATTCTTTGAATTGGTGTTGTTGTAGGAAAGTCATAAGGCCGAAATGCAAGAGAGTTCAATAAATTTAATTATCTTATTACGATTGTGTTGACATTTGGCTTATATGAAAAGACAAATTTTTATTTGATATATTTATTGTGAATTACGCCAGTTAAGAAATATTCAACTTTTTGCCATAACCTCAAAAAAAGATATATTCTAAGCAAATTCGGGGTCGAATATACCATTCATTTATTTTTCTGAAGAATAGTTTTCTAGATGTTCGCGAAAAACGTGTTTTTCTACAGTTTTTTTAAATCTATTTTCAAAAATCTTGAGAACCGTTCATCTAAATTCTGCAAATTTACAGTGTTGCATAGATATGTCTTTGCTCTTTCCGCCAATATATAAACTGTATTGATCGCATCAAAACTCATTGAGTTACAGGCCTTAAAATTTGAAAAACTTTTATTTTTTAAGTTTTCTTTTAAATTTACCATTTTAAGTCGCTCCGCTCCATTAAGGCAAAAAAAAGTTTTTCACCTATATCTTCAAGAAATTTTTTTAGCAAACGTATTAAGTGTTAAATTGTTAACATGGGACAGAGAATGACAAAGTTACAACATATTTAGTGAAAACATCCGAATTTAAAATTGTCAACAAATTTTCAACTTTTTGCAATAACCTCAAAAAAGAAATGTTTTAGAAGCTAATTTGGGGTCGCTAAACACGAATATGGCATTCATTTAGTTTTCTTAAGAAAAACTTTCGAGATAATCGCAAAAAATATTTTTTTTTAAAAATTTTTTTTCCTATTTTCAAAAATCTTGAGAACTGTACAACTGAATTATAGAAATTTTAACCTGTTGCATAGGTATGTCTTTCATCTTTCATCCAATATATAAACTATGTTGATAGGATCAAAATTCATCGAGTTAAAGGTCTTAAAATTTGAACAACTGCATTTTTTACGTTTTTATTTTAAAAATTTACCATTTGACATCAAAATTCAGTGAGTTACAGGACTTATGATTTAAAAAAATTTTACGTTTTTACATTTTTCCAAAATTCATCATTTTAAGTCGGTCGCTCCATTAAGCCGAAAAAAATCGAAAATATTCTTTTGAGAAATTTTTTTAAATTTGAAATTTTTGGATTTTTTCAACCTAGTTTTCAAGCCATAAATAGTTGAACTAAACTTTTAAAAGATGAGTATTTAATTAAAATCAATTAAATTTCATCAACTTTTATTACGTATTCAACATTTTCTTAGCTGAATTGTATTTTTCGTAGCTGAATGGCCAAATATGTTTGTTAAATTTATTTACCAGGCTTTTAGAAGCCTGCACGGGCGCCTTTAGAGCTCGTGAAAATACCGCTTAATGATAATAAATTTAAAGTATCTCTTGAAACAGAAATAACTGAATGCAAATTTTCAACTTTAAATAATTAAAATCAATTAAACTTCATCAATCTCCATTGTGTACTTTAATTTATTTTTAAGCTGGAATTATATTTTTGCTAGCTGAATTACAAAATATGTTATTAAAATTCATTCCCTAGGCTTTAATAAGTTTTCTTTGGCTATTTCAATTATATTCAGCTGTAAAAATGTGCATTAAATTTTAAGTTTTCAATATTTTAATGAAGTTTTTAAGTTATAAGTAGCTGAATTTTGTTTTCAAAAGCAATGAAATCAAAATCAATAAAATTGAAGATGAAATGAAAGACTTTGCTATGAACTTTAAGTTTTTTCAGCTGAATCGCATTTTTCGCAGCTGAATTACAATTTTCGTAGCTGAATTACAAAATATAATATTGAAATTAGTTTTTCAGGTTCTTATAAGCTTTCATTGACTGTTTAAATAGTATTCAGCTGTCGAAATAGTGTTAATGAAATGTTAATTTTTTTTATTAAAGCTGTATGGCATTTTTTGCCACTAGAGAAAAAATAGCCGAGCTTAAGCGTTTCTAATAAATTTAATTGTGAAATTGTGATATTGTTTATATAGAAAAAACACAACTATTCAATTTATGTACATACACACATACGTATTTATGTTTGTATATTAGGATGGCAATGAAATATTTGTTTGTTAATTTAAACAAACCCCGTTTGGGTTATTGCAGCATTTGGTATAAAACACAAGTGGTGAAAATTTTTAAAAAATCGTATAATTTTCAGGCGTGCCCCATTGAGTTTAAAGTTAAGATTTTGTGAAATTTACCAAAATGAAGCATAAAAAAGGGGCGTCTTAGAGTTCTCCAATTTGGCGCAAATTTTAACCCCTATACAATCAAAGATTATTGTTTGGAAATTATTCTTCATTTCTGTACATTTCTCAAAATTTGAACTTTGACCACTAGAGGTCGCACGTTTTAGTTATTCGAATCGGGCCAAAATTTTGTGAAATTTGCAAAAATGAAGCATAATTTCTAAACAATAATCTTTGATTGGGTGGAGGTAAAAGTTTGAGCCGAATTGGAGAACTCTAAGTCGTCCATTTTTTTTTTCTTTATTTTGGTAAATTTCACAAGATTTTAACTTAGGGGCATGTCTGAAAGTTATCCAATTTAACTGAAATTTTCTCCACGTGAAATTGAACTGAAATTTTAACCAGTTTGGGTTTTGTTGAAAATAACAAATCAAAAATATTTCATTGCCACCCTAATGTGTATATGTAAGCCTTGCAAGAAATTGTAAAATTTTATTATATTTTTGCACTTGAAATGTCATTTTTTAAAAAATTGACAACATTTAACTAATTATGGAGCATAAGTGTGTTTTTTTTCATTAGCGCAAAAAATTCTAAAAAACGCTTTAAAGTTAGTTAATGAAGGTAAACAGGAACTGATTGTACAAACAAATGCTCAAACAATAAATTCATTTGTTTTTATCTGCATTTTAAGCAAATATGTAAACACAAAAATGCCTTTACCGATTTGGCTATAAAACAACTAATTTAAAAACGTTACGAATCAATTCTATGGGTAAAACTCAACTATAAATTACACTGTGCAACAAAAACAAATTTTTCAAAAAAATTCAAAATTCAAAAGATTCGAACGATTGATTCTGATAGAGGGCACGGCACGTGTGTATATTGGCATTTTGAAGGTGTGTGATTAATTTTAGGGAAAGTTAAATTCTAAATTCCCCGTCCTTTTGCACATAGTTATAGTCACTTGCCATAGAAAATCTTGTGAGCCTCAGGTTTGAGTTATAAGATGTGTTCGGCACTTCTATATAAAACAACACGAGGAAAATTTTTGTGAAACATTTTAACCCTCTAACCATCTGAACTCTCATTCAGCGGCAATATAGCTGGCTGAAATGTTCTACAAAAATGTTCCTCATAGTGTTTTACATAAAAGTGCTAAATACATCTTATACCCTGACGTTTAGGGTTACAAGGTTTCCTATGTTAAATACTAATTCATCCCAATCATGAATATTCCCTAGGAATTTATTTCCCCCGGAAAACGCTCTTCTCGAGAGAAAATTCCTCCAATCATAAACTTTTCGGGAACAAAAATATGAAACAGTGGCATCGTTGAATAACAATGGCGACTGTTTTGCCTGTTGACATTTATTAATTCAGTGTTTTTGTGTCCAAAAATAAATGAAATTGATGTTTTAATTAAATTTAAAAGAAAATTACTTAAAAAAGTGAATAAAAAAGTAATAACATAGCTTTGCAAGCATTTGTGAAGGATATTAGTGCTGTAGAAGAAAAAATTCGTGCAAGTTACTCTTTGCTGCATTTATGGGAACCAAAAGCAATGGATCGATAAAAGTTAATAAAATGTTCTGTTTGTGCTTTATTTGTGGTATTCGATCTACAAGAACAATAAAATATTTTTTTATTGATAGAAATTTTGTTTTATTTAAATATTACATCGATTTTTATGCAAACTTCCTTCTGTTTTGCAAGTGAAAAATTGCGGGGGAAAAACGAAGTTCAAATGAATTGATAATAGGTACTTTTTTCTCCCATCGAATTTTTTCCGACGGAATTTTTATTCATAATAGAAGAAAAGGGAAAAGTGAAAAAACTCTCACGAATTTTTGTTTGTGATTGGGCTGATTGTGAATAAGTATTAAATTAATTGTTAAACACATTTTAAGTTTTGAATAATTTCTGACGTTCAAGCTGAAGGGGAGTTTTTTAGCCACTTTTGTATGGGACAAAAAGACCCATACAACGAAGAGTTAGAGGGTTAAAATGTTCCACAAAAATGTTTGTCGTGGTGTTTTACATAAAAGTGCTGAATATATCTTATACCTTAAACGTAAGGCTTACAAGATTTCCAAAGTTGAGTACTAATTGTGAATAAGTACGAAATTAACCCCTAAACACATTTAAAGTTTTTAAAGATTTCTGGCGTTCAAGTTGTTGCTGGAGCTTGGGTGTCTTTGAAGACTTGTAGTAGAATTATAGGACAAATATTTTTGTAGAATATTTCATCCTGCTATATCGACGCTGAAGAGGAGTTTTTAGCCCCTTTTTTTAAGAAAAAAAAAAAAAAAGAGCCGTACAGTGAAGAATTAGAGGGTTAAAATGTTGTACAAACATTTTTGTCGTAGTGTTTTACATAAAAGTCCTGAACCTATTTTATACTTAAAACGTGAGATATAGAAGATTTCTTATGCCGAGTACTAATTGTGAATAAGTACGAAATTAACCCTTAAACACATTTAAAGTTTTTAAAGATTTCTGGCTTTCAAGTTGATGCTGGAGCTTGGGTGTCTTTGAAGACTTATAATAGAATTTTATGGCAAATATTTTTGTAGAATATTTCAGCCCGCTATATCGAAGCTGAAGGGGAGTTGTTTGTCCCTTTTTTAAGAAAAAGACAAAAAGATCTATACAGCGAAGAGTTAGAGGGTTAAAATGTTCCACAAAAATGTTTCTCGTGGTGTTTTACATAAAAGTGCTGAACACATCTTATACCTTAAATGTAAGACACACGATATCCTATGTTGAGTACTAATTGTGAATAAGTCCGAAATTAGCCCCTAAACACATTTTAAGTTTTTAATGATTTCTGGCTTTCAAGTTGATGCTGGAGCTTGGGTGTCTTTGAAGACTTATAGTAGAATTTTATGACAAATATTTTTGTAGGATATTGGGTTGGACTTTAACTCCTTTTAAAATGAGTCTCAGATGAAAACTTTCAAAACGCCGATACAATTATATATTTTTTCGGTGCCCTCAGACCAGAATCACTTGTTAGAACAATGCTATTTATTTTTGTGTGTTGCGCAGTGTTATAGGAAAATTATACTGAAATTATGCACTTCGAAAAGGTTATAAATGCCAAAACGTGCACTTAATTTGGCTGCTTTATAATCTTTGAAATCAGAGCTCTTCTTTATATTTTTCAAGTTTTTTTTCGTGTCTGTTGTTTACAAAAAATTTATAAAAAGAAATCAATTTTGTTTGTTTTTTTTTCTTTAAAAATTGCCGCCTTAATTAAAACCAAACCATCATACCACACATTTCATTGTTTTTTGTTTTTATAGTTTTTCGTTTAAAAACATCAACGACAAAAATAAACTTTAAGTTGTGTAATAAAAAATAAAATTCACAAAATTTCTTGCAAATTGTCACGCGCCTGCTGAAAACGCTCACATAAAAAAGTATGATGATGTGGAACTGTACCACATGCAATTCTTATTGTTTATAAATTTCATGAGCATAAAGCAGCTTCTTTTCTTCCCCTTTAAACAGAATGTTTAATTCATGTACGTGTTTTTATTAATTTTCAACAATTTAAAAAAAGATACAAATTAATTTCTTTTTTTTTTTGCTGGAAAAAGTGTATTTCATTGCTAAGTTAAATGGATTAATTAAAGGTCAATAAAACTTGGACGACAAAAAACGACAGTGTTTAAACAAAACAGGACAAATATTGGGATTCAGCGAAAAGACGATTATCCAGCAAAATAAAATAAAAAAAAGAGATTGTTTTTTCAAACTTAAATGTCAACAGTTTACTAACACAGAAAGTGATATGAATGCAAATAAATAATTGTTTTTCAGATGGTAAAAATTCACAATTCAGGTTGTTGAAACATTTTACAACTGAGTGAGCAATGATTGAAAATTTTTCAACATAAATATAGTTATTAGAGATTTTATACTGTTCAAATGACTTGAAAAGGGCTCAAAATGTGAAAAAGGCTGACCAAATGTTTATTCAGCTGGAAAAATTTCAATTCAGCTAAGCAAAATAGTTAAATTTCCAAAAAGAAAAAGTATTTGTTTTTTTTTAAGGTTAGTTTTCGAACGGAATCGCAGCTATAGAGAAACATCAATGTAAAAAAACTTCTATTCCGCTGCAAAATAAGCAATTCAGCTAAGAAGATTTATGAAAACCAGCAGCTGAATAAAAATGTTAACCCATTCAAATGAATTCTTCTAAATCGGAAGGTATTTTTTATCTAAAAATTTTTTTAGTTCGTTCACAAATTTTTAATTCATCTAAGCAAAATATATAAATGTTCAAAAAATCTTTTTTAAAACGCAATAAATTCTAAAAATAAGCAATTCAGCTGAGAAAATTTCTAAAACTCAGTAGCTGAATACAGATTTTATGCTGCCCAAATAGATTATATTGACTGTGAAAGTATTTTTAGCTAAAAATATTTATAATTAGCAGCCAAATTTTCTATTCAGCTAGGCAAAAAATTTAAATTTCCAAAAAAAATTTAGGTGAAAAAATGTTTAAATCGGAAATCTGGAGAGCATTCTTTTGGAATATTTCGAAATCATTTTTGAATTGCACAGTAAAAACTCAGATGTAAAAGAAATGGGAAAAATTCTATTCCGCTGCAAAATAAGCAATTCAGCTAACGAGATTTATGAAATGCACTGGCTGAATGAAGATTTTATGCCATGCAAATGACTTTTACTGACCCTGCAAACATTTGTAGCTAAAAATGTTTATAATCAGTTGCAAAATGTTTAATTCAGCTTGGCAAAATATTTAATTTCCAAAAAATGTAGATGAAAAAGTTTTTGATATGCTAAACTTCCTAAATTGGAAAGAAAGTTTTTCGAATTGTTTTATTTTCATATCGAATTGCAGAGTACTTCTTCAGATTTAGAAAAACGAAAAAGAAAAAAACCTATTCCGCTGCAAAATACGCAATTCAGCGGAGAAAACTTATAAAACTCAGTAGCTGAATAGGGATTTAATGTCATACATATGTCTCCAACTGACTCTGAAAGTATTTATAGCTATAAATATTTATAATCAGCTGCAACATTTTTAATTCAGCTGGGCAAAATATAGAAATTTAAAAAAAAAATTTAATGAAAAAATTTTTTAAATCCTAAAATTTCTAAATTGGAATAAAAATTTTTTTGAATTGTTTTATTTCTCACATCGAACTACAGAGTCCTTCCTCAGATTTAGAAAAACGGACAAAAAAATATATTCCGCTACAAAATAAGCAATTCAGCGAAAATTTATAAAACTCAGTAGCTGAATAAAGATTTTATGGCAACCAAATGATTTCTAGTAACTATGCCAATATTCGTAGAATGAAAATTTTTTAAATTGTTTTATTTCTCACATCCTTCCTCAGATTTAGAAAAACGGACAGTAAAAATCTATTCCGCTGCAAAATAAGCAATTCAGCTGAGAAAACTTTTAAAACTCAGTAGCTGAATAAAGATTTTATGGCACCCAAATGATTTCTAATGACTCTGCCAACATTTTTAGCTAAAAATTTTTATAATCAGCTGGAAATTTTTTAATTCAGCTGGGCAAAATATAGAAATTTTCAAAAAATGTAAATGAAAAAATTTTTTAAATCCTAGTTTCTAAATTAGAATGAAAATTTGTTTGAATCGTTTTATTTTCACTTCGAATTGCAGATTACTTCCTCCGATTTAGAAGAACGGACAGAAAAAATCTATTCCGCTGCAAAATAAGCAATTCAGCTGACAAAACTTATAAAACTCAGTAGCTGAATAAAGATTTTATGCCAATTAAATGACTTCTGACGACTCTGAAAGTTTTTAAAATGCTTAAGTATCTAAATTAGACAGAAATTTTGTTTGAATAGCTTTATTTTTGCACAGATTTGTATAGTAATACCTCAGATGTAAGAAAATAATAACAAAAAGTTCTATTCCGCTGCAATTTAGTTGAATTTACAAGTACTTTTTAAAAAATTTATATAGGCAAAATATCCCCAGCTGAATTTAGAAGAGAAGTTTGTTTTCATATTCGTTTGTTTTCATGTTCGTTACTATATTTAACACAGCAAGACAAAAAACTTTGCTTCGTGCCCCACGTTGGGCGCTATTTCTGTTACAGCCGTAGCTTAACTATAATTTCAATTAAATCGTATTTCTATGCACCGAATTATTAGTTTTTTTAGCTGAATTCATAATTTAATAGCATTGTAAAACTTTTCTATTACAAATGTCTTAATTCGCCTGTTAGATAAAAAAAAAGTAGACGAGTTGAATTGACCGATTAAAGCTCAAATTCACAGTCTTTAGTTAGCTTATGCCGATGATATTTGTATGAAGTATGATTGGTTAAACTATTTTAATTCGTTAACTAAGGACTGTGAATTCGGCCCTACGTATGTATTATTTAAATTCGTTTTAATTTTAATTAATATTTCATTGAATAAATTTCTATCATTTTTTTTTGAGAAACTCATAAATCTTTATTCAGCTGCTACAGTATTTTATATATAAATTTATTTAATAGCAAATGTTCCCTTAATAGACTTTTTGAACTCATATGAACTGTCAATCACCGCACATTTTTCTTTGGTTAATCTTTATTTAAAACATAATTCACCATGAATGTGTCCAATTAAAATTTGTCTTTTAATATAAATACTGCACAGTGGGACAGAATCAAAATATTTTGATTAATTGGATCAGTATACAATTTCACGATGAGCTTCCCATATTGCTCAAGAGCAGGACTGTGAACTGCCACATTAGGGCACGACGGCAATGTAAAATATTTTCAATGCTTGTTATTCTTTTTTGTTTCTCGCCCCAATTTCAAAATGTTTTTGTGTGCTTATAGATTTTATAAGGTTCTAAAATAAATCATGTTCGTTTAAGCGGTTATCTTTTATAGTTAGCGAGTTATACTTATTATAAAATTAACATTTCTCAATTTTTCAGAATCTTGGTCTAGCATTTTCAAGATATCAGATCCAAATAACAGCCGATAAAATTATAACAATTACTCTATTCAATTATATCTTTATACGTCTAAACTATAATTCAGCTGGTGCAAGTGGTCAATAAAATGTATTTTATTGCCATCACATCTATTTGAATTAAGTTTTGAGCGTCAAATTACAATTCAGCTAGCTGAATATGTAAAAAAAATATTTTATGGCAAATCCTAATGGCTGAATTGTATTTTTGAACCCGAAAACTACAATTCAGCTGGCTGCACAAGTACATTAATTATTTTATAGCCAATTCAGCTAACTCAATTACTTTTATTATATGGAAAAATTACAATTTAACTAGTATAAGAGATTAAAAAATCGGAATTAACTTTTTAGCGCAAGAAAGTTATTATTCCGAATTCTATTAGCTGAATTGCATTTTTGAGAATAAAATTACAACAATTACTCTATTCAATTATATTTTTATATGTCTAAACTACAATTCAGCTAGTATAAAGATTACATTTATTGCCAGAACAGCTATATGAATTAAGTTTCTGACGCCAAACTCTAATTCAGCTAGCTGAATATGTGAAAAAATTATTTTATCACAAATCTAGTGGCTACATTGTATTTTGGAAAGCGAAAACAACAATTCAGCTGTCTGAATATGCAAAAAAATTATTTAATTACAAATTCTAATGGCTGAATAGTAGTTTTGAAACTTACAACTAAAATTCAGCCAGCTGAATGAGGAAAGAAATTATTTTATCACAAATTCTAGTAGCTGAATTGTATTTTTGAGAGCGAAAGGTATAATTCAGCTAGCTGAATGTGTGATCAAATATTTCATCGCAAATTCTAATCGCTGAATTGTATTTTTAAATACAAAAAACTGCAATTCATTTACTCGAGTATGTAAAAAATTTTTGTGCCAAATTCGAATGACTGAAAAGTAGTTTTGAAACTGAAAATTACAATTCAGCTAGCTGAAAATGTGAAAAAATTATTTTATCGCAAGTTCTAGTGGCTGAATAGTAGTTTCGAAAACAAAAACTCGAATTCAGCTAGCTGAATATGCGAAAAAATTATTTTATCGCAAATTCTAATGGCTGAATAGTAGTTTTGAAACCGAAAACTACAATTCAGCTTGCTGAATATGTGAAAAATTTAGGAATACAAGACATTTAACAAAATACCATAAATGAATTTCCTGAAGAAGCAGAGTTTGATGAATTTCGTTACGGTTCATGTACACGCTGTTTAGATTCATTAAGTTATATTAATCTAGAATTACTCAGTTACTAATTTCTTTATATTTACTTTTTATTTTATTTTCAGAACCTTTCTTTAATTTGGTCAAACAGTTGTTTTTTACAGCAACCCCTTTCTTCCTTACGAATATTTATTTAAACTTTTTTTTAAACATCTATATTTTTGCGGATTTCGCGCCACACAAAGTAAAACAACAAAGCTACTTCATAGAATGGTAGAAGGTGACTCTAAGAAAAATTCAAGTATGAAAATAATAAAATTTTTGTTAAAATCTTGTGAAATTACTATAAAAAAAATGTTTAACAAAAATTTCTATAAAATTTCAGCCTATAATGTAGATATTGGACTACAACCAAACAACAATACCAACAATACCAACAATACAACAACAACAGCAACAACACCAACAACAATTGTAGATAATCGCTCTATTTTACAACCCTACGGCTTGGGTTCGGACTCTAAAGATCCTGGCTATCATATCAACGAAGCTTATGAAAATGACAAAAATGACGTAGAAAAAGGAGCAAATGGTGGCCGTTCAGGTGGAGGCGGCCATAAGGCCGGCTTTGAACAGGCCATCGAAATGTGCGGCTATGGCAAATTCCATTATATCCTATTGGCCATTTGTGGTCTGGTCAGTACGAGCGAAGAAATGGATGTCATTTCGATGTCTTTCATTTTACCCTCGGCTCAATGTGATCTGAATTTGAATACGGAAACCAAGGGTTGGCTTAACTCCATCATATTTATTGGCATGATGGTGGGTGCTTATTTTTGGGGCAGTATTGCTGATTCAGTGGGCCGCAAAAAGGTACTGATTGTCATATCGTTTATGAATGGTTTTTGCATTGTCGCCTCCTCATTTTCGCAAACTTACGAATGGTTTATGCTGTTTCGATTTTTGAACGGTGCTGCGTAAGTATTCAAGAAAAAAAATTTCTCCTCTATGATTCATTTTCAAAAAACGATTCAGCTGTTAATTGATTAAACAACATTTTAAAAATAACATTCAGTTTATTTCTATAGCTTTTAGTTGTTGTTTGGTTTGCTTTTTAGCACTTGTTGTTAATTGATGTATTAAATTTTACATTCACATCATGAGTATGCCATTTAGGCTTTTTGCATGAAAATAACACATTTTAATTATTACAATAATCATTTAGCACTATTTTATTTACCAACAAGAAGCCTTAAAATGTTCCACATGTAAATTACAAATTTACACGTTTTAAACAATAACAAAAAAAAACTCTTTAAAATTTTAAATTGAAATTACTTACATACTTTTCACAATATTTGTTTTGAAAGATTTTTTTTACATCAATAAGAAAATAAATACTAGTCACGAGTTCAGTTAAAGCGTGTAATATTTTTGTGGTGTTAAATTCCAATTGAGGTAAATAAAAATATCTTTTGATGCGTTTAAATAGGGCAGAAAGAACATCTATTTTTAAACAATTCAGCTAGCTGAATTAAAGTTATTTTAATTTTTTGTATCTTGCATGCAAAATTCAGATGGTTTAAATGTTTAGTCGACGTTTAGACGTTGCAAGTCTTTTTGATCAGCTTCTTATTCAGCTGTGAGAAAGACAGAGACATTTGTATTTATTTCTTTGTCTTTCTCACAGCTGAATAAGAAGCTGGGGGGTTACTCTGTAATTCGCTTTCGCATTGCAATGTAAATAACATACAAATACGAACAGTTTTCCTTTCGCATCGCATTACAGAGTAACTCCCCTGATCAATAAGACTTGCATCGTCTAGTTTAGGTTGGATCGAAATTCCTGTTGCATTCGGTCTACCCTACCCTCTAACGGTGTGGGCCATCATATTACTCATACGTAATAGACTTTTACCCTAAAAATATTGGATATGCGCACTTTCTTCACATATTTTTTTTTCGGCCAACAACATTTGACCGGCCACGTTCGGTTGCTATGTCAGACGTCCCCTCAGATTAATTGCCCTTCGGCACACTGGGGAAAAAATGGGTAACATATCTGTATCTTTAAAACTAGCGATCCGATTACAAAACGATATAAGTAAAAATCATCGAGGAGATTTTTCGTTGAGAATGTTGAAACCTGGAACACCGTGTTGAAACACACGGTGAGCTACAGGGTGTCAAAGTTGACTACCTCGGGCTTGAACAATTTTGTTGGCCTCATAGCTTTTACAAATATTATTCGATTTTATTGAATTCAAACTTGTTGTAAAGTTTATAAATAGACAAAGAAAACACACTTTCTTCCATTAAAATATCTTTAATGTTTTCAGAGATATTCGGCTTTGAATTTAAAAATTTTGGCGTTTTTCGCCTTCGACTACGACATTTTTGTAATAGATAAAAGAAACATTTAGCATGCTGTCTTTAATCTATTACAAAAATGTCGTAGTCGCAGGCGAAAATCGCCAAACACGATAAGGGGGAATATGTACAATTAAATTTCCCCCTTTTGGCCTGATCGTGCAGCATATCGGTACATGAAACTATGTGCTCTTTGCATCTGAGGTGTAGGGTATGTTCAGCAACTTTGTAGAAAATATTGGGGCAAAATGTTGGCCATCCAAAATTCCAGAAGTTTCCTGGATTCCCAAAAGGTAGAACAAAAATCTCCCCAAAACGCCACAAGTTCCCCAGATTCCCAAAAACTACGACAAAAATCTCCCCAAAATCCAAGAAGTTCCCCGGGACTCCCAAACAAATTTCACAAAAATCTCTCCAAAATCCCAGAAGTTCCCTGGTTTCCCAAAAACTAGGACGAAAATCTCACCAAAATCCCAGAAGTTCGGTGGGTTCGTTCAGTTACTTAAATAAGCAATCAGTTTTTTTCCTTAATTCAGCCAGCTGAATTAAAGTTTTTCTAGGATGAATCCAAATTTGACCATCTAAATCAAGGTTATTCACATTTGTTTAACATAGATATACAATTAAGCTGATCTAACACATTAAAAATTATATGTTTTGGCAATTCAGCTAGCTGAATTTGACTTTTATAGATTAAAAATCAGTTTTTTTTAATTCAGCAAGCTGAATTGAAATTTTTAGGCTGAATCGAAGTTTTACCGGCTAAATAAGGACTATTTATATTTTTTCAACAGAGATCTACAATTCAGCTGGTCTAAAAACATTATAAGTAAATTTTTTTGACATTCATCTAGCTTAATTTGACTTTTATGACATTAAATTCCAATTTATCGATTTAAATAGGTTAACAATCAGTTTTTTTTCTTAATTTAGCTAGCTGAATTAGTTTTTCCGCGCTAAGTCGAAATTTTAAAACGATGTTATTTACATTTTCAAAATATATCTACAATTCAGCTGGTCTAAAATGTTGAAAGTTAAGTTTTTGACAACTCAGCTAGCTGAATTTGACTTTTATGACATTTAATTCCCATTTATCCCGCTAAATAGGTTAATAATCAATGTTTCCCAAATTCAGCTAGCTGAATTAGTTTTTTATATCGCCTAAAGCTTATGGCTTTAATCTTATATACAGTTTAGCAAACTTATCTTGTTTTAAGCACATTGTTTGACAAAAATTCAATATCGAAAGACAATTAAAGGAGATTTTTAAGCTTATGGCAAAGGCCTCGTTTTTTATAAGAACAGTTTACTATTTTTGGCCAAATTTAAACCATTAAAACTGCTGATAAACAATTAAAATTTCGTTTATTAAAATAATTAAGCTTAAATTTCCGCATTTTGTCTTTTATTTATTAACAAATAAACAAAAAATTTACTCTTTGAAGAATTTAAAACGCACTTTCGACTCTTTGCATAAAAGATGTATGTGACAGCTGAAATTTAATCAAATAAAGATTGTTGAATTTTAATAATATTTTAAAAGAATGTTTGTTTATCAAGTATTTAATTTAAATTTTATGCAAACTACCATCATCAAGAAAAACAACAACAACAACAACAACAGCAAATGAATATTGAGAGCGATTCAGTTAAGCTGAATATGTATTTTGCCCGTTTTAGTCTTAATTTTTTTTTTCATTTCTTTAAAAAAAACAACGTCTTTTTTTTCTTACAGCCTTGGAGGTAGCGGCCCCGTCATCTGGTCTTATTTCGCCGAATTCCAACCGAAAGCGAAACGCGGCTCCATGTTAAGCTTCATGGCCGCCTTCTGGACATTTGGTAATCTTTTTGTAGCCGGCTTAGCCTGGCTTATTATTCCCACTGGCATTGGTTTTATCACACCCCTCTTCACCTACAACTCATGGCGTATCTTCTTATTGACCTGCTCCATACCCTCCTTCATTGTGGCCTTTTTACTTTTCTATTTGCCCGAATCACCGAAATTCTTGCTATCAAAGGGTAAACAAGACAAGGCCATGGCAATATTTCGTGGAATTTTTGTCACCAACACCAAAAAACCAGCTGAATTGTATCCCGTTACCGAATTGGATATTGATGAAAAATTAATGGCTGAATTGCAGCAAAATCGTGATTCGATTAAAGGCAAATATTCGAAAATGTTATCGGGCATGGTGGATCACAGCAAACAATTGTTTACCTCACCGATTTTGAAATTTACACTAGTCTCTGTCACCATCAATTTCACCTTTCACATTGGCTACTATGGCCTAATGATGTGGTTTCCCGAATTGTTTAATCGTTTCGACGAATACAGCACTGATTTTCCCAACAATCAAACAGCTGGTGTGTGCACTGTCACCAATTATGTGGTGAATAAAATTAATCAAGAAGATGCCGTATGCTCTTCTCACATACCCTCAGCAGTATTTATGGAATCGTTGATCTCTTTGGCTTCGGCTTTGCCCGCCAATTTGATTGCCATTTTGGGCATGGATTTGTTGGGACGTAAATTCTTTTTAATCTTTGGTACCATGACCGCTGGTGTCTGTTCGGCAGCCATGTACTTTGTCTACAATTCCACCCAAAATTTAATTGTAACGGCTGTGTTCAGTGGTGCCATTTCAGCGGCTAATGCTGCCTTGGATTGTTTGATTACAGAAGTCTTCCCCACACAATTGCGTGCCACCGGTGTTGCCATATCTATGGTGGCAGCTCGTATGGGTGGTATTATTGGCAATATTGTCATTGCCACTCTATTGGATCAATATTGTCCGGCTCCTACGTTTATTGTAGCTGTACTGCTGGTGGGTGGCGGTCTTATGTGTCTGCTGTTGCCCAATACCACGCGGAAAGAATTAAATTAAGCAGTTTTTACAACAACAATAAAAAAATACAAATCATAAATATGCTCAAGCACACACACACACACACCCATAAAACACATAGTACATAGTCCCAAACAATAAACACTATTTCCTTTCCACTTGTCCTACACTTTCTCCTTCCTTTCTTCCACCTGCCATTATTTTTACAATATTTTTATTTTATAAAAAAACAACATTCTTTTTTTTAATTTAATTTAATAACAATAGATGAGTTTTCAATGTCTAGTAGTGGTAGTTGAGCCTTTTTTTCTTTTATTTCATTTCAATTTTGTATTTCACTATTTTGTCGATAGTGAGTGGATGATGGATGGATGGAGATGGATAAGGCCGGCTCCAAATTCTTACACCATTTGGTATTTTATTTAATGCATTTTTGATTTTTTTTTCTCTTTGTTTGCTCTTAAGTTTAAGTAAATGTTGTAAATTTATATACATAGAGATTTTATGTAAAATATACATATAAATTATGTATTACATAATTATAACGACTTATGTATTAATTGTTAATTTTAAAACAAGTATAAAAATAAAATGTAAAAAAAAACTTGAAAAAATACTAAAAGTTTTAAATACTAAAGTTTTAATTTAAGATAATTCTTGCAAAAAAACCGACTACAAAATAGGCGTGGCACCGCCCCATATTTCATCATCATGTACTGTTACGAGAACTAATTGTGTGTGCGAAGTCTCATTAGAATAGCATAAGTAGAAGTAGTTAAAATGAATATTTACTTTTCGTGGGCGTAGCACTGCCCACTTTTCTAATCACAATGTTGTATTGCAACGATAACTAAATGCGTATGCAAAGTTTTATACGAATCGGCTACGTAGAAGTAGTTAAAATGCTTATTTTCTTTTCATGGGCGTGGGACTGCCCACTTTTCTAAACATAATGTTGTATTGTAACGATAACTAAAGGTGTATGCAAAGTTTCATAAGAATCGGTTAAGTAGAAGTTGTTGAAAAATATTATTTACTTTTCATGGGCGTGGCACAGCCCACTTTTTTTATCCTGATGTAGTATTTAAACAGAAGCTTAATGTGTGTGTAAAGTTTCATAAGAATCGGTTGAGTAGAAGTAGTTGAAAACAAATGTATATTTACTTTGTATGGGCGTGAGCCCGCCCATTTTTCAACGGGACCAATCTGGAAGTACATGCTTTTGAATAGAGAAAAAAAATATGAAATCGGTTCATAAATGGCGGAGTTTTGAGGGAACATACATAAAAAAACTACATGACGAATTGATAACCTTTTCTTTTAAGTCGGTTAAAAAGGAGTATCTAGGTTAATCCACCTCATATAAAATAAATTAAGTAAAGTGCGACTTTGGCTCGCACACGAAGGGTTCCGTACGAATACACATATGAATATCCCTTTTTGTTTTTGCCCCGTTTGTCATTTTGGAAGTTTTTTCGTTGTGCTTTCTTGCTTAATTTTAGTTTTTTTTATTTTTTTAAGTATTTTTGGTTTTTTTGGGTTTTTTTTTGTTTTGGCGCTTTTCGTGATTTTTTTTCTTAATTTTTTTCTGGCGATTTTTCGTTATTTGCAATTTTTTTTTTTTTGTTTTTTGCCGATTTGTTTAGTTTTGGCGATTTTTTGGTTATGGCATTTATTTAACGTTTTCACTTTCTGACGACATTTTTAGTTTTAGCGATTTATTTTAGTTATGGCGTTTTTTCAGTTTTGGCGCTTTTTTAGTTTTTTGTGATTTTTTCGATTTTTTGTGGTTTTTTAGTTTTGGCGATTTTTTTTTTTGTTTTGACACTTTTTTCGTTTTAGCGATTTTTTTGGTTTTTGGCGTTTTTTTAGTTTTGGCGCTTTTTTTTTTTGGTTTATGCGGTTATTTTTTTCGTTTTTGTGATTTTTTTCATTTTTTGGCGATTTTTTCATTTTTTGATGATTTATTTAGTTATAGCGATTTTTCGTTTTGAAGACTTTTTCGATTTTTGACGTTTTTTTAGTTTTTTTGGCGATCTTTTTTAATTTTGGTGATATATTGCGTTTTTGCGATTTTTTTTTAATTTTGGCGCTTTTTTCCTTTAAGCGCTTTTTTAATTTTTGCGTTTTTTTTATTTTTTTAATTTTGGATTTTTTTAGTTTTAGCGTGTTTTAAAATTTCAAGATTTTACATCTTACGGTTTCCAAGATACAGCATATTGTATCAATTACATAGTCAAAATTACAATAACTAATAGAATAGCCTTTAATTTTTATTATTTTAAATATCGGTGTTAATTCTACAGACTACACCAATTAACACGAACTTTGAAAATTTTAAGTGTCTATATATAAGTGTCTGCATATTACATTGGTATTTCAACATTTTTCGTTGCTCGGCTTAGAATACCCTTTAATTTTTAGCTATCATATATTTATTGTTGTAGCGGTCAAAGTTTTACATATTCTTTGAAAATTTCAGGTCCGTAGCTCTTACGGTTCCCGAGAAAACATTACATTAGTATTTCAACATTTTCGTTGCTTGCTTTAGCGCACCCTTTAATTTTTAACTGTCATATATTTGTTCTTGTAGCGGCAAACGCTCTACATATCCTGTGAAAATTTCAGGTCCGTAGCTCTTACGGTTCCCGAGAAAACAGCCTGTGACAGACGGACGGACAGCGTAGCGAAAACAATAGGGTTCCCTTACACTTTTGGTGTATCGGAACCCTAAAAAGAAAAAATGGGAAAGTGGACCCCATTACCCTCTCTGCTTTTAATGAAATTCGGCATACACTTAAAACGCATATAAAATCTTCGGCTCCTGGGTCGTCTAGTAATGGAGATATGAGAATTTAAAAAATAAATCTAAAAAATTTGACTTTATTTACATAATTGCAAATGTCTTAAGAAATGTTTGTGTTACAGAGGCCAGTAATAAATATATTGTTTGAAAGGTATTTTAATTAACTTGCAATGTAGTATTTCCACTCTAAAACATTACTTCAAATTTAGGATCATATATTGCCTAATTTGTGTTGAAAATTTCTCCTTGTCCAAAATTACATAGATTTTATAGTTATTTTATTAAAGGAAAAACCTTTCAAATTAAACATATTTAGTCCAAGTGGAAAAAGTATGACATAAAGTATAATACGGCTATGGCTGAATGGTAGATACGTCAGACTATCAGTCAGAAGGTCGCGTTTCAAACCCGCACTCAGCCAATCGCTTTTTTTAATAAAAACATTTTGTTCCAAAATCAAAAAAATAAATAATAATGCGTGTCTAATTTTAGGTCGACAATAATCGGTAAAGTATTGTCGACTATTATCGACCTAATTTTCAACAAAAGTGTTTTACGAGTTGTATGTTTGTTCGGGTGGAATCTTGCAACTCAATTTTGAAGCAGATATTTTCAACCGATTGAGCTGAAATTGTGTATCCACATTCACTTTGGATGACAATACATGGTTAACTATGTGACGTTATTCTAAATGCAAGATGGCGGCACACGCAAGATGGCGGACTAGTAATTTTTAATGCACTCCTACAATATGGGTATCAAATGAAAGGGCTTGCGAAGAATAACTCGAAAAATAAAGTGACGTCTCTTCAAATCCAATAGGGTGGACTTCTAAAGCTTGAAACTCAATTTTGAAGCAGATATCTTTAACCCATTGAGCTGAAATTTTGTACCCACATTCACGGTTAACTATGTCACGCCATTATAAACCCATGATGGACCACCCAAGATGGCGGACTAGTTATTTTTGATGTTCGAAATTAGCCGACAAGCAACCTGGCAACATTTATGAATGAGATGAACAGACTGAGAAACGTGCCCAGCGATTACTAAAAATTAAAAGCAAACAAATCTTTTAAAAAAACAAGCTTTTATTTAAATGCGCTTAAAAAATAAACTTTTACTTTGAAACTTTTACTATTAACTTGTAACGTCATTACACAATTTATATAATATAAAAGCTTATCGCGAGATTTACTTATGTAGATAAACAAGGATATTAAATAACTTGATGTGATTGATTTTAACTATTAAACTAAGTAAATACGAGTACTTAAATCTCGTGACAAGCTTTTATAGCATATAAATTGTGTAATGACGTTACAAGTTGTTAGTAAAAGTTTTAAAGTAAAAGTTTATTTTTTTTAGCGCATTTAAATAAAAACTTGTTTTTTAGAAAGTTTTTTTGCTCTTAATTTATTTTCTAAAATAACTCAAAACATTTTGAGCTTTTGAACTCGAATAATATTTAAAAAAGTTCAAAGCCTAGGAAGTGTTTTTGATTCAGAGGTGGACAATTTTGGCCCACTGTAGCTCCAGTTCCTGCTTAAGCTGCGATGCCACCGGGATACGGTGTATAAAGTCTGGCATTTCCTCTGAAGATGTTGTAAGTTTCAGATAAATCCAATCGGCAGTTTAAAAGTTCCAGATTTATTACCATTTATTTTGTGAAAATCCCCACTGTGCAGGGTTCCCTTTTTTCTTTTTAATTCGTCTTATTTTTTGCAATACCTTTTAAATCGTTGATACAAAAACGACATCTCTTTTGTGTATATTTTCTTAAAATTTTTATACAATTTAATTTATTTTTTATTTATTTTTTTAATTTTTTTTTTGTTTTTAATTTCTTTTATATTTTAAGAGAAAACTATTTACATTGTATTATTTTATTTTATTTTAATTTAAAGCAACGAAGACCATAAAAATTGTTTATAAATTTATAGTCTAGAAAAATGGGGAGATATTGAGAATGGCAGGAACAGGGAAAGACGTTAAAAACAGAAACAGAAAAACTTATAAAAAAATCTGTAATTAGCCTTTAGAGCTGAGATGAAGGTTATACAATATAAATAAAATTTTAAAATTAAAGCATTTGAAGGAAGATTTTGATTCAAAGTTTTAAAGAAAAAAATAAAATTGTTAAAGAGAATTTAATTTAATTTAAAAAAAGTCAAGCAATTAAAAATTAAAACTACAATTATTATTTAAAAGCAAAAGGAGTAGATAGAGGAAATACTCTATTAATAACATATTTTAAGCATTAAAAATAAATATTTTAGTAGATATTTTTTTGTTGCCAGTTTCATTAACAATTTTTTTTAATCACTTGGTCCGGAATTTTGTTTTTTGTTTTTTTTTTGTTAAATTATTTTTTTTAATGTCTCAATTATTTAAAATGTGTAATTAGATGCTAAGCATTTACAACATGTGTTTTTTTTTTATTTTTTTTTTTACTTTTCATAAATAACATTTAATTTTTATCAATTTAGTTTCTAGGATTTCAACTAAAAATAAAATTTTGAAAACCAAGTGATGTTTTTTTCTACTTTAATTTTTGTGTTTAATTTCTTAAGGACAAAAAAAACATTTATTTTTTTTTTGCTTTTTTGCATTTTGTGGTATTTTTTAAATAACTATTTATTATATTTGTTATATGATTAATCATGTTTTTTTTAGACTTTTTATGGAGTTTTTTTGTTTGTTGTTTGTTTAAAGTAAAATATGTGGCTTTGTTTTAAATTAATTTTGTTTTTGTTGTTTATAATTATAATGAATTTCTTTTTAATTTATTACCACATCGCTTACGTGCTGTTGCTGAAATACCTCGTCATTCTAAATATTCCCACCAATCTTTTTCATAGCCCTCATGTACATGATCTAAAAGTACTTTACGTCTTTTTTCACAATATCTGCAAAGAGAAACACAGCGGCACACGGGAAAACCGCGCAAATAAATAAAATAAAAAAACAAAGATATTAGGATTTTTGGTGAAAAAAAAAAACAAAATTATTGACCACAAAAAGTTTTCGGAAGCCCAACCAAAGCACTTTTTTTTAGTTTCAATTGTTAAACTATTATTCTTCTTCTGTCTAGTCCTTTAGACTATTCAGCAAATCAAATTGTTCCCCTCTTGGTATCTTCAATAATTTAGTTATGAAACAATCCATATTTTTTTACAAGAAAATTTCTGCTTTCATGTAGATATCAAGGTAAACTAGTTTTTTAACAAACACAATAATTTGGTTAGATATCTGCTTCCTGGTATGGTTTTTTGTAACTTTTTTATCCTATTTTCTATAATCCTATTAGCTATTGATCGATTTCTGCTCTCCTAGCGGTAATTTTGTATGCTTTCAGTTACTTATAATGAGCACTAAAATAGTTTCTCTTCTTACAAAAGGAATAAGAACAAACTTAACATGAAAAAAGTTCAATTATAGCTCTAGCTCATACCATATAAAGTACGTGCATCATTTAGCTTCGAAAATTCGTACACCAAATCACTTACACAAGCTCGGTTGAAACACTTTGAAGTTATTTGCTTAAGTATAGATGATTTTAAGTCGGGCCCCACGTTGGGCGCCAAATCACAAAAACCTTTAATTGCACCGGAGTCAGCGGGTTTTAATTCCCATTGACATTCCTAAGCTAGTTGGGAAATGATTAGTGACTTGCCGGCATGAAAACAGAGGGATTTATAAATTCGGGCCCCACGTTGGACGCCATATCACAATAATCTTTAATTGCACCGGAATCAGCGGGTCTTAACTCCCATTGACATTTCTAAGCTAGTTTGCAAAGGATTAGCGACTTGCCGGCATGCAATCTAAGGGTATTGTAAATTCGGGCACCACGTTGGGCGCAATATCACAATAATCTTTAATTGTACCGCCAATCAACGGATCTTACTTCCATTGACATCTCTAAGCAAGCTGGGAAAGGGTTAGTGACTTTCTTGCATGCAATCAAAGGGTTTTATAAATTCGGGCCCCACGTTTGGCGCCATATCACAATAACCTTTAATTGCACCGGCAATCAGCGTATCTTACCTCCCATTGACATTCCTAAGCCAGTTTGGAAAGGGTTAGCTACTTGCCGGGACGCAATCAAAGGTTTTTGTAAATTCGGGCCCCACGTTGGGCGCCATATAACAATAACCTTTAATCGCACCGGGAATCAGCGGATCTTACCTCCATTGATATCCCTAAGCTAGTTGGGAAAGGATTAGTGACTTGCCGGCATGCAAACAAAGGGGTTTTGTAACAACTTTATATTGGTTAAAGTTAGTCCTCGGTTTATAAAAATCCCCTACGAATTGGTAAAGTTAAAATATTTTAGCAAAATTTTTAATATCAAATAGTAGTAGTACATTCCTTCTGCAATGTAGAGCTAATACCTGCATAAATTGGTTATAATAAAATTTCTAATTTTCTGTTCAGGTGGATATGGGAGTAAAATTAAACACAAAAACGTAATGGCTATCGTTTTATATGTTTTTGGGAGGTCCGATTTCATTTTTTTTATTATTATTTTTTTCGATCAGGACATTCGCGAACAGCCACAAGAGAAAAGAGCGCGAATGTCGACAATTTTTCATAGTACCAAACCTTTCATGTCCTTTCAAATAAAATATTTTATAAATCGTTCAGAAATTTCGGAGTTATGCGATAATTAATATATTGGGCTACCACTTTTTCCGGGCGATTTTTACTTCTATGGAACGAAACTTCAAGCAAACCCTTTCAAACAGAAAAAGAATTTTGAAAATCGGTTCATAAATGGAGGAGATATGCGATACATAAATTTCCCCACTGCTTTTCAAAAAAATTTTTGGAACCTAAATGCAAGCAAAATCTTTCAAACAAAAAAATTATTTTAAAAATCGGTTGACAAATGACACAGTTATGCTTGGGGGGAGCAAATTTCCCCACCAATTTTTGAAAAAATAAAATTATGGGACCAAACTGTAGGGAAAAAATACTCAACTTTGGTCGCATTGTCTGGTCAGCAAGGTGTATGCATGGAACCTTCAAAACAGTACATTTTCGATGTCAGTGGTTTGTTGGCAACTGTTTAAGCCATATATTACATCTGGATTACAACTTCGACTTTCGGACTTTTGTCCGCTCATTTTTTGGGGGAAAAAAGTAGCTATTCTCAATGCATTTGAACTTCGTTTTTCCCCGGAATTTCTCACTTGCAAAGCAGAAGGGAGTTTGCATAAAAATCTATGTAATATTTAAATAAAACAAACTTTCTATCAATAAAAAAAATATTTTATTGTTCTTGTAGGTCGAATACCACAAATAAAGCACAAACACAAAATTTGTTTATGTTTAATGGATCCATTGCTTGTGGTTTCCATAAATGCAGCAAAGAGTAACTTGCACTATTTTTTCTTCTACAGCACCAATATCCTTCACAAATGCTTGTAAAATGCTATGTTATTAATTTTTTATTCACTTTTTTAAGTAATTTTACTTTAAATTAAATTAAAACATCAATTTTATTTATTTTTGGACACAAAAACACTGAATAAATAAATGTCAACAGGCAAAATAGCTGCCATTGTTATTCAATGATGCCACTGTTTCATATTTTTTTCCGGAAAAGTTGATGATTGGAGGAACTTTTTCTCGAGAAAATTGTTTTCCAGGGAAAGAAATTCCTAGGGAATATTCATGATTGGGCTGTATAAGAATTTTGCTCAATAAAACCAATTAGACAATTTGTTTAGATTTTTCCATTAATTCAATGTCAATTTCACAAATCCAATGAAAATTTCATTCAATTTTTATGAAAAATTTTAATTAAAATTCAACCAACGAAATTCTTTCACAATATTGATGAAATTTTCATTGGATTTGTGAAATTGTCATTGGATTAATGGAAAATCTTTGGTTTTATGACGCAAAATTATTTTAGTGTAGCCTTATTTCAGACATTTTAAACCTTTTTTCTAATATACACATGCAACAATTTAATATAATTTCTTTCAATGACTATCGAGCAGTACTGATATAATTTGCCCTGCAGTTCTTAAATTTATATTGCCTATAAAATGTATACTTTTCTTTGTTTTCAATACAATTATAACTAATCAAATAACTATACTTTTCAAGACCCATTAATTAAGGCCTGTCGTCCTCTATTTAAATGTATATTAACAACAACGATAATTTTAATGCTGGGCTTCTTTCTTATTCTTATGGTTTCATATTTAGTTTCTCTTTAGCAATAAAAACAAAAAAAAACAAAACAAACAAAAATAAAAGATTCAAAAATAAAGAATGATTTTCATCACTTACCGGTATTTATCTTGAACTTTTTGTTTAATATCAGCTAAATTTTCTGATGTTATATCACGTTCCAAATATTCTGATAATTTTTCAGTGGCAGATTCTAAATCTTTTTGATTATCTTCGAATATCATTGACTGATTGTTCTTTTTTAAATAGTATGCAAAAACATACGTGTACATGAGAGTTTGACGGCATTGGCATAAAATATCAACGGCCTTTTTCAAAAATTGCACCTGAAAACAAAAAATGAGGTGAAAGAAAATTTAATTAAATAAATCAGCGTCTATACTGGACTAAAAGTATAGTTTTAGGGCCCTTTTCACAATGTATGATTAAGAGTTAACGTGAACTTTAACGGCAAGTTTTGTATGTCGAACTTGCCGTTAAAGTCCATGTTAACTTTTAATCGTACATTGTGAAAAGAGCCGTTAATAAAATTAAACTTTAAAACTCTTAGGGACATTATTACAACTTACAAATAGTTATTTTTAGGATGTTATTTGAAGTTAAGGTTATTACAACTTAATATTAACAAAAGAAGCGACAAATAAGCTAATATCTACTTCATCCTCATGGTAGCTTTTTAAGTGAATAATAGGAATTTGTAGCTGCCACATTTTCTGCTAACGATATGGTAGCCTCAGTTAATGAAATAAGCAAAGTAAAGCGTTGCCACTACATATTATAAGCAACACAAAGTAGTCGGTATGTTATTGGTCAGTTGTAATAATGGAGAAATCTTATTTGTCACGTTATCATTCACGATAGCTTATTTTAATAATAACTATTTTAAGCGTTATCAGCAAGTTGTAATAATGGCCCTAAGGACCCTTAGGGCGAAAGTTTCAAAGATACAGATTTATTACCTTTTTCCCCCAATTTAGACCACTGTGCAACGCTTGCTTTATGTGTTTTACATTGGAGTCGTTTAATTTCGACTAAGACTACGACAACCGTAATAAGGGCCATTATGTATAAGTTTACATCTTGGTAATTATAAAAAATTCAAGACGGGAAGGAAATTGGTACTTTTTATGTACAATTTCTGTATTGTAGTGAAACTTTTAGATGTCTAATTGTTTCTTTTTTTGGAAATTGTGCTGTGTTTTCTAGAGGTACTTTTTGAAAAGGTACTTCCGTGAAAAAGTATCCTTAAGAAAGGTACTTTTTTGTGAGGATCTTTTTGAAAAGAGTTCTTTTGCGAAAAGGTGCTTTTTTTTATCAAAATCCTTTTTGGAAAATATTTTTGGAATAGGTACTTTTTGAAAAAGATAATTTTTGGTGAAGGTACTTTATGAAAAATTCAATTTTTAAAAAGGTAATTTTTGGAAAATTTTAATTTTTATAAAGGTACTTTCTAAAAATACTACAAAAAGGTGCTTTTTGGAAAAAATAATTTTTGGAATAGGTACTTTTTGGAAAAAATTTTTTTTTCGTAAAAGGTACTTTTTGAAAAACATGATTTCAAAAAAGGGAATTTTAGGTAAAGAAAATTTTAATAAAAGGTACTTTCTAAAACATTAACTTTTTGGACAAGGTACTTTCTGGAAGACCATTTTGGAAAAACTTTTTGAATAAGATAATTTTTTATAAGGATCTTTTTGAAAAGGAAACACTTACGCATAGGTAGTGTTTGGAAAAGGTAATTTTTGGAAAATGTACTTTATGAAAAGGGTATTTTTCTTTTTTTGGAATAGGTATTTTTTAGAAAAGGTACATTTTGAATAAAAGTACTTTTTAAATACGATTATTTCTGAAATGGTACTTTGTGGAAAAAGAAATTTTTACTTTCTCAAAAATTTACTTTTTGGAAAAGATAATTTCTACACAAGACAATTTTGGAAGAACTTTTTGAATAAGATACTTTTTTATGAGCATCTTTTTGAAAAGGGGTACTTACGAATAGGTGGGTTTTGAAAAAGGTAACTTTTGGAAAATGTACTTTATGAAAAAGGTATTTTTTTAGAAAATTTACTTTTTTGAAAAAAAGTACTTTTTAAAAATGGTAATTTCTGAAATGGTACTTTGTGGAAAAGGCAATTTTTACAAAGGTACTTTCTCAAAAATTTACTTTTTGGAAAAGATACTTTCTGACAATTTTGGAAAACTTTTTGAAAAAAATTACTTTTTAAAAATCGTGATTTCTGAATAGGTATTTTGTGGAAAAGAGACTTTTTAGAAAAAAGACAAACTCCAAAAATTTTCGAGTCGGTTACCGCATGCATGTCAACAGATCTGAATAAGATTTTGTAAACCAATATTTTACGTATCTGTGTGCTATGTGTCGTTTTTATTTTTTTCAATTTCGCTGCAGTTTTCAAATTGTCGTTGGTAAAAGTTCGGTTTTTTAGAAAAATGTAATAAAATACCTTATATTGACATTAATATAGCTTTACAACCAATAATGCGATTTGAACAAATAAAATATGTATGAAAAGCTTAAGTCGTAAAGTTTCAAAAACGAATACTAAAAATATACAGTTTCTTTACAGAAGTATTGCAAAAATAAAATAAATTTGCAAATATCTTAAAACCCTCATCTTTAATTTTTTTAATAAAATCTGTGGCAATAAGGACTAAGCGCTTCAGTCGAGATAAGGAAATTTTGAGTTAATATAACCATTGTATTCTCCATATTCAAAAGTACCTCTGGGCAAATTTTCATTGATTTCGTACGATTTTTCAGTTAATTATGAATAAAATCGACATTTGTCCATCGATCCTCATGATTTATGGCTTATTTTGTTCGCAACACATCGGCCTTTCAAAACATTGTTTAAAAGGAATTTTTTTTAATTTACTTTTTGGAAAATTAACTTTTCAAAGAGGTGCTTTCTGGAAAATGGTACTTTTGGAAGGGATACTTTCTAAAATATTTACGTTTTGGAAAAGGTATTTTTTGAAAAAAAAAAACACTGTTTGAAAATTTACTTTCTTGATAGGATTTTTAGGAATGGGAACAGGCAAAATAGAGCTAAGACTTGCATACATATTGTTAGCTTTACATAATCAAATATTTCATGAAATTTTCTTCATAAGACTTCTTTTATTTGGTCATTTCAAGTTTGGAGAAGCTAAGAAAATTAACTAAAACCATCTGAGATTTCATTTCACGCAACTTTTTCTTCCCTGTTCTTCTGTATTTTATTTTATGCAACAAATTTCATGAAATATTTCATCGTGTAAATTTCTATTCTAATATATAAATACAGAAATACTATAAAGGCAATCAGTTAGTTTGTTTTCCCCTAATATAGAAAGTCTCTGTTAGTCTACCTTATAATAAACCACTTTTTAGTGTTAACTTAAAGTCTTTCTTCAATTTATCTTTAATTTCTTTAACTTACTTCAATCCAAGACATATTATGTTGTTGCATTTCTTCCATTTTATGTTTAACAGAGGCATATAATTTATTTTCAAATTTTAAAGACTGCATATGATTCATATAACGATTATAATAATGTAAATATCTGAAAATCGAAACAAATGGAAAAATTTCGAAATTTAATTCTTCTGCATGTTAATCATAATAACTTTTAATATTAAATACCTGGCTAATGATGATCTAAATTTCTCTTGAGCATGACGTGCTGCTTTGGCTTCATCTTCATCATAACGATTGCAATTGTACCATGACGAACCATGCGGCTCCCATGAACCCAAACAAACCCAACAGAAATCATGTTTACAATTTTGATTTTTGCAAACCATATGATTGCAGCCACCATCTTTCTCAATTGTTACATTGCACTTGGGACACTCTTTGGTGTTGGCCGCAATCCAATTGCTCGTCTCCGAGTCATCGTCACATTTCTTAATCCATTTCTTAAGCCAGCGACACTTGACGGGATCATGCCAATTTTCACCGCAAGCAAAACAAAATTCATGGAGACATTTGCAACGTACTGGCCGTGATTCATAGTAGGCCACTTTGATTGCATATGTACAATCGATGGACGGACACCATCGCAACAATTGATTGCACTCAACAAAACTATTTGTTATAAGTTGTTGATATTTAACACGTACCCGGGCGTCTGTTACTAGTTTTGTTACCGTAACATCATCTACTAAAATATCACAGCCATGAGCTGCACACGAAATCGATTGACCCAGGCCCTCGGTAACGATTTTCGTTGTTAAATATTCACGCCAGCAGGTTAAGCAAAAACGATGGCCGCATTCCAGACCAGCCATGGACTAAATTTTATATAATAACAAATATGTATTTTCATTCATTATAAGACTAAAAGGAAAAAAGTTTACTTACATCTGAGGGCAATTGTGAAAAACATATTTCACATTCTTCAGCAGTATTTTTTGAATTCTAAAAACAGCAAATTATTTCAAATTAATATTTTAATTTTAATTGAAAAGTATTATACTCGTATATGTATATTCCTCCATTACCTTTTGTTTATTAGCATTGGCTGGTTTGTTAAAAGGATTCACAATATGTGCAATTTTGAATAAATCTTCTGCATTGCCATCGAAATATTTTTCTAAAAGTCTTTCTTTGTCCCACTTAAAATGGTTTAATAACATCCGTGTTATGGTTGGTGGCAGCTAAAATAAAAAAAATAAAAAGAAAATAAACATACAATGAATGAATGATAAGTAGATGCCAATCAAATTGTAAGTTAAACAATGAATTCAAATAAATAGAATGGTAATGAAAAGAAAACTGCAAAAGCTTTAATATTTTTAGTATTTTACTGGTTTCTTCGAATGCATTCTTTGAATGTCTGAAAAACGGATGCATGCGTGTTGGCTAGATAATCACTTTGGATTAAGTACCTGGCGAAGAAAGTTATACGAAAAAAGGAATTAAAGAATGGGTTCAACTGACACTAATCACATTGATATATTTATCGGGAGTAAGTGCATTAGCAGACATTTTAGCACTCTTAAGAAAATTATAAGTGGAAAATGGCTCAGCTGCAGAGAACATGCCTTAAAAAACAAAGAACGTGGCATGATCCAATAATAACGAGTGATTTTTTTGCTATTATCTTTTTGGCAACACTAGTTTTGACAGCTCACGCACGTTTTGTATCTTGTGTCACTGTCAAACATCTTCAGTTTGGTCTATAATTTAATCATGAATCGTCTTACAAACGAACAACGCTTGCAAATTATTGAATTTTATTACCAAAATGCGTGCTCTGTTAAGAAAGTTTTTTATCGAAGAATTGTGTTCAGCGACGAGGCTCATTTCTGGTTGAATGGATACGTGAACAAGCAAAACTGCCGTATTTGGAGTGAAGAGCAGCCAGAAGCATTGCAAGAGCTACCAATGCATCCACAAAAAACAACCGTTTGGTGCGGATTATGGGCTGGCGGCATCATTGGGCCGTATTTCTTCAAAGATGATGCGAATCACAACGTTACTGTGAATGGTGAGCGCTACCGTGCGATGATAACAAACTTTTTTCTGCCCAAAATGGAAGAGCTTGACTTGCATGACATGTGGTTTCAACAAGACAGTGCCACATGCCACACAGCACGCGAAACAATGGACCAATTGAGAGGCGAGTTCGGTGAACAGTTTATTTCACGCTTGGGACCAGTTAATTGGCCGCCCAGATCGTGCGATTTAACGCCTCTAGACTATTTTTTGTGGGGCTATGTTAAGGCTAATGTCTATAGCGACAAGCCCGCTTCGATTGACGCACTGGAAGCCAACATTGCCAACATTATTCGTGAGATACCGGCCGAAATGTTGGAAAGAGTATGCCAAAATTGGACTAAGCGGATGGACCATTTGAAGCGCAGCCGCGGCCAACATTTGCATGAAATAATCTTCAAACATTAAATTATATCGACCCAACTATCGATCCAAATAAATATTTCATGCATTTTTCTGAATTTTATGTGTTTTTTTTTTTTTACTTTCCGATATTTCTTATAAAATCACCCATTACATGTCGTGTTGAAAGCACATATGACTATTTCGCAGCGTTGGCTGTATGTGTCAATTGTTTTTAATCGTGCGTTTTAAATGTTAAAGGCATAGACACTTTTGTGGCAATAAACAAAAGAAGGTATTTATTTTAAGGGCATAATACACAATCAATCAGCTTGATGTCAGATTCGTGTACGTGTGCTTGACGAAAAATCAAAACCAAGTAGATTTTCCATCAACCGTCGTCGGTGTCACTAATACTAACGAAATTTCACACATACTATTACCACGCTTGTCAAGCATGTTGACTGTGTATATTGCCCTTTAGGAATATGAATTGTAATCACAGTTGTTAAAAGTACATTTTAAATAAATTTTCGTCTTACGTTTTGACAAATACGGCCAACCAGGCGAATTGATATTGTGTTTGTTGTATTATTACCACCACCTGTAAAATTAATTCGCCTTAGAACGTGGGTTCATATCCCAGTTGCAACAAAAATTTTTTTTAGTTATATTTTTTATTACACATTAATAAAAAAACGATATCGAATCATCAAGTTTTCTCGCTAAACTATACGTCTGTCTGTCTGTCACAGGCTGTTTTCTCGGGAACCGTAAGAGCTACAGACCTGAAATTTTCACAGAATATGTAAAAATTTGGCCGCTACAACAACAGATATATGACAGTTAAAAATTAAAGGGCGTTCTAAAGCGAGCAACGACACATGTTGAAATACTAATGTTATATACAGACGCTTACATACATATGTATATGTATATACACTTAAAATTTTCAAAGTTAGTTTTAATTGGTGTAGTCTGTTGAATAGACTACACCAATTAACACTGTTATTTAAAACAATAAAAACTAAAGGGTGCTCTATCAGTTAATGTAATTTTGACTATGTAATTTAGACAATTTGCTGTATCTTGGAAACCGAAAGAGACAAACTCTTGAAATTTTGAAAAACGCAAAAATCAAAAAATTCCAAAAACGAAAAATCGCCAAAAAAAAATGAAAAAAGCGCTTAAAGGAAAAATAGCACTAAAATTAAAAAAATCGCTAAAACGCAAAAAATCAACTAAAAAGATCGCCAAAAAACTAAAAAAAAGCCAAATACCGAAAGAAGTCGCTAAAACCTAAAAAAAATCTCCAAAACTAAAAAAGGAAACAAATGCAAAAAAAAATGGGAAAAAAATTTTATAAAATATTTCACCGTGTAAATTCAGTCTTACATCGAAACTTTTGCATTGTTGGAAGCTCAGTATTGTCGTTGTTGTTTCAAATGACACGGCATCGCTTATTTTGATTGCCAAATGTGTTTTTTTTTTAATTTATAAAAATATTGTCCTCGTTTTTGGGCCAAATGTCCCAGTAGATCACAGTGCAATCAAAAAGAAATAGGACTGGATAATAAAAATTTAGTATGAACAGAAATCATATATATTATAAAATTGCCCGACACTGTATATAATCCTAGTACTCAAACTTTAATGTATTCATGAAGGACTTTTGTTTTGTAACCAAATTTAAAACAAGGCCAAGGATGTTTTTGTTCTGCAACAACTTGTTCAAACATGTCTTTTGGTTTTCATTCATTATTACATCTGTTTTTTATGCATTTCATTAAGTACATACATTGTTTTAATATCCTGTGAAAAAGTTTGTAAAGAGCTGCATTGTATACATACATACATATCGTTACCTTAATATAAGAAGGTCCTAACTCATTTTATTTTTCCAAATTAATTTTTTTTTGCCTATTTCGATAAAAAAAAATTAATTAGGGCCTTTCCATTTTAGATAAGGCAACGATAGATATAGATTCCTAAAACCTTAAGTATACAAATTTCATACATATTTATATATTTATTCATTCATTCATAGTATTATAAAAGCCCGCATAGGCCAATTAAACTATATTACATAGACAAACAAAAAAACCCGACCCACAGGCAGTGTAGTATATATTAATAAAATATAAAATAATAATACAAAATTTGTTGATCAACCAAATCTATATGGTTACCAACCAAAAATAAAAATAGATAGAAAATTAAAACCAAAATCAAAGGACAGATCCCACCACTTTGACTCTGGAATAACTAATCGGGCGGGTATCATGTGCAAACCGATACATAGGGAATAATTTAGTCAGAGGAATTTTAAAGTTGTGTACAATTGATATTGTTCTCCTAATAAAAAAAATTATATTAGCAGAAAACAAATTCCAATATAATCCATTACTTGTTTTATACAATATTTTCCATTTTCTTGATTACGAACACATTTTCTGAAGCAAACAATTGCATATGCATGTTTGAACGTATATAAAGGCATATGTACATTTGTATGTATGTATGTATGTGTAAAAATAACCTTCAATTTTCAAAATTTGTACTTTGTTATACAGGATACCCTGGTATAACACGATAGAAAAATTATTCTAAATTGTTTGCTAAAGCAAAGCATACATTACTCCAGTATACTGGCACAAACAAATGAAGTTGAATCGTACAGCAAATACGATAAAAATTATTTGTAGTTTTTCTTTTTTGCACGAACTATTTATTAAAAAATTATTAAAAATGATTTGTTTTATTTCAGAAACACTTTACAATGCATATTTTTTTAATTTATGAGTAATTTATTCAAGGAAATGTGTTTTCTCCCGATGTTTACTCTTTGACAACTTTTCCCAACTGAGCTAATTTCACCATACACAATACCACAAACTGGTACCATCAGCAAAATATCAAACTATATTTGACATCGCTAAAGCAAAGCGTACAATCGCATCAAATGCCCATACACGACTAAACCATTGGCGCCAACACTTGATTGCGCGTACATACTGGTGTAGTGTATGGGTCCCTTATGCTTACTCCTCCTTGTAATTTTTAGAGTACAGTTTTTAGATTACATTCCTGTTCTTCGGGAAATTACCCAATTAAATTACGTTCATGCATACAAAGACGGCTCGGCTCGTAGTTCGGATCGTTGTCTTGCTGAAAAGTCCATTTAACGTGCAGTTCCCAGTCGGTATAGGAAACAGTTAGGATCTGGCAGTATAGATTTTTATCCATGTTTTCTTTTATCCAATATAATGGTCATACTCCATACCACGAAAAGAATCTCCAAACCACTATGCTGCCTCCATCATGTTTAAATGTTTTGGTTGTGTATCGGGAACATAATTCTTTATCTTTTGGACGTCTAACCCACGTTTTTCCATCATTACCAATCAAATTGATTTTAGATTCATCGGACCATAACACGTTCATCCCAATTTGCATGCTCTTTTGCAAATATTTCTCGATTTTGTCGATGTTTCTTAGTGAGCATTAGGACTTTTCTGGAAGACCTACCGAATAAATTCGTTTGCACCAATCGGCGTCTAACAGTCCTGAAGGAAATCTCAAGACCTATCTCAGTTCTAATTGCTGCAGCAGACAGAGGGTCACGGGTTGATAATAACTTAATGCAAATATCGCCTTTAGCGGTCTACTTCTCAATAAATTATCTGTTTTACATCGTAATGCCTTAAATACAAAATTTTGAGATCTTCCAATAGTTTACCTTTACTTTTTTAATTGTTTTTGATGGTCCTCTCACTATCCGTACCCATATTACTAGTAGTATAATATATTGATATAAAAATAGCTTTAATTATTAACTTTCAAACCACTTTAAGCCACACAAACAACTTACTTTTGCAAAATTTTAATAGTTATTATAGTAATTTACCGTTGGCCCTATTTTTTTTTTTTTTTGTCTTTACTAATGGTTGGCATTCCTGATTGACGACAGCTTACCACATTATCTTTATTTGCAGAGCGTTGCCAGATAATAATTTTTACAAGCTCTATAGACTGTCGATAATTTGTAAAAATATGTTGAAGTAACTTCAAAATTTTGGCAGAGATTTTCAATTTTATATGGCAAAAATTTGTGAAACAATTTTTTTTTTTGTCCGTAACTGTATAAAATAAAATATTGTAAAAAAAAACTTCAATTTAGCGTTATAGAAATACCGTATTAATAATATTGTTGTCGCTATTTTCAATTCGTGTTAGAATGAAAGCGCGTTGTTGAGAAAAACCATGTTATAGGAGTGTTACTTGTAATCATAAAAAAGTTTAATACATCCGCTATCCAAACACCCAGCAGCATGTAGCACCATTTATGTATAAATACATACTACATAAAACAAAGGCAAAAATATACAACTTTTGTTAAAAAAGAAAAACAAATAACAAGGAAAGGAAGAAAAATGCTACTGCTAAGATGACATACATTATAAATAATGATTAAAATTGATTGATGCTTTTAGCTTTGTTCGCGTGCCATGTTATTTATTAGGTTCGGATCTTTAGGCACATGATGGTTTCATTATACCTTTTTTTCTATAAGTATCTTCGTAATTGAATTAAATTATAAAACAAAAGAAAAAATTAATGATCAACTCTCACCTTTAAAACACCTTTAACCTCATCGATAATCTCCCGCTGATGTAGAACAATTTCTTCTGTTGTTAATACCTCATAAATATATTCATCATTATCTGCTTGACGTTCGTGAGCGGATGGTATATCATCCATAGGAAAATCATCATCTCCTTCATCGCCCGAAGAAACATTGCCGGAATCAACATTATCTATTTCAAACGAGTCTTCATCAGAATCCATTATGAGGGTGATGAAGATAAAGAAAAATTAAAGACAAGCGAAGAGTTGAAGATGTATGTTGAGAAAGCAATTCGGATACTGTAAGAATAATAAAGATAATAAAGAAAAACTAATTAGCAAAAAGAATTTTATTTTTCTTTTTTTATCAAATATAAACTAAACAGCTGTTTAATTATTGTAGCAAAAAAGTTTGTACTAGCAGCCAACAATCAAGTAAAAAACACTAACAACAAATAAAAGAAACAATACAAACATCAATTGACCTTGTTCGAGCTATTTATTGCATTTGTTTTCGCCTGTGTGTTCATATATTCGCTGTTGCGATTAGCAATATATTTAAAGGTAAAAATTTAAATAATAAATAGAAATGGTTTTGTCTTTGAAAAAATTGCATTATTTGAGTTGCAAATTTGAAGCGTTTAGAGACGATTTTTTTTACAAAATCTGCCTATTAGTCCTATCGTTATATATATCGTCATAAAAAAATGCAAAAGGGCCTATCATGATTTTTAAACATTTTTCAGGAGATAAAAAAAACTTAATAAGAAGCGAACTATTGTGATTGAAAAAACTGTTTTTCCGTGTAGTGTCATTCAGACCTTATTAATAATACTACCCAGAAAAAATCATTTTTATAATCACAAAAGTTTTCTTTACATTTTTTTTTAAATTGATGACAGGCCCTTTTGCATTTTATATGACGATATGTACATAATTATTTTAGTAGTTATAGCATTTTTTCATTTAAGGATATATGAAAAGTGCACAAAACGTGCCAAATCTTATCGCTGTGATAACTCCTTATATTTTTTTGCCGCCAAATGCATGAATCGATACCACTGTTCGCCGTCTACTATATTAGTTGCCGCCGATCGTCATTTGACATCGACCACCCACGGTCTTTGAGGAAAAACGCTCTCAAATAAACACAAACCACAAAGTAAAACATAACCAACAACAAAGTTCAAGGCTATTTAATTAACAACAAATGGGGCCACAAAATAAACAAAACTAAATAATAATACATACACAATTTAATTATGTATGTACTTAAAATTTAGGGCCTTATTTGCTAAAAAGCAAAGCCACACACACTCTATAGATGTACATACATTCATACATACGTATATGAGAAACAAAATCAAATTTTGTTTTTGCTTTCCACACTAATTTTGTTGTTGCGTCTTAAAAAAACAATGGGTTAGTTATTGATTGGCAGTTTACACATTTATTTTTTTATTTACAACCACAATTTTTCTTTAACCACAATGCTGAATTGTCAATTAAGATGACATTAATGTAGAAAAATGCATTTTGAAATTGCATTTCATACAATAAAAAAGGGTAGAAAAAATAGAGCAAGTTTGTGCATTTCTAAATTAAAGAAAAACAAGTATCTTGGCTATATGTATATGCCCATAGAAGCTAGTTATCTCTTTCTTTTTTACGGTTGATTAAACTTATTAGTTTATGAGTTTTTTTTTGTAGGCAGAAAAAACAAAGAAATGTAAATTAGTTATAGAACAAAATGAAATGAAAAAAAAAAATTTGGGAAAACTTTCAATATCCATAATATTTTTAGGGAAACTCATAAAATATCCTGTCAGGAACCCACCTTTAATAGGAAAAATCAGTAATACATGCGATTTTTCAGATTTCACTAAAAACGACTAATTAAATTTTTATTTTAATAATTACGCTTGTATGCTTTTTACGTTAAATTTGTTTTATATTTTTTCACCCAAGTTTTTTTCACATATGTATATAAAATACGTTTCCTTTTTATACACAAAAATTATTTAAACCAAAAATTTTTCTTTATTATACTTTTATTTTTAAACACTCACAATTTGTGACCTTTTGAGTTTCTAGACACAAAATTTCTTGAAGAATAATTTTTATTTTAGCATTTTTCGCTGGCAATTTTAAACTTTATTTAATTGAAAATTTATTAAAAGTACAAAAGAAAAATTCCAGTTTTTCTTGCAACGAACACAGCAAACTGCGACGAACTTTCCTTGAAAAACTTTTAAAACAAATGATAATAAAAGTGTGTAATTGGCAGAATTCAATGGGAAGAATGTATTGGTCTCTTTTTACTTTTATTCTCGAAGCTGGAAACTCGTAAGACAAAAAGAGACAGTCAGAGCAAGTTACAGCATAGGAACAGTGTAAAAGAAAACTACAAAACACCTAAGACAGGCATGTCAATGCTCCACATCTGAGATGTGTTTAATTTGTTCATTGTCAGAGTTGCATTTAATAGACAGAGTTGCGTACAAGGTGTATTCACTACAGCTGAATTTGTTAACTTTTTTTTTAGCATTTTCTTCATGGTCGGATGTCAAAAAATACTATTTGCTTTGTGAGTTTGAGTACGAACCATGATTTTACAAAAACAATATGTTTCTGGTTTTTGTTACATGTTGTACTTGTTTTATTAGTGAGATTACCTGGTATGAATTTGGCTTGGTTGCGTACAAGCAAAATACTGTTAACAATACTTGTTAAAAAACACACTATTTTCGTTTATTTTTTTTTTTTTTGTAACAAATCTATGTATGTAGAAATTTAAATGAATAACTTATTTCTCTATTACTAAATTTAACTACGACTTCAAAAATGCAATACAAAAATAATTTTTGATTTCTTGTCTTCGTTATTATGTAAACATATTCGAATTATTTAGGAATATCATTACTTCAAGTACATACATACGTACATATTACACATACAAAGTTTACTTTTACTTGCAAATGAAAATGTAGTGCTGCCAAGTATTTATTGTACAATAAAGAAAATTGTGTTATGTGGTGGCAGCATTGTTCAGTGTTATATTTACTTTTTCACTGTCAGAAAAATTGGGAATATTTTCTTTGAAAACACTATGCTATTTATTGCATAGTATATGTCAAAAAGACAATAATATGTACAAAAACATATGCAATAATATTGTATAATGAATGGGCCGCTTTACTAAAGTAGATTACAGACTTGAGGTTAATTTGTCCTATTCCATACGACTCAACTTTTCCTGCAGCAACTTTAGTTGCCGAAACCGATCTGTTTACAAACCAAATTTGACGTGGGATGACGGAAAATCGTTCCAAATTAAAAAAAAACCCTGTCGGAAGAAAAACATAACACTGAAAAAATCTCCACTATTTGATATAACACTACGTCTTGACGAGCAAATTTTTTGTTATAACAGTGAGCAAAACGTCGGCAGAGCTGTTAACAAAAATTTGTTAAGGTCCTTGTTTTGGAGATTACGTACAATAATTTAACGCATTAGCGTATTTAACGCATGCTATGTACCTTCACCTTTAGGTCTAGTCGTGACAAATTCTTGTGCTAACAATTGTTATAACAAATAATTTGCTCGTCAAGACGCTATGTAACATCCCTATAATTGACAAAATTTGTGTTGATTTTCTTTTCAGCTTCGTACTACCAAATGGAAAGTTGCATGAAAGTTTTTAGGACATGTAGCGCGATTCTGCAACTTTTATTACGATAATCGTATCGTTAAAATAAATACAACGAAAATTTATCGAATTTGTTACTCAGTAACTATTATAACGATATTCGCTGTCGGTTAACGAACGACAATAGTTTTTCTGTTGTTAATGGATAGACAAGAGTCAGCTGTGCAGCCGTAGCACGTACTTTATGCTAACAACTAAAGTTATTGTTCTACAACAATATAGAAACATTATAAACACTTTTATGTATAAAAAATAACAATATTTCTATCATTTAAATATTTATTATAACATACATATATTTCCCAAAATTAAGAAAAATTAGTAAAAAAATTGTCTGTACACTGTTTGGCATGAACAAATTCATTTGTTCTTTTTTCATTCCTCTTTGCTCTTTTCGCTTTTTTTTTAACAGAGATGGTACATGATATCGAATAAATTTACACAGTCCCACTATCGTTACTGCATGCGACTAAATATGTCGAAAAATGTTACGATTGTCGGATCGTTAAAAGTTACAGAATCCCGCTACTGAATCTCAATCTGTTTTTTACACATACTTCTTATGGCAGCCTGAAATTAATTTTCTCCGCTTGTATTTTTGATCTGGTTAAATTGTAAAATTTTTTGACAAAGAAAACAGGTATTTTCCAAAGCGAATTGAGGCGAGTCTACCTGCTATGAAATCGCCTTGGTTCTACAGCTGTTTTTAATTTTAAATTTCAATAAACAACCCAGTGTACATTTTCTGTCCAATTCTGATAGAGCTCAGTCTGAGGTCGCTCAGGCAACGTACAAAAATCATAAAAGTAATAGACACACGCAAAATATACTTTGACAAATTTCGTGCTCTTTTTTGTTTTTATACACATATTTGTACCGGGTGGCCCAGAATTAACGAAGGGGTTTGAATAGTCTATAAATCCATAATCTTAACATGTTTTTCATTTATTTTTTCAGACTTTTGTAAAGAAGATATGGGAAATTGAAAATGGAAAGATTTACTATAGAAAGAGACACAATGACGTTCTTACGGAGCGTTTTCAGCGAACGCATTATTTCAAGAAGCAGTGATTTTATTAGCTGCACTAAACCGCTCTCGAAACGTTTTCTTTGGGTTATTTTAAAAATCGTGCATCCGTAATAAGCCACAGACCATGACCCAACCAAAAATAATAATAGTCGAGGAAAAATTCGAACGATGGCTTTGAAAATCGTGAAAAGTCATGGAAAACCACGAAAATGTCCGGTAGCAGCGCCATTGTTTCCCTCGATGTATGTTCGTTGGTCAGTAGTAAACCTTCACAGTTTTAATTTCCCAAATCTTCTTTACAACAATCTGAAAAAATAAATCAAAGAAATGTAAAAATAATGGATATAGACTATTCAAACCCCTTCGTTAATTTTGGGCCACCCTGTACAAACGATAAACGAAGAACAAAGTATCTTTGCGAGTATGTACATGAAAGTCTCTGTTCAGCCCCATTATATTTTCCGTTCTCTCCTATAAACTCAAAACTTTTGCAGAGTAAACTTTGCGTGTGTAAAAGTGGTCTTATAAACTACGAACATTTTGCAAGTACAAAAAAGTCTGTACTCCTCCTCATTCTCTTTTCCCTTCTCCACTATAAACTGAAGAATTTCCCTGTGTAGAAGGTGTTGTATTTTCCTCATGAGAATCTTTTTTATTTAAAATTTTAAGCATGAGAAAAACGACATATGTATTGCTTTTAACTGAGACATTCTTTTATTTTAACGTAAAGTTTATTTTATATGTTCAATTGTCTTAAAAACTGATTTGTTTCAATATATTGCAATGTTATGTCCCTCTCCTAGTCAACTTTTGCTGCGCAACTTTTGAGTTTATGGGAGGGAGAGGTGAGAAGATTGGCAAGAGATACACCGTCTCATGTACATGCAGCTCTCTTTTGTTGTCCTCTTCATAATATTAAGCATCCCAGTAATCACATAAATGTCATTCTAACGTCAGCGTGATATCATGAAATATCATACTTTACATAAAAAATGACTCATCGAACTTAAGTACATCAGATACTGATTTAACATAAATGACACAAAAATGATGTCAATCTGACATTGTAATGTTCTTCATTTAGTTAATTTTACGTACCGGTGATGTAGTAATTAGTAGCGATGCTAGCCTGTCAGTAGAGAGGTCATGGGGTTCGATTCCTACCATAGACCCTGGATGTTTTCTGTCGCTTTGTGGGTTGTGGTTGTGTTGAGATAGTGACCTTGGAACAATTGATTGAGTATAGACTAGATGGTTCTAATGGGGATTATATTGAGACATTGGAGATCGCACTAGAGAGGCTGTCAACAACTTCTCTGTCCATTATAGGTAGAATAAAGAGTGTAGACTATTTGGTGACAATATCACCAAACTTGTCGACAAAAGAGGTGACTTGAAGACAGTTGGCTCCATGGATCCTACAGGGATTTATTTATGGCTATTGATTTGAGATGTTGATAATTTTTTGTGGTGCTTGTGTTTACATTTAAAATGTAGTTGTGTTTTTTAAGCATGTCCGTCCACCAATTGACTGGTGGAGGGTTTGTATATTTTTTTGTTTACATTAAATATGTATGCTTAATCTTGTTGGTGTTTTTGTTTATTCAGGTGGATGTGTTGGAGAATGAGTCATCATCCTAATTTTTGTTTGTTTGTTGGTGGGGGTTGGTTAGAGGTTGTGTTTACATTAAGAGTCTGTACACGTAGATTGATGTCTGTCTGTCTGACCATATTAAAATCTTGCTTAATCTTGTTTATTGCTTTGTTTATTCAGCTGCATATGCTATGGGAATGAGTCATCATTTGATAGCATAATTTCATTACTCATCATTTAGTTGTGGTGTATTTGAAAAAAAAACAGTTTGTACAGTATTCCACGGTTAATTACCTCGCCAAAAATGACAATATTTTTGGGTAATTATGCGGGGAAAGCATTTAAACGAATACGCTTAACTACCTCATTGAGGTAATTAAACGAATATGTTTAATTACCTCAGGGAGGTAATTATACAAATATGTGTAGTATGGAAAATAAATAAGAAAAAACTCTTATTAAATTAAGTTCGATTGGAATCTATTAAATTTTTTTTGCAACCTTCATACATTGCCCACCGTTGGCTATTAAATTAGCTTAAAATCTTTATTTTGAAAATAATATGTGATGGAAATCGACTACGAATGAAAATTGGCACAAAAGTGAAAGAAGTTGTGCACGAAAAAACGTTAAATCACATGCTTCATAGGAATTTGTAGATGTATCAGCTAAATCTAAAAGAGATAGCAATAAGAAACAATGGATTTTGCTCTTAAATTTTATCTCTACTGGTTTTTGAGATGACTTGTCATATCCTACTAACAAAAGCGTACGCATACATACATACATACATATGTACTTATGATTAACATTTAAATAGTACTGAGGTAATTAAACGAATAAAATTGTGGGGACATTTTATTTTGGGAGTTTAATTTTTAAGGCAATTACCCGAATTGGGTAATTAAGCGTATTGCAATTAAACGTGGACTTTTGTTTGAAAAATTTAGGGAACAAATCGGGGATTTAAAACTCAAAGTATATAAGCGTGAAATGCATTTAAGCGTGGGTTAATTAACCGTGGAATACTGTATTTGAAATAAAAAAACAGTTGTTTATTTTTGTTTTCTATACATTTATATTTTATTAAATAATTAAAAATTTTTAAATTTTTAAGTTTATGTTAATAATAATAATAATAATAATAATAATAATAATAATAATAATAATAATAATAATAATAATAATAATATTAATAATAATAATAATAATAATAATAATGATAATAATAATAATAATGATAATAATAATATTAATAATATGTATACATAAATTATTTTAGTAGTAGGGAACAATTCGTACGACCGCAATTAAAATTTTAAAATTTGGGTAATTAAAATTTGAAATTATGAAATTTTAATTGTTAAATAAACAAAAGTGTAATTTGACATGCGTGGGGAAAAAAATGAAAGTGCCCTGTAGGCAAAATGTGTATAGTGAAGATTATGAAAAATTATAGTGTGGGTAATGCTTTTTGGTGTTATAGACATTTATGGTGTTGTTCTTATGGGCTGATATTGAGACAGTGGGTAGTGAGTTCGGGACTTGGTAGTATTGGCTTACTATAGACAATGTGGTTCTTATGGGGTCATATTGAGAGATTGGGTAGTGTTTTAGATTATATGTGGAAATAAAGAGTCACCAAACTTGTCTACAAAAAAGTCCACTTGGGTTCCTACGGGGGTTTATTGTGTGACTATTGTTATTTTTTTGTTCTTGATAATTTCTGTTTTGTTGTTTACATTTACTTTGTGCGTGGCTGTGGGTGCGTGGATGTGTGGGGGTGGGGGTGTGTGGATGTGTGCTGCTGTGGGTGCGTGGCTGTTTGTTTGCTTGTGTGTGTGTGTGTTTCTTTTTTCTTATCTTTAGATTTGTGAAGAATGTGTGTATGTCGTTTCAAATGTCCGTCTTGTTTATTTCTTGGGATAAAAATTTGATTATTTGTTCTACAGAATCATGTTTATTGCTTTGTTTATTCAACTGCACATGTTTTGAGAATGAGTCGTCATTTGAAATGTCCGTCTGATTATTTGTTTTGCAGAATCATGTTTATGACATTGTTTATTCAGCTGGATATGTTTTGAGAATGAGTCATCATTTGATAACAAAATTTCATTAGTCATCATTTAGTTGTGTTGTATTTGAAATAAAAAAACAGTTGTTTTAATTTTTTTTCCTATGCATTTAATTTTTATTAAATATATTTAAGTGGTTAAAAAGTTTTAGAATTGTTAATTTTAAGACAATAATAATAATAATAATTTGTATACATCAATTATTTTAAACAAGATTTTTCTTTTGTTAGTAAAAGAGCATTTCTTAATGCGCAAATACCATATGTGTGATAATTACAATAGAAATAGTCGGGATATTTAATTTCCATTTGTTTAACGTTGATGCATCCAAAGTCCTCGATGTTAAAAACTCTTTTTTGAAGTATGTTTTCTAGCCATTGTCTCTTTTCTTCTCCTTGAACATATATTTTAGAATATCGTACATTAGTTTTTAAAAACTTGCAGGCTAAGGTTCGTAACGTTATATTCAGAAAGAATTGGGCATGATTAATATTCCAAGGAACAAGGGAAAAATTAACATTAACTTAATTTTTCAACTTACACAGCAGAACAGAGTAGCGCCACTTTTGGAAGCCGCTACACTTCCATCGTCAGTGCTCACGTGTATTTGCTATCACCACTATAATTCATAACAATTTTTTCAACCACATTTTGCCTACAGGGCACTTTCATCTTTTTTTCACGCATATCAAATTACACATTTGTTTATTTAACAATTAAAATTTTAAAATTTCAAATTTTAATTACCCAAATTTTAAAATTTTAATTAGTCCCGCACGAATTGTTCCCTACTACTCATTTTTTATAATTCATCATCTTCCATTAATGATTATAAGCCCTTTTGCATTTGATTTGGCGATATGTTGCCCTAGTACTGCCACCTGTATTATTTCATCATGAATATGAGTCAGTACTGAGTTATTTCTTATGTAAAATATGATATATTATGATATGACGCTGATGTCAGAATGACATCAATGTGTTCACTGGGTATGTAATTAAATAAACCCTAATTTCATCTGTGCAAATAACACACAAAAGAACTTCAAAGAATTTAATCACATTTTAGTTTCCATAGGTACGTGACATATTTTTAATACCATCATTCCATTTCAATGAGTTTTCAAAAAAAACAAAGAAATAATTTTTCGGTTTGATTAAACATTTTAAATTAAATACCTCAACTACAGTGGAAAACGAATTATCAAAAGCAAGTGCAAAATAGATTTCTTCTGAATTGAATGACTCTAATGTACATATGTAGGTATCAAGGCATAAATAACAGGTGGACAGGTGTACATATTTAAACAGGTTATATTATAAGCACAGCTGTTCTACATTTTTCCGCAAATTAGAGATTCGTATGTCAAAATTTGTATATGTTAACATAGGGGCTAAGATGTCAGTAGTTATTGTAATGTTGAAATTGTTGTAGAATCACCACCCACCACCTGTATAAATGCGCCTTGTATCATATCATCAATGCCTTCAAACTGTCAAAATCTATGTAGAGATTTCCTACTTCATGGTATTTGACATTTCCTTATACAGCTAGCTGCGCTGCTAATTCCACTAGTATTTCAACATGTTTTGATTGCTCGTCTCCACGTAGATATTGTTATTGCTGGCAATAGTCAAATTCCATATTGAAAATTATATTGTTTTTTTTAGGTTGTATGTATTTTGAAAATACACCCTTCGAAATACAATTTTCGAAAAAGTTAACACGGTTTATTTTTTTTTTAACTTTCTAGAACACCAACACAACAGATTTTACATTAAATCGTTAATATTTCCAAACATGATTTTTAAGACTTAAGATGTTATGGCATAACGACACAGATATGTAGGTATATACTCTCAATAATTTTTTTTAATTATTGCAGAGACATAGATAAATGAACTAAATCTATCTTTAAAAATCTACCAGGAAGTTAGTTCAACGCCCTAGATAATCAATTCTATACCAACAAAGCTTTTTTTTGACGACAGCCACAACGGCTGCAACGAAAATACCGTTACTATAGCAACAAATGTCATTGTTTAGTTGTTGTTTTTTTATTATTTGTTGCTTTGCATTTAACCGAGACATTTGTTATCATGGGTACATACACATATACGCATGTATGTAGTTACATATGTCATATGCTTATGCACATCTGTGATGTTTGGACAAAACAACTTTAATCGAGATAGAACGATTTTTCAGATTCATTTATTTATAAATGTAAACTTTCAAGGCACGTGTAAGGGCCGGTTCTACAAATATTTGCGGCAAACATGTGCTCTGTAAATATTTACTGTGCAAATTTATATGCAATTATTTATCACACAAATATTTATTCACGAAAATTTTTACATCAGATTTTCACATTTGATATACTACCTCGTTTAAGCCCTTAAGCCCTTATGACACTACATTTTTTCTTCATTTTTCAAGTTTTGGAGAACAGCGCAAATATAATATAATGGGAAATTTAACCAGGTGCAAAGAGTTCAGCTATATTAAGATATATACCTAATTGTCAAAGCTTTTACTAATGTTATCGATAAAAAATGGGGGCCTGTCAAAAAAAGTTTAAAATATTCAACTTAAAATTGACATTTCAAGCTTGAAACATTAAAGTGTTGCCAAGTAAGCGGTTTATTCGCGAATTCAGCTACTTAGCGCCTCTTTTTTTTTTCTTTTGTCGTTTTATTATAAATAAAAAGTAGGCAGCACTTAAAGAAGCCATTACGTTTTGTTTACATTTTGTATATTTGTTTCTTTCTATCATTTGCTAATTCTTTCTTTCAATCCTATAGCAAGGCAATGCAAGAAATATGTAGTGTCATAAGGGCTTTAGACTATGTCCATACGAGTCAACTTTTGAGTTTATGGGAGAGAGAGAGAGAGAGGTGAGAAGATTGGCAAGGGGTACACTGCTTCATGTACATATAAATCTCTTTTGTTTTCCTCTTCGTAATATTAAGCAATAACAAATTTTATGTAAAAAAAACCAAAGCTGCACAGCAAGAATTTCATTGTATGGACACGACGAATGCAACTTCAAAAGAAAATTTAAGAAAGTTGCAGAAGCAAAAGTTGACTCATAAGGACAGCGACTTATAAGCATTTCTTATTTGCGAATAAAAACGTAGTGCTACCAACTCACGAAAACAATTGCTGATTAACGCACTATTTGCAAATAAGAAGTTCGACGGGCCACTTTTACACATGTTTGTTAATAAAAAGTAATAAATAGATAAATATATTAACAAATAGGTGAATATTCAGTGATGTAATAAGTTACAATAAAAAATTATATGGCAGCACTTTACTTTCTTATTTGCAACTAATAATGCCGGCCATACACTACACAAGTTCACTGCACAAGTCTGACACTGTACAGTGCGTTTGTTTAGTGTATGGCGGTGGTTGTGGTATTTACGCAGTGAACTGAGTAAAAATCAAAACTATTTTGATATTTGCTCAAGTTTCTAAAACTGTGCAGTGAACTTGTGTAGTGTATGTTGCAAACGCTCAGTTGTATCGCGATTTTGAAGAGTTGAAACCAAAACATGAGCGCTGAAAAAAATGTTCTGGACAAAGTTTGTAGAATTATACGGAGAATCGTTTGCATTATGGCATATTGAAAACACCGATTACAGCAAAAGAATCATAAAAGTCGAAGTATATGCGAAATTGAATAAAAAAGCGAATTTTTTGTCTTTGCTTTATTTTTATTTACATATGTAGTAAGCAATAAAATAGCACTGTATTTGCACATGTTGTCTACTTCGCTGCAGCTTCAAAATAAAAAACTGCGCAGTTTACTTGTATGGTGTGTATTACAAGTTTCGTTTACGCAGTGCCAGACTCAAAGCGTATTAATACCAAGTGGCTTTATTAGTGCAACAACAACTGGACTTTACCAATCTGTCATTTTAAATGCATACATAAAAAGTTGTTGTTTAGTTTTTTTACATAGAGTTTGGCACTTTGGTAAAGTCAGCTGATGCTCATTTTTACTAAAAGGGCCACCTGGTATCAATTCGCCTTGGCCAGACTTGAGCACTGAACTTGTGTAGTGTATGGCTGGCATTAGACCTGCGTATAAACGTAGTAATAGTTGGCCACATGTTAGGGACGATATGTTTGCAATTGTTATCTATCCGTTGCACACTGTAACTTATACCATGTTCACACATGCACTTTAATTTAATTAGGAACTTTACACAATTAAAACTCCATTAATAAATTGTAAACAAGCTGCAATTGGGAATTGCAATTTTTGTCTCTGTTTGGCGGTACCAAAGCAGAGTTTATGGACCACCAGAATGAAATAAGTATTTTCTATGCCGCAACGCATTTAGCCAGCATTCAAGTGTTTTGCGTTTAAAATTGCACTGGCGCAATTTGTAGAAATTCAATTGGCAAGACCAGGCATTTGGGGCGATTGAGAGAAGCTAGCGACGTCCCAGTTCTTGTTGTTGATGCCGTTGCAATGAGCGCTGTTGCTGGTGGTGTCGTTGACACTGTTTTTTACTGTTGGCGCTAAAGCTTTCATCACTGCTTGTGTCGTAAACGCAGAGCTTAGTGATCGCTGTGGATCTGCAAGAGTCGTACGTGCTGACGATGACATCGTTAATGCCGAGCGATGTTCGTGCCGTTTCTGGCGTCGTGAACACTTAGGTTTCAGCCAGTAGTGCCGTAAATGAGGAATTCGTTGTAACGATCAGGTAGATGATGTGGTTCTGGGTGTCGTGGAGGTTGTGGTGTTGACTGGCGATTGGCTTTGTGGGACCAAATTCTTCTGGTGGCCGCCGGCATCGTTGACACCGGCACCACATCTGGGTCGAAGAATCATAAATAAGCTGCAATTCAATACCAAAAGCAGAGTTTGTGGACTATAGCTCTACACCAGTACAATGGAATACGTATGTTCTGTGCCGCAACGCACTGCTGGGGATTTGCGGTTAGTAACCCTGCAGCTATTATTGGACCATGTAGTATAGTTTAACTGAAATCGACTAGTTAGTTCCTATGAAATGCAGTCATGGATCGACAAGTGTTCAGGTTTTAATGCTTGCTAATAGTTAAAACACGAACACTAGAGTGCTCCATCAAGTAGTGACATGGAATAGTTTTGAGACTACTCCAATGTAATGCAAAGCTGGGTAATATAGTCTAGCTCTAGGACATAGTAATGTTTAATCGACCATGTTTTCTCCATACATTTGGGTTATCTTTGGACTAGTCCTCTATTGAGTACACTTTAAATGCGTGTGTAGACTAGCCGCGTTATCTGCAGGGAAATGCCTATTTCTATTAAATTTCGAAAATTATAATTTCAGAGAGTTACATACATACATACATACATACATACATACATACATGTATATTATGTATGTACGTAAGTATATCTTTACCCGAACGACCAACCCTAATGCATAATTATGTATGTATGTAATTATGTACACATGTATGTTTGCATGTTTGTACATACAGTGCCGGACTAAATTATTGGCACAAGAAGTTATTTTAAGTAAAATGTAAAATTTCTTGTAAAAGAGGTAATAAATTTATCGAACATTCACATAATAATTTGTTGGTGGTATTTCGTCATTTAACTGTAACATTAAATTTAAAATTGCTTAAAATATTAATAACTAAAATTTTTAAAAATAATTTGACGATGCGTTTTACGGGGGACAAAATTATTGGCACACAAATCATAAATGTAGCTACATTGTCTCTAAACTATTTTGATATGGCAGCACAGAAGCCAGCACACATATTGTAGGTTCCGTTAGTTTTAAGTGACGCTTTTAACCAACTCAATCGTGATTTTGTAAGCCACAAAGTGTAAAAAAATATTAAGTATGAGCCGAAAACAAAAAGAAACGACGGAAGCGGAGCGAAAAATTATTTTACATCTGCATAATCAGAATAAATCGTATGCAGAAATAGGAGAAATCATGAATCGAAGTCGATATACCATACGGAATATTGTAAAACGTTTTGCAGGTTCAACAAATTTCTCTAGCAAAAAACATACCAGTCGGCCACGAGCACTTAGTAAGAGGGAAGAAGCACAAATTGTAAGGAAAATCAAAAAGAATCCTAAAATGTCATCAACACAAATTGCTGCGGAAGTTAAAGAAGAGTTTGACAAGGAAATAAACCCTAAAACTGTTCGAAGAACATTACATCGTGCTGGGTATAAGGATAGCGTATGCCCAGGAATACAGAAACAAAGGAGAAGACTTCTGGAACAATGTTATGTTCTCTGATGAAAGTAAATTTAATATTTTTCAATCAGATCTGAAAATGTTAGTTTGGCGAAAACCAAATACTGCGTACGACAAGAACAATACAGTATGCTCAGTTAAATACGGTGGAGGAGGCGTAATGGTGTGGGGTTGCATGGCTTCTTCAGGTGTTGGTGAGTTAGTATTTATCGACCAAATCATGGATAAAACTTTATACCTAAATATTTTGAAAGAAAATGTAAAATAAGTGTGGAAAATTTGAATTTGACCAATAATTATTACTTTCAACATGACAATGACCCCAAACATACGGCTCATGATGTGCGTATGTGGATCATTTATAACATTCCCCATGTTCTTCCGCACCCTCCACAATCTCCCGACTTGAATCCAATCGAACATTTGTGGGAAGAATTGGAAAGGCGAATAAGAAAGTGCAACATTTCTAATAAGAACCAATTGAAAGAGATTCTCTCACAAGAATGGAGAAATATCGGCGCAGATATAACAAAAAACTAGTTACTTCAATGCCCAGAAGATTAAAGGAAGTAATAAAGCAAAAAGGATACGCTACAAAATATTAATTATGATATTTTATTCTAATGTTTTTTTTAAGTTTTTGAAAGTGTGCCAATAATTTTGTCCACTAAAAAATTAATAAATAACTGTATTTAATTATTCCTTTCAAATATTTTCATTAAATTTTTGTTTTTACGCTACCACGGAATCAAGTGCACCTGCTTAATTAATTTCATAATAAAATATATAAAATAAAAATAAAATAAAAATATATAACTTTAAATTTAATAGAAATTGGATGTTTTCTTTAAAAACTCTCATTGTGCCAAAAATATTGTCCGGCACTGTATGTACATAAATACAGGATATACCCTGCAGATATTATTGGACTATGTGGTCCCTTACCGGGGGTCTACATTAGCCATGAACTTGGTATGAACATCATGCCGGATATCACATATGGCTAATGTGAATGTTTCGTCGATGCTCTGACATCGATGCCCTAACATATGGCTGAGCATCAATGTTCGCCCTGAGATTCGCCGTCAACAACCACATTTTGTAGAAAGAAAAGAGACAGAACAATATATGTATGTATGTTAAATATTCCATGTCTATTGCACTATGTACCAGCGATGCCATTTTTGGGGATTTCACGATATAACAATAAAAACGTTATGACATACTGTGTTGTCATATCGTAAGTTTTTTACGATATTACAACACTAAGATAGTCATATACGGTGTTGTCATATCGCAATGTTGTCATATCGTAAAAAGCTTATGATATGACAACACAGTATGTCATATCGTTTTTATTGTTATATCGTAAAATCCCCAAAAATGGCATCGCTGCTATGTACCACTATATGCATTGAAAAAGCAGAACATGGACATCGCACGTATTCACCACAACAAAGAAGTTGATGAATTTTTTTACAGTTGCTCTGCTGGCGTCATGTTCATGTCATTTTCAAATCGACGGGTCGTGAAGACATAGGATTACAGCCGAAATGGACTAGTTACAACATGTCCCTATGTAATGCCGTCATAGACCAGCACATCGTAATGTTAGCTCGACCATATTTTCTCCATACATTTGGGTAATCTTTAAGACTAGTCCTAGTCCTCTATGGAGTATACTTTACATGCGTGTATGGACTTGTCGCGTTATCTGCAGGGTATAGATATAGCCTTACTATTTGTTTTGTTGGTTTTTTCTTTAATTTTGTTTTCCATTTCTTTGTTGTCTCTCTAATAAAATTATTCTCACGGCATCTTGTTTTATTTACTTTTGTGTATTTTTACCCCGCCACCAGCGAGGCCATTTATGAAATTTTTGGTGTCACATTAAAAATAAGTATGTATAGCTACTTATTTCTTTACTGCATGGAAAGTTAGACAAAATGTCCGTTGTATCATGTCTGTGGCTGTTGTATTAAACGGGGCCTGTTTCGTTGAGCTAATTTTTCTGTCGTCATCATTAATTTTTATTATTTTTGCTGCATTTTCTCTCTGTCTCAATAAATTTCTTGCGCAAAAAGATGTACAAATTTGCCAATAAAAAGAAGCTTTTGGTACAAAACTTAATCCGCTTCCGCGTTACTCGGATGACGACTGTGGACAGGTATCCAGTAAATGGAAACCTTGTTTCGTATCGATAGCTCCTGTAGCGCGTCAAAGCACTCTAAAAAACTAGCTTAGAACGGAATTCCCAAGAAAGTAGGGACTTAATATAGCTGCCTGACAGACCAACCTAAATCAGAGCGTTTTGCGCCGCGTAAGTAACAGGGTACGTATTTACAGTACATTTTACCATAAAATATTTACTGTGAATGTACTGTAAATACGTACTCTGTTGCTTACGCGACGCTTAACGCTCTGATTTAGGTTGTGCAGTGACCATCAGAAAGGATAGCTATTTATGTATGTATATGAGTGCCCTTCATGCCCCTACTTAAATTGATGTGAACACTCGTGGTGAACGCCAGTATTTCCGCCTGAAATACCGTAGGCTATTTGCCCATGGGCACAGAGATTTTCAAGTTGGGTCCACAGACTCCAGCGCCAACTTCATATTCCGTTTTGGATCCATCCCTATGCAGGGCATATTACTCAGGATCTAACGTTGCGGACGTTACCGACGGGCGGAGTTTCCGAGAACCATCCTATAAGCAGCCCTTGTCTCAGAGAATCTTATGAAGATTTGTATGGGTGTTAATCCAATCAAGGCCTCATTGACCCTGTAGTAAGAAGACAAGTCAATCTCTAAACCTTGCCGAGTTTGGTTGTCGCCGCAACCTATCGTGTCTTCTGCCACCATGGATTGAGGACAAAACGTAAGAAATTGTCACTCATCTTGTCGTCAAAAGTGTTTAATAGAAAACAACATTCAAGAATTAACGTGAACAACGATCTCCTTTAAATTGTCCGATTAGAAAACCTAATCGATAGAGGACAATTCGTACAAGAATTGTCGGCGACGTGCAAGGCAATCTGGTGAACTGTTATATTCTTTTAGGTTTGCAGAGATTACAGGGTAAACACGATAAAGAAAATGGTTGTTTGTAAATAGGCATCAAATAAAAGATGCAGGAGGTGGAGCCAATAAAACAAATCATCTGAATGACTTCGAAGAAGCGGTGTCAAACTTATTAGACTACAAGACATCGGTAGCAAGAATTTCAAGCGTTGCTTCTTTTGGTGTGTGTCAGGTGTAATAATATCCACTTGATTTAACGAATGAACTGTATAAATGTTGTCAGCTACTTCAAGAGAAATTTGTCGTAGCCAAAAAAAAAAAAGAAAAAACACATTTTGTCTATTGCAGCTGGAGCTAAATATATTCGTAGCATTATTCATAACTATTAAATGTGTTTAGAATCCTGCGAAGGTTTTTTCTAGTTATTTTATTTTACTCCTAAAATTTACCCTAAATGGAAAAAAATACCCTAAATTCAGGGGATAGTTCCCTAATCTGGGATCACTGCACAGCAGCACAATTTACTCACTGATAATTGAAATTAATTAATTAATTAATTTTTCTTTTTCTTTGGCCATATAAAATAAATTTTGCAAGCAATAAATTTTTGGATGCAGACGTGGAAGCGACTAATGAAATAACGAGTTTTATTTCTTTTTTCTTTTTTTTTATTTGCTCGAATAAGTGTTCACACTATGCAAAGTTTTTTGGTTTAGTTTGAAGTTGCAATCTCTAAACAAAAATTAGAAAAAAGGAAAGTATATAGTTCATTCTTAGATTTCAACAGAAAAGTCTAAGTTCTGTAACTTGTGAGAAGTTCTCATATCGAGAAAAAAAATTTATAATTATCTTTTGTAGGACGATTCATAGAATACAGTTGAATTATTATATGAATCACCCTGCAAACGTAATAAAAATACAAAAAAAAATTAATTTTTTTTCTCACTCATCCTGTTATTCACAGAATAATAATAAATTTTTCGATGCGATAAATTCTCGCATTAGTTACATAAACCGGGCTCTGATTCATATGATTTGGATAGTCTGAACGCTGAGTTAGTGTGAACCGAGGATACGTAACTGCAAAGCAACAATAAAATAACGCTAAAGGTTATAAAATAGAAAGGAATGTGGAAAACTCAGGCGTACAATAGGAAAAACGAGTTTTTCGTTTCTAACAATAGCAAAGAGTTAAGGCATGGTCATACTTGGCAAATATTTGCCTAAAAACATGTAACCAAGAGACAAGCTAAAATTGCATTTTGTTTAATTCCAATATTTTTTTTAAATATGGGATCGTATTTATTAAAAATAATATAAAAATCGCATATTGTGGCATAACTGGCTTTATTTTGTGGTACAAAAACCAAATTAAATCACACTAACCCTGGGCAAAAGTAGTGGTTACGTTTTTTTGGGCAAATATTTGCGAAGTGTAAGCGTACCTTTAGGTACATATTTATATATGTATGTATGAATGGATGTTGTATGTACATATATACCCTGCAGTCCCACTTGTTACCGACGACATTTTCATCGATGATGTCTGGTTTGGCTACAATGGGGTTTACATTGTCGTACATAAAGAGTTTGTTCTGACAAGATTATGAAAATATATGCTAAAAAGCCTTATTGACGACAACATGGGGAAACAACTGCATCGAAGTTGTCGTCAGTACAGTTTTATTGACGACAACATGAGTAACAACAAATGTATCAAAGCTGTCGTGTGTGTACGGTTCTATTGCCGACAACAAGAGTAACAACCGCATCGTAGATGTGGTGCATCCATTTACATATGTACACTAAAGAGTTTAAGTTGCCCACAAAACGTGTGTTTTGTACAAAGTTTTTTAAATACCTCGTCGGTAGGCTTGTAGGTATCGCGCTAGCGGCGTATCAGTACGAAGGTTTTGGGTTCGATTCGACTATTACATTTTTAAATTTTATTATTTTTCATTGACGACAACTTTAGTAGCATGTTACCAACGTTGTCGTCAACGACATTTGCGCCCTTTGTTCGAAAATATCGTCAATAGTTGGCTTGGACTGTCGTCGGTTATAAATATGTACTTGTTTCGAAAATGCATCGATGATGTCTCGAAGACATGGCCTACGGGGTACAACGTAAATATGTATGTGGGCATAAATCAGTGATGCCGTTTGGTTACATTTGTAGCATTTTTCGTAACTTTTGAAGACCCAACCTAACATGTATAATTTTGTTATATTTAACCAAATTTTCGTAACTTTTGGTACATGGGAAAGAACGAAGTAAATTATATTTTTGAAAAAGTACTTCATTCATTAATTAAAATAATAGCTGCCCGTCTCTGAAAGCATATTTTGCTAACATATACAGCCCAATCACAAACAAAAATTCCGTGCGAGTTTTTTCACTTTTCCCTTTTCTCCTATTATGAATAAAAATTCCGTCGCAAAAAATTCGATATTTTTCACTTGCAAAACAGAAGGGAGTTTGCATAAAAATCGATGTAATATTTAAATAAAACTAAATCTCTATCAATAAAAACATATTTTATTGTTCTTGTAGGTCGAATACCACAAATAAAGAACAAACACTACATTTTTTTAACTTTAATGGATCCATTGCTTTTGGTTTCCATAATTGCAGCAAAGAGTAACTTGCACGATTTGTTTTCTTCTACAGCACCAATATCATTCGCAAATGCTTGTACATCTATGTTATTACTTTTTTATCCACTTATTTATTTAATTTTACTTCAAATTTAATTACAACATCAATTTTATTTATTTTCGGACACAAAAACACTGAATAAATAAATGTCAACAAGCAAAACATACGCCATTGTTATTCAATGATGCCACTGTTTCATATTTTTGTTTCCGAAAAGTTTATGATTGGAGGAGTTTATTCTCGAGAAAAGTGTTTTCCGGGGGAAAGAACTTCTTAGGGAATATTCATGATTGTGGTGATAAATAACATAACAATCATACACTTGCATACGACATTAAATGAACTTTGTTGTCGCATTTCATACGAAAAAATAACTGTGAAGAAAAAGAAAACTAGTTTAATTCTTCACCTGGCAACACTGGTGTAAATACATCTGTAGTAGATACATACCCAGTTGGCCACGTATTTAAAATATCAGCAATGACTGATGCACGACAATGTTAAATCCTCGACGACAAATGTCGGACAAACGGAAAAATCATCAATGAAGTTTTCGAACAAGTGTCGCGAAAATCGTGTACGATGCAATGAGCGACAATGTCGCCCAGATGGCCGTCAATGATTATATAAGTGAAAATGTCACCAGTCTTGTCGTCAATGACTAAAAACGCGACAATGTCGGCTATTATGTCGTCAATGACTATGTAGGCTACAATGTCATAACTGGAACTGACTTTAATTAATCAGCCCAATTATGAATAACAATTCCCCGGGAGTTTTTTCCCTGTTCCCCTATTCTAAATGAAATCTCCCCGCGAAAAATTTCCCTTTTCCTATTTCTCCATATTCTAAATTACAATCTCCCCGCGAAAAACCTCCCAGTAAAAAAAAAGTAAGTATTCTAAATATGAGGGAGAAATTCTTGAGAGTTTTCTCCCCAAACATTTTGAAGGGAACTAATGCAAAATTGTAAATTCAAATTAAAAAATGCTGTGAAGCAATTGTATAAGCATTTATTTAGGACAACAAGTCTAAATAAACACCGGAATGTAATATGTCTCTCTTGTTTTAGGCATTTTTATCCACGCCGTGCAAACATGCGCTTCAGAAACATTTTTAGAACACATTCAATTTTGCACGCATCCTTTAAGGTCACATAAAATGTAAATGGAAGATTTGCTGCAGGTTAAACAGATTTACAATTTCCTTTTGGGGATTTCATGCATCTGGTCCAGACCTCGGCCCAGTTTTCGCTTCACTTCCTCCGCATAAAGATCTTCGGATAGCATCTGAGTGACTACACTGTACATTTTACTTTTTATTTAAGCAAAAACAAATATTCATATTAACACACAATCTTATTATCAACGAAAATATAAAAATTTTTTTAATTTTTATTACTGAACTCTTGCGTTAGTGCAGAATAAAATGTAAACAATAAACAGCTGATCCAGATTTTTCCCTCTCCCTTATTTGTTTATTCCCCTGCTTTTTAGAATAGGAGGATTTTTCGCCGGGAACAAATGAATGGGAAGAGAAAAATCTCCCCGGGAGAAAATTCATAATTGGGCTGAATATCTTTAATATACAAATCTAACTTTTTGCTTATCTGTTTGTTTCCGTTTCATTTAAATTATTGACTGACTTGTCTGGTATTTGAACTGAGGCTGCATGTTTATTATAAGTTTTCGCGATTACCACCCTGCTGCTGCACTACCTAAAACATCGACAACAAGAGGCCAACATATTCATTTGATTTATTAAAGACAAAATGTAAGACATTGTCGCTCATATTGTCCTCAACAAAGTTGAGTTTAGGACAACAATTAGGATATTGTCGCTCTTATTGTCCTCCACAATGTTACTGAAGATAAACTGCAAGACATGGTAGCTCATATTGTCCTCAAAAAAGTTGAACTTATGACAAAACGAAAGACATTGTCGCTGATATTGTCGTCACAAAAGTGTTTAATAGAGGACAACATGCAAGAATTAGTCGCTCAGATGGTCGTGAACGACGAACGATTCACTTAAATTGTCGATTAGAAAACCTAATCGACAGAGGAAAATTCGTACAGAAATCCTAGATGACAATGTCGTGCAAGGCAGTCTGGCCAACTGGGTACATACCTAGTTACATAAATAAGGAGATAGAGGTACATATTAAAGATTTTAGTTTTATTTCATGGGTACCAAATCGTTTATAATTTGTTCCAAAACTGTACATAATAAAAATGGAGGCAAATGCCAAAAAGTAGTGTGGGGTATGGTACTAAATAAAGCCCCTTGCCGAAACATTTGATATCTAAATGTTCATAATATGAAAATGTACCTACATACATACAGAATTTTACGTAAACATAGCTATAAATTAGTTAAAACATTTGCACACAACAATTTTAAACAAATTGCCCTTTTTGTCTAAAATATTTTTAGATATTATTTGTAGACATTTTACGTTCTATTCCTCAGATGATTTGCTTATGCTGACTTTAGACGACATGTATTTTACATCTGACTTGTCAAATTTCCCACTGCAAAAGTGATACATGCCGTGTGAAACATATGAAACAGTGTCAGATGACATTTAGAGAAGCAAAGTCAGATGAAAAATTTTCAATTAGAGCGTGTTCTATTTTCATCTGACAAGGCATCTGACATCAGCTGTATTAAATTATCAAAAGTGTGGTTTGGCTGAAAAAACATTAAAAAAGAAAGAGCGCTTTATATATTTACGAAAATTGTGCAAAAACTCAGCTGTTGTGAACACTCAGAGGTTATGTCAGATGTAATTGCACATGTACGTGTGAAAGCAAATATTATAAACCGTCTGTAAATTGACAATTTTGACAAACATGCGAAGTTACATATGTCTCACACACCTAACAAGCCATATGTAAAAAACATGTCGTCTAAAGTCAGCATTAGGGGCTATTCACATATTACGTAACGCTATTTTCGGAGTTTTCAAACCCCCCCCCCCCCCCCCTTTCGTAACGCTTTTTACAAAATTTTCAGTATAAATTATCTAGTCGGTAACAAGTCCCCCCCCCCCCCCCCCCCCCGAAGCTTTACGTAATATGTGAACAGCCTCTTATTTCTTTTAAGCTAAATAAAAAAAACATCTTATCAGTTGTTTAGTTTACATAAAAGAAAAAAAATATTATTTGTTCTCAAATAAAATTTGCTGTTTTTTTTTTTGCTTTTTTTCTTGCTGTTTTGTTAAGTTGTTTTTGTTGCAGCTTCTAGAGCGGTCAAAGAGTCAAATGTAATTCAAATAAGCGGCAAAAAATAATAATAATATATATATGTATGTATTAAAATATTCTGCCTGTTCATAGAATCCGAATTGGATTGGAAACGGAACTCCAATCCAATTCCAATTATGATTGCGTTCATGAAAACGTAACGAAGCTGCTTTTATTTAAAACCCGTTTATTTTCGTTCAAAATTCAAAATATCGTTTAAAGCCCTTATGACTACATTTTTCCTGCATTGTTTTGCTATAGGATTGAAAGAAGGAAATAGCAAATGATAGAAAGAAACAACTATACAAAATGTAAACAAAACGTAGTGGCTTCTTTAAGTGCTGCCTACTTTTTATTTATAATAAAACGACAAAAGAAAAAAAATTTGAAAAAAGTGCCGCTAAGTAGCTGAATTCGTGAATAAACCGCTAACTTGGCAACACTTTCAAGCTTGAAATTAGGGATGTAACGATACGCCGTTTTGCCGATCCGATACCGATACCGATATTTAAAAATAAATATCGCCGATTCCGATACCGATACGAATATTGAAATTGAGTTCAAGTTTAGATTAACAAAACTCAAGTGCAATTTTTTTATTATACAAAATTACATATAAGAGAGAAAATTTAAAATTGATAAAACATTGGAAGTAATTTTTAAGGAGCTATATTTTCTTTGCTTCCAACAAATCTATATTAAAAATATGCAGATAATTAGTAGAAAAGCAAGAAAAAATTTTTAATTCCTTTATAAGTTTAAAAAATACTCGCCATGCTTTTTAAAAAAATCGATTTTTTTTAAAGGACATTTATCAACTAATATTCATCTAAATAATTTAATAGCTTAATTATTAAAAGACTTCTAAGTTTATATTTATTCACTTAAATTTACATGAAAATACAGTTCTGAGTTTAAATTCGCATAAAAAAAAAATTGTGAAAATGGGTACTTTTTTATCCTTTTTCCTTGAGGAAAAATCATTATAGAATACCGAAAAAGAAATTTGTCCTAGCATCGCTTCCAATTCGGTGATTGGTAATCGAAAAACAGAACTTCCTGCAATGGCAAGGATATGTAAACCTAATTAGAAATTATCCAAATTTGCAATACTTCCAGATCGCGAATTCTACATTTTCATGACTTCTTTGGAGTATCTCTTTTTTGCTGGAATAAGATTTAAAAAACAACGGCTTGAATTTGAATTCATGCTAAAATTAACAAAAAATAAATAATTTTTTACAAAATAACAGCATAAAATATTATTAATTTTTAAAACTGATATTAATAAGATTTAAAAAATAACGAAGTGTATTTAATTCATGGTAAAATCGAACAAAAAAAATTATTTGTTAAAAAAAAATCTGAAAACATTTTTAAAAGTATCGTCGTATCGGCAGTAAAATATCGCCGATTCCGATGTATCGGAAAATCTGAAGTATCGCCGATATATCGGTATCGGTATCGGTATTCGTTACATCCCTACTTGAAATGTCAATTTTAAGTTGAACATTTTTACATTTTTTTTTTGACAGGCCCCCATTTTTTATCGATAACATTAGTAAAAGCTTTAACAATTTGGTATTTATCTTAATAAAGCTGAACTCATTGCACCTGGTAAAATTTCCCATTGTATTCTATTTGCACTGTTCTCCAAAACTTGAAAAATGAAGAAAAAAATGTAGTGTCATAAGGGCTTTACAAAGTTGTGTATTTATTAGTGTGCGACCGAACGCACTTTTTTCAGACCCAGCCCGGTTGATTTTTAGAACCGAAGCCGAACCCGAACGCGAAACCGAACTTTTCTATTGAAGAGAAGAATTTCAACTTATACCATATTTACACTATGCAATTTTGTTGCATGCAACTCTCTTTTTTCAGTGAGAAAGACAGAGAAGAAATACAAAATGTGTCCATTTCTGTTTCAACACTCTCACTTAAAATGAAAATTGCATGCAACAAAGTTGCATAGTGTAAATATGGTATTAGCTGTTTTTATTATAACTCATTTATTTAATAAATACAAAATGAAGAAATTCGTAGTACGTTGCTTTTTTCGATAATATTTTATAGGACTGCATGTTTGTGTATGTTAGATGATTATAAATATGTATGTATCATCGAACATCAACCGAACACAGCTTTTTGCCGAACTCCGACATCGAACCCGAACGTTCGGTCGGACACTAGTATTTATTAATTAGAGGCTGGGAAACATTTTTTCTACTTGTTAAATGCATAAATTAAAGGGCTGGTGGACTCCAATTCATGAACAATTAATTCCGTTTCTCAACGGAAAATTTCGCTAATTCAAGTACAAACGGATTTCATAAACGCAATCAAGCGGTTTTGTAGATAAAATGATAACAAACCAATCCGTGTTGAATTCAGAAAGCCGAAGACAGGTGGCGCAAGTTGAGCACGTGTAAGGTGGATAAGAAGATGAGGCCTTGCTACAACGATAAGCGCACAACACAACCGACTAACAGAAACCGTAGGGACATCTCGATGCTGGTCGCAGTAGTGACGGGTCACTGGGCAATCGGCAGACACGGATAGGCCTTTCTTATAATGCTTTCTGCCGTGGCTGCCGGGATCAAAGTAAAGAAGAAACAGTTTTTCACTTTCTTTGCGACTGTCCGGCCTTGCACCTCTCGAGACACAAGTTCTTGGATAGCAATTTACTAGATGATCTATCAGAGCTATCAGAAATTGGTCTAGGTGACCTGATTAGGTATTTCAATGCGACGGGTTGGATCTAGTACCTACCACCTGTTCTGGGATCTGGGTTCGAACCTACATGGGTTGACACTGATGAGTGGAGTGGTCTGTCAAAACGTAATCTTATTGATTCTACTTGATTGCTTGGTATACGTGGCACCAACCAACCATTAGTAATTTACGCATGTAGATACTAACATACATACCCTGCAGACAAAATGACTAGTATGTGGTTAGATATATGCTAGTTGCTTTTTTATTCAGACTAGTTGCATAACTGTCCTTTTTCCGTATATCGAACTATCGATTTTAACATTTGGTTGTCATAGGAGCGCAACTAGTTCATTTGTACATAGTTATATGCTAGTTGAAATACTAGTTATAAACTAGTGCGCTAACTAGTTTCTTTTTTATAGTTTATTAAATATTTTAAAAACATTTGGCTCAACTGGGGTATGAACACACAGTTCTCATATATCAAGGCATGTACTCTATCCACTGAGCCACTTTCTACTTATTATATTTAAAGCTAACATTTTGTTTTATGTAATTACACCTCAAAATATATCAATTTTTAAAAAATAATTTTAATTACTACTATCATTACAACTAGTTGTATGACTGTTCCAAAACGTTGTTGTTTGAGTAGTATCGCTACTAGCCTCTTTACAACTAGTAAGATGACAGGCCTTCGTTGACTAGTATCGTTGCAACTAGTAATATGACTGTCCCAAAACGTAACTGGTTGTACATTTAGCTGCAGGGTACATACATATCGACCCCTTAGCGCCAAATGATCGTAAGCGACAAAAATTAAATATTTCAGGAGAGGGGTTTTTATTGTATTTAAACATGATTTATATTCATAAACTGTCGCTTACGATTAGATTGCACAGCCTGTATTTCAAAAATTATCTAGAAATTGGAAATTTTAATGATTTTAAACTATGGCTCATAAAATTTTGATTTCAATAAAAAAAAATTTGTTTTTTACTAAATGTCGCTTACGATCATTTGGCACTAAGGGGTCGATATATATGAATGAATGTACAAATGTAAGTATGGATCTATGTATATACCTACATATGTATATAAGTGCTTTTGTAATTTTTCGTTGTAGTTTGTGGTTAGCGGTTTTCTTTGTAATCAATTGCCACATTTTTGCTTTTACTGTGCTCGAAGTCTAAAGAGCACTCACACTGAGTATAATTAATGGAAAGTCGATTATTGTAGTTGCTTGCTTTTTTTTATCCCCTACTATTTGTTGTTGTTTTTTTATATTTATTTTTATACACGTTTTTAGAGTGTGTGTGTGTGTTTATACGTAGTATTCGAGACTGTATAATCTTTTTTTATGTCGTTTATTGGTTTTGTATTTCATTTTAATTCAATATACACAACCTACAATAATTTTTTTTTTCTTTCCTGCTCTTTCATACAAGTTGTTTGTTAGTCTCGTGTTGGGGCCCTGCATAATAAAGTTAATTTTAAGTTAGCAGCAACAAAAAGCAATTTTTCTTTTGCTTATTTTATTATTGTGCGACTAGGTAAGTATGTACATGGCCGTCGTTTGTTATTTTATACAGTCGATTTTTTTTTTGCTGAATCGTGTTATACGAGTATACAGAAAAACTCTGCCCTGAGTTGCCATGCCTTCACATTGCCTAACTGTCTGTATAAATAAATATGTATGCATATAGATTGTATGTATGTATGTACATATGTATGTATATATGTATGTATGTAAGTATTCTTTTATGGATGTTTGTGCCAGGGATGGGATATTTAGTACTATTTGGCTAAATGTTGATTTAAATTTCAATTAGATGTGACATAACACTATACTCATATATAGTACGTTTATGCGCACAACTTATTTGCAAATAAAAACATAGTGCTGCCAAGTATGCATTTTTATTGTAACTTACTAACTCACGAAAACAATTGCTGATTAACGCACTATTTGCAAATAAGAAGTTTGAGATGCAATATTTACACATGATTGTTAACCAAAAATAATAAATATATTAATAAATAGATGAATAATCAGTGATTTAATAAGTTACAATAAAAAAGGATTTGGCAGCATTTTACGTTTTTATTTGCAAATAAGCTCTGCATATAAACTAAGCAATAGATACATACATAGAAACTTATGTACGTAAAAATGTATTTACGTAACACTAACCATATTTACTGTCATCGATTAGTAGTACCATAACTACGAATAAGTAGCTGTTACTTTGGATGGGCATAGCCACTTTCTCACAGATGCAGAGTTTTTCTTCAGTGTTGCAGCTCCTCCTCTTGTGACAAATTACTACGTATTTTTTTAGCAAAGTTAACATACATACATACGTGAGTGAGTTGAATGAAGAGAATCAATACATTGCAAAGTTAAGTATTATAAGTATTTCTCTAAAACTACAGCGCAAATTGAGGAGATTTATATTTCTTGCAACTTATATTTATAAATCAACGACATTGCGAATATAAGTACATCAGAGTAGTTAAATTTAAATGACGTTTAGGTCGCACTTATACTTACAATTTAATGAGTGAGCATAAGTAGCGAAAAAACGATGTATTGCTGATCTCTGGTAAGTATGTATAATCTTACTGAAAATTTTGCTTTCTGTCACCCATATTTTCGTAAATAATGGATGTAGAATAGATGCAGTATCTTGTTTGAATAAATCGGCTGGTATTTTATCAATATCCATTCATTGCTTTCTAATCCATTAAAAAAAAGTACGCTGAGTTCTTACATTCACTTAAAATAAATTACTTTTATTACTTACTCAAAAAGTTATCTTTCCATCCCTGGTTGGGAATAAATAAAACTTGCTTTTGTAAAAGTGTTTGTATTCAGTTGTTGTAATTATTGCTAATTTCTTTGTTTGTCTTTAATTGTTTTTGCAATTTTGTACGTTTTTTCATGGAATTTTTTCTCTACACATGTATTTGTTTTTGGTGGATCTGGTTTCTTGGGGTAATTCAATGTGATAAGATTAGTCATAACAAAAAATATGTATGCATGTATTCTTATTAAAATAAAGCTGTAGGTAGTATGTACATACATACATATGTACCAAATTGTACCAAAACCAAATTGTTGAGGTTAAAGAGAATTTTGTTTCTTAATGCACACAGCTGCAGTGATGCCAATTTTTCGAATCCGCCACTCATGATAATGTTGCCAATTTAAAATTAATTTCTACGACTTGCTCTACATATTCGTATGCCTACATACTTACGAGTATTTACATTGTCTATGGTTTGTGATACATACATCCATATGAACGTACATATGTAAATAATTACCGTCTATATACATATGTATATACTTACATAGATACATATACATGTGTACCTATTTTTATATAAACTAAAGGTGAAGGAACGTAGGTGTAATACGTGTTTATAGTGGGGAAAATACTATAACTTACAAGTTGCTGCGTAGGTATAGAGATTTATCAATCCCACAAAATTTTCATTCGACTAAAGTCTTTACCGTTTCTCTTAAATAACCTGTAATTTGGATCCGATCGATTACTTTAAAATTCGATTCGAGAATTTTAATTTATGTACATTGCATAACAAACACGTTTTCTTTCGGTTCAAATTACAGAGTGAGCCCCCCATGATCTTGTTGGTTTTCTTTCGAGTTTCCTTGTTTGTACAGATATATTTACGTACATACATACATACATACATACATATGTACGTAAGTATGTGATTATTCATACTATATAGGAGCGCCAATGTTTACCCAGCAAACAATTTTTGCCGATTTCGGGGCGAAGTCGGTCAGAAAGTCTGCACAAGATGCCGAATTCGTATCTGATGCCGGTCAGAAAACGTTCGGAAAATCATATAAGTGGTTGACAAGAAACCAGATCTCTTTTTTTTGGGAAATTCTAAAAACTATACCGAAAGGTCTAAGAAAATTCTGTACGAAATCCGATGAATTTTCTAGGTATATTCTAAAGGAGTTTTCGACATGTCTTACATATGTCGGAAAAATGTCTGACAAAGCATTAGAAAACTTTCCGATTTATCTATCTGATGCCTTTTACGTCCTTTCGTATTATTGTCAGAAAAAAGTCGGAGCTAATATATGAAGTTTATCAGAAATTTCGTGTAAAATTCTCCATGCATTGTTCTGCTGCTTATGGCAGCTCACCAGATAACATCTACCCATATTTTATAAGTTTAAAAAAGTGCTGATTTACACTGGGAAACATTGTTTCCCGAAAACTTAATTTTTCAGTGCAAAAGAGGGAGATAGTAATACAAGTGGTTTATATTTCTATTCCATCACTCTCACGCAAAAGAAAATGTTCGACGACAAATGTTTCCCAATGTAAACAGCGTAAAACTTAAATATCTGTGCACATACAGCCCAATCATGAATATTCCCAAGGAATTTCTTTCCCCCGGAAAACACTTTTCTCGAGAAATGTATATTTTCTAAAAAAAAAATTATCGGATAACAGAACAGTCTGCACATTGTCGGAATGAAATCGAATTTCCTTCCAATATTAATAAAAAAATCCATGCTGAACTGTTTTATAGCCCACTTTTATCCAAAACTTCTGCATATGCAGCCCAATTCTGCTTTTCGATTACGTTCCACGCATTCAGCTTGTCGAAACAAAAAACTGAATCGTAAGAAGAAGAAGACAAGGAGTATTTTCAAAAGTAACTGTTTCTCTGTGGATTGTATGAAATAGGAACAGAAATATATAAGCAATTTTTTAAACATTTTAATTAAAAGTAAAAATGTTGTGCAAATAAAACAGTTATTCAATAATTAAAACAAATAAGAATTAATTATTGCGGGAACCTTAATAAAATAAACACATCTATAATAGTATGCTCACGCGATCAATTAAATTCGTGCTTCCCTCTCTCATTAGAGCTTCACATCCCAATCATGATAAAAACAACGTTTGTGGCTAAACTATTTCAGTGTCTACATAGAAACTACTCAACTAGTTGCCAAAAAACGTTGAAGGACGGGCGGAAATGTCAAATACTATAAAGAAGGGAGTCTCCATATAGAAATTGACAATTTGAAGGTGATGATGATATTATAATCATTACATCACTCAAATAAGTTTGCCATTTAAGCGAGTAAGATCAGCTGATCTAGTAAGATCACCTGTTAGATACACCTTGCTCAGTGTGAAGAAACCTGTTGCGCCGGGAGCGATATTTTTCATACATAATTGAGCACAAAAATAAAATTTTTCTGTTTTAATTTCAAGGAGAAATGGAATCGAAAGCAGCGGAAGAGGAGAACAACGTTGTTTTACAAATGTTATCAATAGCACGAAATACTTTTATATGATTATTAATTTGTAAAGTTATTTACTTTTAATAAATAAAAATTAATAAATGTAATGAACAGGCTACAAGATCGCGGTTGTTCAAAACGATGACGGCGCCAGCTTACAGGGCGGCTAAATCACCTCACACATGGTGCTGCCATTTGGTCGCCACCAAGGTGTATCTAACAGGTGGGATCACTAGGTCAGCTGACCAATCTGATTAAACGTCAAACTTAGTAGTGTTGATGAAATGCTCATGATATCACCACTACCTTCAAAATATGAAACACCATATACAGAATTCTTTCTGTGTGGTGTTTGACATTTACTTCGAGATATCTGCTGTAATAATACCACCCGTCGTACAACGTTTTTTGGCAACTGTTGAGGTAGTTTTACAACAAATTTTCTATTGTTTTAGTAAGTCTCGGTTCACAAATGAAAGTTTTCTTTCTGCAATTTTCTCTAATTCTCTATTAAGCTTTCATTCATGTCTACACACTGAAACTTTTTTTAATGAAATTAAAAAAAAATGCAAAATAAGCTGCAGCCAACATTAGGTTGGCCATTACGAATTACAAAACAAAATTTCAAAGAACATGAAAGTGTGTACCTCTTCCGAATCTTCTCTTCACTCTCACCAAAAAACTAAGTTTTCTGGAAGAAAACTTGCATAGTGTGAACCCAGACCAATGCCCGTACCTGTTAAATTTGCCTTATTTTATTCCATGTTAACTGATGCCAACTGTAAAGTCTTCCTATCCGAATTCCGACAAAAATGCTCGGTGGGTATGTTTGCCGTTGTTCAAAAGTGCCTACAACGCCGCGCACAGCTGCTAAATTTTGCTGTTTTTAGTTTAATTTTCACCCAAAGTATTGGCTGAGACACACGTACCACACCATATCATATACAGCAATAGCAACAATAACAACAACAACAACAACTACATATAACAAAAACATCAATAAAATTAGATTAAATAAGTAGCTTTTTACAACAAAAAACACTGCTTCATACCAACAAATGCAACACAAAATATTGTTGTTATTGTTGTTAGTGATTCTGCTGCTTTTATGCCAATAATGTTGGTGTTAGTATGTAGTGTGTTGTTCTTTTGTATGCAGTTGTTTGTTGTTGCTGTTGCTGCTTGTCATGATAACAACAACCACAATGAACGATAGATACTTTGACCTTTTTTCTGCATATTGTAGATACTATTTGTACTTGTGTATGAATGCATATGCTGCAATTGTAAGTGATGTGTAGAAGAGTCTTGTATTTTGTGCCACTCTGCCTTGCCCTCCATCTCTAGCTGTCTATCCAAGTGCATAGTACGTGTGTATGTATGTATGTATGTATGTATGCATATACCCCAATGACTCTTACTCACCTCTGTAGGTGCATTTTCTAAGTTTTTGCATGGCTCTGATTGTGCTCTGGCTCTTTTTGTTGCTCTATTGCCTCTTGGCCTTTGTAACTCTCTTGTTCAACATCACTATATTGTAAGCATGACATCCATCCAGCCAGCCAATTCGATAGAGGTCTTAAATGCAGTTTGGCAAAATAATTTTTTATTTTTTCGTTAATGGTATTCTGCCACCTTTTACATTCCGCTGTTTCATTTTCAGAGTAGCAGCTCCTCTTACAGAAACACACGAGCAAACAAAGACACGAGTTTTGTTGTTTTCGTTAATATAATTGTTGCAGTTGTTGTAGAAATTTTTTTTCTTACTGTTAGTTGTTGCAAGTTGCTGTTATTGCATTTATTTGGGCTTTGTGTGTATGTAAATAAATATGTGTTTGATAAAAGTATCTACAGCCAGCTGCCAACAATAAACATAGATCGCCATAGATACAAACTGCGTGAGTACATACAAACACACGTTCATACCTACATATACCTACACATAGATACTTTTTTGTATGCGTTTATCCATACCCAGATGCAATATACCAGACACATATTCGCAAACTCATGGTCGTCATTGTTAAAGCTAGAAGAAAGCTCGACCTCATACAGAGCGCCCCCCTTTGGAGTGCTCAAACTCATATTGACTGTTCCATTCCAAACAATCATGTGTGTGTGCTCGCTTATATTTATTTTGTTTGTATGCACATACATAAGTATGTAAGTATGTTTTGTATAGTTAAGCTAACTTCTTGCCAATATCCTTTCATCTGCCCCCTTCTTGCTTTATCATTTATCCAGTTCTATATATAGAAACAAAATTTAGCTCACTCTTCGTTCTTTACGAATGCAATACTTCGATTCCCTCAACGTAGTACTATTTTGTTGGTTTTTTTTTTTAAGTTGTGAATGTTTTTCTGGTTAGCAGCCACACACTGTGTCTCAATAGCTTTAAAATGAATAAAAATTCCAGGAAAATTTTAAGATAAGACAAGAAGTATGGAACTTTATGATGAATCACAAGTTTTGAGCCCAACAAAGTCGCCTCATTTTCATCCTCAAACAGCTTCGACACATTTTATATCAAACTTCCAACTGTTGTACGTATCGTTCAATAGAATGGCGTCAACTCAATAATGGCGTCATTACTGAGCTGCGGCTTTGGTTTGTCAAATAAAATGAGGTAGTATTCCTGTGGAGTAGATACTCCGCAAGTGGTTATTGTAGACCACCTGAGTGCCGGCTTTCCTAACTCCCATGGCATCCAAGACTCTTTGGCTCCCAGTGGTAGGACCAAGGATCTCCTAACACTTGGAGAAAGGTCGCTTACATTCCTGGTTAGGGTCTTCACGGGGCACTGTGAGGTCGGACGTATGTCGGAACGTCTAGTCTTTCCCTACGATGGTCACTGCAGGAGTTGCTTTGACGACGAAGAAAAAGAGTCAGTACAACATCTTCTCTGTGACTCCCCGGCCCTGCAGGAACGCAGGCTTAGACATCCTAGGCTATCGTTTCTTGCGGGTCCTGGACTGTCTCAGGGATGAAAAGTACTGGGTAGTTCTCAGGAACTGGAATACCAGTACTTCGTAGGAATGTGTAGGGTGTAGTCTTCTGGATATCACAATGGGCCTGATGTCCTCCGAGTGTACTCGCTAGTTTGCGAACAGCCCTTCTAACCCATTCCTGTGGAGTAAAGGTGCGTTATCTAATCAGTGAATGCGATACATTATGAAATAAAATGGCGGGACATTCGAATCTGGAGGTTCTCTGCTTGCCAGGACCTACAGGCGTGACCGGCAACATAATTGCGAACGAGCTACTTGGCTAAAGCGGGTACCAGCTTGTATGATCAGGACATCAAGTAGGAGTGCCGCTGAAAAGCTGCAAATTCAGCGGTAACTAGTTAGAATGGCACACACCAAATGGACCAATGAAGCCACATGTGGGATTTCGACATCTACATATTTGGCATCATTATTACTACGCTACCTATACTCATGTCGGCCTTAACGGGGTGACGTATTATTGGTGCACTCGCTAGTAGATTAAATCATCCATAAACGTTTATGTTCTCCCAGCAGTTTTCGGAACAAGTTCTCACTCAGTAGGGTTCGAGATAACTGTTCGCCCTATTATTCTCGGATCAACTATTCGCTCGGCAACCATCAGGTTAACTATTCAATGGCTAACTGTATCCTCAGTGGTCTTCGGACTAGCTGCTCCCTCATTAGTCTTCGGGCCAGCTGTTACTTCAGTAGCCTTCGGGCTGATTGTTCCATCAATGATCTTCGTACTAGTTGATCCCTCAGTAGCCTTCGGGATAACTTTTCCTCCAGTGATATTCGGACTAGCTATTCCCTCAATAGTCTTTAGGCCGGCTATTCCCTTAGCAGCTTTCGGCGTAACTGTTGCCCCAGTGATCTTTGGACTTGCAGTTCCCTCAGTTGTCTTTGGAATAGCTGTTACTTCAGTTTCCTTCGAGACACAAGTTCCTTAGTTGCAATATTGTTTTGCCCGATTAAAAGTAGATATAACCTCCCTCATTACAACTTTTTTTTAGTTTTTCTAAATAAATTTAAAACCCGTAAACCCGTTAAATCAAATTCGCAAAATATGACTGGTCCCTTCATATTACGCATTATCGGGACTCTACTGTAGTAATACATATTATTTCTTTTCAGATCCATGAACTTTAATTTTTGCAATCTTTTTATAGAGGATATTCCAACGTTATCCAAAATCTTAATTCAAATTCTCTAGCGTTGATATTTACGAAAATGGTGTACCTATTGCGTCGTTTATTATTTCCATGGATACTTAAAATCATGAAGCACGAGCATATATATTTATACCCGAAAGCCAAAGCATATAGGTACTAGGTCTTCTGGCAAATAGTACGATACATAGAAGCATATCAATGTATACATATGTACGTAAGTATGTATGTAGTATATACATATAAGTACGTCCATATCTATCCATATGCCAGCACCTAAATATACTTACACATATACACACATACATATACGTATACAGATAACCAAATTGTGCAAGTATATTGGTAAGAATTGTATATACATATAACATAAATGCATCTGCTGCATGCACCAAGAGCTCTAAAAACGCCAACAAAAGTAAAAACAATAATAACAAGTTTATACCCATACCCTCATAAGCTTTTTACATGTATATATACATACATATGTATGTACTTACGTATGTAGAGAGATATGGACAGACTTATTTTATATGTATCTATAAATAAATATTTGTATGAAAGTATGTGTATTTCACGCTATGAAGCAAAACAAAAGTTCATAAAACTGAACCAACTTTTTAAAAGTATATTGCTTTTGATTTGCTTGTTTTTTTTTTTTTTGTTTTTAATAGCCATAAAATATGTATAAAAGCTGAATGAATGCACACTTTTATGTACTACACACGCTAAAACGAGTTCTGGTGTTTGTATTACCTTCATCACTATTTAGTAAATAGCACCCGCTAATGTTGGCAAGTTGGCACCACTGGTATTCAAGTGAAAATTACCGCTAAGTGCTGGTCTACACGTGAAATTTTTGTTGCAACAATTCTGCTTTTTTTTAGCGAGAGAGAGCGAGAGAGAAATATACATATGTATATGGTACAATGTATCATGTAGTGTCATAAGGGCTTAAGGAATAGAAAAAATTTTTTAAGGAAAAGACAAAAGGAAAACTCAAAAAAAAAAAATAGTCCGGACTATGTACAGATTGGTAGCAATGCTAGCCAGTCAGTCCAAAAGTATCGGGTTCGATTCCCCATATAGACCCTAGATGTTTTTGCAGACAAGCCATATACATATATAGCTTTATGAATTGTGTTTGTGAATTTAAAAATAAATGAAATAAAAAGAATTTCGATTGAAAATTTGCTTAATTATTGGATCTTGCTTTTGTAGAAAAAAAATCGAAAATTTTTACCCTTTTTTCAGCAAAAGTAAGTCCCAGTTCACACTATGCAAGTCTTATTGATCAGCTTCTTATTCAGCTGTGAGAAAAACAGAGAAATGTGTATTTATTTCTCTGTCTTTCTCACAGCTGAATAAGAATCTTATCAATAGAATGAATTTTTGAAATATTGAATTCATTATATGTTATATCAACATTTACCAGGGTAAATTTTTATTTCAAAAGAATGATAGTTTGCAATTTTAGTATCAAAAGCTAAAGAATTTTTACAGTTTGCTTAGAAAAGAAACGGACATAGGCTAAAGAAAATTTAATACATATTCCGCAAGTTCGACGAAACTTCTTTGATTTAATTCATTAAATTTTTAGCAAGTTGCATTGAATATTATAATTTTTAATAATTATACATAAATATATTCTCAAAACTACCAAAAACAGATTTAGCCTTCCATCCTACCAAACGAAAAAATTCCTATCAAAGTTGGTAGGAAGCTACCAACAATGGCAACGCTGCTGTGTACCCCTTCCCAATCTTCTCACCACTCTCTCTCATAAGCTCAAGAGTTGCCAAGGTAGATCAACAACAGGTAATAGCAAGAGAATTCGCTGTCAAAAAAAGCTGATACATTGACACTGCTGACAGGTTAAATGTGTAAACATTTTCGTAAACAGCTGGGCTCTTGCGACCACCTAGTATGAGTTCGCATAGCAAGGGACTTATCCAGTGATGCCAACTTTTGAGACTCAAAACGCGTGAAATTCTTCGAAAAAGGGGATAAATTTAAAGAAGATACGTTTAAAGCAATATCCAGTAAAACTTTTCGAAATAGTGAGAAAAGTGGCTAACTTATAAAGAACGACTAAATTTTGGAACCATCTTCCAAAGCAGAGCACAAAGCCGATATTATTCGATTATCGGCGGCGGCTTACCCAAAAAGTAACCAGCGGCGGCTAAGCGCCGGCTGTAAGCCGGCAATTTTCTTCGGCGGCGGCTGAATGAAAAGTGTCGGCTGTCGACTGGCTCACGTAGCAAGTATATCTGCGAAAAAAAATGTTTAATAAATATATATATATATATATATATATATATATATATATATATATATATATATATATATATATATATATATATATATATATATATATATATATATATATATATATATATATATATATATATATATATATATATATATATATATATATATATATATATATATATATATATATTTCTGACAAGCATTATCTAGTTTTTTGTTGTATTTACACCAAACTTATATTATTTGATAGTCCCTTGTCGGCTGAGTCGTGCGCCGATCACAGCCGCACACATCGGCGGCGGCGCAATTTGAAAACGAAATTCGGCGGCGGCTGTTAAGCCGGCTATGCGCCGACCGGCTTCGTTCTCTGTTCCAAAGCACAAACAATTTTGACAGCAATAGAAGATTATTGTTTATTTAAAGCATACTGACAATATAAAGTGAGTACAAAGAATATTCTCACGTTAATTAATATGTCGCTATTACTAGAATAACGAAAGAACAAGTTCGCACAAATAAATATATAGCCATATTGAGCAAAAAGTGAAAAGGGACTAAAGGGGCTGAATGGTAATTGTAAAAAGTGCTAAAAACTTTTTTTCGCATTTTGAATGACTACAAACGGGCTAAATCTAGCCCGAAGAGGGCTGAGTTGGCATCCCTGGACTTAACGTTATACGACGACAATCATTTATCCAACTGCCAACAGCGTGTGACGTTTACTCGCCCAGAGCTTCTTTAGGACGACGACAGCCATGTATGAGTCGGTCCTTTAAAATCTGCTAGTGACTCCAATAGAATGGGCTCCGATGAAAATTGGGAACTTGTTCCCGTGACCCGTTTTTATTTGTTTATTGTCGATTATCCAGTGAATCGCACTAATGATTGCAAGAAAACTACCTGCAGAGATCTTCGTTGTCACTTTTGAAATTAGAAGTTACGAATCGAATAACTAAATTTGCTAGTTCCGTCAAAGTGTATTGCAGGTGTAAGGGTGGGAGACCCCCGGAGAGGTTGTTAAAAAGAAAATGCAAAAGGAAAGGCAATTAATTAAATTTTCGCTGGAAGTTTTCTTAACACAAAAACTGCATATTGTTATTCTTGCTGTTTTCAAAATTCTTATTTTTTTTTCGTAAGTAGTAGCCATAGCACATACATACATACACCTATACATATGTACATATGAACATATTTTTAAATTTATGATATTCGATTTTTTGCTTATTTTCTTCAACTTGTAGTTGTTGTTGTTGTTTTATTTAATGTATATAGACGATATTCCTGTTTTTATATTTATATAAAAATATTTTTAATACTTGAATCGTTCACTTATACCTCTTCCAACCACCATTTCAATATTAACCAGCTGCTACTCTTATACACCACACCACACCTCCCTCCCCCTTCACAGATGGTTCGTTTGGTTGCTGTTTTTTCTTCTTCTTCTTCTTTTTTCTTTCTAAGAGTGATTTATAGAAATTTTATTTTTGCCATGAAAATGGGTTTTTTCCATTTATTTAGGTACATATGTACATTATTGTATAGTGGTATACATACACATTTTTATTTCTTATGTAGAAGAGTAAATATATAACCAAGAATTTTGTATATATGTACATATTTCCAGCGACCTGTTGGGGGGGGTACTGGCTTTGGAAGTTGTATGCATTCGGACGATAAATTAAAATTTGAATTTATAAAAATTTATGTACATATATTTCCCGCATACAATTAGAAGAGAGTGTAGGAGAAAAAAAATCAATATTTGTGCAGCCAGGAGGTTTAAAGCAGTAAGAGAAAGAGAAAGGTGGCATGAAATACTGGAAGTTTCCAAATATTTTTTTCAATAAAAAAAAGAACAAAGAAAGAAATACACCAAAAAGAAGAATGAAGAGAAACAATTGTTGATGTACATATTTTAGATTTTCGAGATGTTTCTTCTATAGATCAAAAAATTTTTAGATCCATAAACCACAGACAAGGCTCGAAAAAGGTGACAAAATAAACCTGGACTAACGAGTACCACCAAGGTAGATCAACACCACAAATCACAAGAGAATTCACCGTGGAGAATTTATATTTGGGCTGTCAAAAAATCTGATACATTAACACTGTTGACAGATTAAATATGTTAACATTTTCGTAAACAGCTGAGCTATTGCGGCCACCTGGTATGAATTCGCCTTAAGAGTACCACCTTATTTAGGCGCCAAGGTAGATCAACACCAGGTAGTCGCAAGAGAATTCGCGGTGGAGAATTTACATTTGGGCTGTCAAAAAAGCTGATACATTAACACTGCTGACAGGCCAAATGTGTAAACATTTACGTAAACAGCTGGGCTCTTGCGGCTACCTAGTATGAATTCGCCTTGTTTAGGCGCCTTCGGCAATATAAAGACGAATTCATTTTACAATGTGATAGCTCGGCGGCAACAAAGAAAATACACTGCAAAAATTTTTGGATTACGTGCTCCATTTTAGCTGAAATGTAGTAGTTACCACCTGGTCCTATGTAATGCAGTCATGGACCGTTTCATTTGCGAACACATGCTTGTAGTTAAGCGAGAATTATTCGCGTTTTAATGATTACAGAAAAAAAACTGGACAATCCAGTCAGCCTGGCAACCCTACTCCCCTCCCCATTCTTCTCTCCACTCTTCGCCGAAAAAAGCGTGGTATGCAGTTCTTTCAGGTTTGGAGTTTTGCATTTATTTCTACACGGAAAAATAATCGTGTAGAGTTCTATACATAATTTTGTTTGCATACACACAAATTTATATATTTTTCAATTTACAACACACAAAAACACTAAAAATTAATTACAATGTACAAAATATTAGAAATGTCAAAAATTCGGTGACCAAACAATTGTCTGAACCAAAGCGAATTAATCTCAAGTGGACTTATCATCAAAACAACACACATACAAAGTAGGTGTAGGACTATTTTTATTTGTGCTTTGACAGTTCGGGTTAAAGTTTTTCTCTTTTCTTATATAGAGTTTGACTGATGGGGTGTAATCAGCTGATGATCATCTGTGATGATAAGGGTACCTGGTACTGAATTCGCCTTGGTCTGAACATTAATTTCTGTTTCAGTTGACGGAAAAAATTCTCCACTTATTGTTATAACATGCCTGTAATAGACAATAAATGCCAAAATTCCGTGTACTTTTCTTTTGGAACTGCGTACTAGTAAACGGAAATTTCTTTAAAGGTGGAGGTACATACCACGCGTTACGCGGCAACGCTTTTCTTACTTTTTGAACTTTTAACGCTTTAAGAATGGCAAGTTACACACCACGCTTTTGAGGCTCTTCTGCTTATACAATTTCGAGCCTTTGCCGGCTATATTTTGTCTTGCCTTTAAGTTTTATTTTTCTTTATATATTTAATGCAGTTTTCATTCATTTTTTAATAAAAAAAATTAATTTCTAATAATTTATTTCCATTAAACAAACATTTTAGCATATGAATCTGGCAGCACTACCTGTCATTTTGTATACGACGCGTGAAAGTTGAAGAATGTTCAACTTTTTACGAGTTACGCGCGTCGCAAACTTCGCTTTGTATCTTGCCTAATGGAAACACACTATTTCAACTTTTTTTACAGAAGTCTGTAACGCATTAGAGTATTTAATGCATGCAATGTACCTTCACCTTAAGAAGTTTGTTTTTTACACATACTTCATATGACAGCCTGAATTTCAGGCAGAGCTGCATACTACGCCAAGGTGGATTTATACAGGTGATATTATAAGCACAGCTGTTCTACTTTTTTTCCGCAAATTAGATGCTCGTATGTCAAAATTTGTATACGTTGACATAGGGACAGAGATGTCAAATGTTATTGTAATGTTGTAGTTGTCTTACAATCAACACCACCTGATAAAATTAATTCACCTTGATACTACGCTAAATGCAAGAATTGCAGAAACAAAAATTGCAATGTAGATGGAGAGCTAAAAACATTTTTTATTTCCGTTTTCCTCCTGCCCTTTCATTATAATGATTTCATTTCAGTAATGTGTGTTATTAAAATTTCCATTAATCTTCATACTTAATTATTTGAGTATTTTGTGTGCTTTTGATTTATTTTCAAGTTAATTTTTATAGCGCTGACCTCATACGTCAATTATTCATGCATTCATTCATTCGTACATACATAAATACATAATTACATGCATATATAAATTTATATGTATGTATGCACGTACAACTAAATTCATACATATTACATACATACATATGTAGGTATATATGTATGACTGATGTATGTAACTATATACCAGTGGTGTCCAAACATGCACTATCACATTCTGTTTTTGAACCTCGCGGCTAAATAGATACCCAACAAACAATTTTTTCCGACATGCCTGACATCTTGAGACTTTAGCCGACAATCAATTGAGTTGTCTAAAATTCCCTTAGACATTTCACGGAATAGCCGGCAGTTTTCTGGAATGACGCTTCCGCACATTTTCTGAAATATTATCCCAACAATATCAGACTATTCGGCACAATATCTAAAGGCAATTTAATTTTCTTTAAAACATTTAATAGAATAGTCTGCACGTTTTCTAACCTACGACTGACTTAATAAAACTTTTTTAACAGTCAGATTTTAATTTTCGTGTATAATTTTTATTTATCTGTTGATAGTTTTCCGAAATTGTGAAGACATCTCGAAAATTCCTTTAGAATTTCATTGAAAAATTATTCAGAGCCCGTAGAGAATTCTCTTGAACATTTCGGGAAAGTTCTTGGAATTTCCTGAGGGAAGAGGTCCGCTTTCGTACTGACATCGGCATCTTGTGCAGACTGGCTGTTTTCCTAAACGCATATTGCTTTGTAGTAAAAAAATTTCTAAATAAATTCCTATATTTAACACTTAAAATTATGACAATGTGGTCTGTTCCTAAACGTATCAATTCTGTTGTCGATGCGCATAGAAGAGCAAATTGTGTATCCATAAAAATGCGTATGCAAACGAATACCCAAACTAGCTTTACAATGAATCAATACGGTATTAATACTGCCTTGACACATTGTAAACATACGTTTAAGAAAACAGCCACTCTCTGACTGACTACGGTCCGAAATCGGCAAAAAAATCTTTGCTGGGTTGGTTGTGAATCTCACACACATTGTACGAGTGATGATGTTAAAAAAATAGCCTATGCACGAGTGCATAGGCAATTGAGAGAATGCCCGCCACTGGTATATACGCATGATGATATAAACGAATGTATACATACATATTTACATCCGTATATACATGTTTATATACATTTAAACCATCTTTCTCACCCAGCGGTAAATTGCAAGGGTAAAGAGGCCTTTTAGAAAGCCTGTTTAGTAGAAAAGGCCTGCCAATCCGCAATCCATACTCATTTCATTTTTACCCATGCTGTCATTACGGCTTAGGCCGCTTCCCAATGTAGGGATTCTGTAGGGCTGTTCTGGCATGCTATTTTGAAGGCTATCTAATAGGGTATTCATTTAATCTGGTGGCTTTTGCTTTAATCGGTTAATCGCTCGATTAATTAATTGATGTTTTTGACTTAATCGGTTAATAGTCGGTTAGTTTCAGTATTAATCGGTTAACCGATTAATAAAGTTTTTTCATAAATCAAGTAATTTCAACCAACAAAAATTAATTTATTATTTTGAGTTTATTAGTAAAAAAAAATAACAAACATAACAATTCCTGAACTAAATCAAACAAAAAAAATCATAAATATGTATTAATTAAAAATTAACAAGTTTCTGAGATCATTTTATTAGTTATTTCAATAGTTTAAGGAGATCTTTTAAAACAATCTTTCAGAAAATTAATTTTGTTTAAATGTTTAGGATTTAAGAGGTTCTTTTCTTTAGTTTTGATAAAACTTGACTTGGAAAAAATTGTTTCACTTATCGTAGATATTGAAGAAATCGAAAGCAGTCCATAATACAGAATATCTAGTTTCTCAGTGCTTTTCCTAAATTCCTCTAAACATATAAAATCTTCCATTATGTCCGGTTTTAATCTAATCTTCAAATTGTTTCGGTTAATTCTGTTAAAAGATTTCTTGTATTAATATCTGTAATTTCTTCTGTTGTCAGGTGATCATCTGACTCATAATCTGCCAGAGCTCAGCACCGAACATTCTGCAAAAAAAAATTATTTCCGAATTCCTTAGTTTCCGTTTATGCACTTTTTAATTTAAAAACACAATACTCCTTCCTTCCATCTTCTTCTGCTTAAACAAGGGAATGTGAAATGTCTATCGAACAAAAAATCAAAAAAATAAAGTAATACTTCCACCTTCTCTTCTGCAAAAGGGTAGTTTGGATGTGTATCGGTCTTGCAGGCCTGAAATTTGCAGGCCTGTTGCCTTTTACCGCTGGGAATTTATAAGCATGTATGGATGGATGTATCTGTGTTAAATAACTACTAGTGTATTTCTTTATTGCCTTGTAAAAATTGCAAAATAAAAATAAAAAATACACAAACAGAAATAAATTTTATAAAAATAATATAAAAAGCACAAATAAAAATAGCAATAAAAACATTACAAATGACCTCATAAAACATTAAAACTCATTTAACTAAAGGTAATTATGTAATTACCTACAGACAAAATTTTCAAGAACTTTAGCTTTTAAAAATTTCAAAAGAAAAATTTAGATTTCATCAAAGCGAATTCATAGCGTGTGGCCTCGACAGATCAGATGATTATTTTTTGCCAATTTTCGCCGCTTGTTTTTTCATCTATTCCAAGGCAAATTCATAACAGGTAAACTCGCCTCAATTCGCTTTGAAAAATACCTGGTTTCCTTGTCAAAAAATGTACTGAAAAATATGTGAACAAAGCATAAAAACAAGATATAAAAACTCTGGAAATACTATTACGTAACATGTAAATAGCCTCAAACATACTATTTTGTAAAATTTCTTTTAGAAACTCAATAGAGGGTCGCATTCTCCTCCCCTCCTGTATGCGCGCCTGATAAACATTCGTATTTAATTTGTATGGGCGTATGATTGCCCACTTGTCTTAACACATACAATTGATATATGCCATGTGTATATAATTTTTGCAGATGGCACAATATATTGGCAAAAACCAAGGTAGATGAAACAAGGTAACCCCACTTTCGTTTGAATTCTTCAATTGTCAAACAAATTCCATGTACATATAAAAAATGTTTTTGTTTTTTTTGTTTTCATATGTAAGCTGACAATTAGGAACGCTGCCCTTAAGCGGCCAACCCACCCACTTGCAATATAATTGTGCAATATTTCGTATTGTATAATAATATCACCAATGTGTATGTTATATTCGAAGTTGTCACAATATATTGGAAAACATCAAAACATTTGATTTTTGTTGTACAATCCAGAAAATTTTGTAATGTGGTGGCAACATTGTTCAGTGTTATGTTTACTTTTTCACCGTCAGGAAAATCGGGCAATATATTCTTTGAAAATATTGTGCCATTTATTGCATAGTATAGGTCAAAACGACAATAATATGTACAATAACATATGCAATAATATTGTATAATCGATGGACCGCTTTATGGGTTTACCTGAGATTACCCTAGGCAAAAACCAAAAAAACTTGATTTTTATTACATAACCTAGAACAGTGCATTTATATTTTGTAATGTGTTGGCAACATTGTTCAGTGTTTTACTTCAAGGTAGCTCACCACCAGGTAGTCGCAAGAGAATTCGCCGGCTGTCAAAAAAGCTGATACATTAACACTGTTGACAGGTTAAATATGGAAAGAATTCGTATTCAGCTGAGCTCTCGAGGCCACATGGTATTAATTCGCCTTGGTTTATTTTTTAGTGTGAGAAAATTTGTGCCATATCAATTCGAATTCATATCGAGTATCCTCAACCAAGGCCGAGGAAAGCTATCAACGGCTGGCCGGAGTTTCCATAGGCACTATTATTTATAGAGTGAGTAAAATTCAACAGACTCGACAGCTGGTTTTGAGCCGATTTGGAATCGATTGCGGCGCGATATGTAATAAACAACGACTGGCTTGTTTCTCAATGCGCGTCATTTTATTTTCAAGGTGAATTCGCCTTGTTCCCTTGTTTTTAACCGATTGGTTAAATTGTATAAGGCGAAACAAGACGAACTGCGTGTTGTTTTTTATTGTTGGATTGTTGTAGGGATAAGGACACCTGGTATTAATTCGCCTTGGCCGGATGCAGAAAAGTATTTCTTAAAGCTGTTTTTAGACTATTATAAAAGCTGTTCGACTTCTACACAAAATGCTACCCTGATATAATGTCTTGTTATTTCTTTTTTAAAACTTTCCATAAACTCATTATATCAGGGTTGCATTTTCTACAGAAGTCGAACGGCTTGTGAGATAGTGTAAAACAGCTATTAACATCCCAGGAAGGTATTTTTGAAGACGAATTAGGGCAAATGTACTTGGTATGAATTTGCCTTGTGCCATATTTTATTTGAAAGTATTGTGCCATTGTTGATATATTGTAGGGCAAAGCGAATTGACAACTAGGTGACGTTACTACGGTAGCTAACTACTTTTTTCCTCGTGTTGTTTGGACCGTATACATGTCAAACTCCATATAAAAAAATTTTTTTAACAATTTTTGTTCATATTTCTTTACATGAAGTTCAGAAAAATCGTTTAAGTAAATATAGTTGAAAGAGAATACATACATATTTACACACGTACTTTATATGGACGTGGTAATAGACCACATCACTACATATAGTGAAAGTATTTGAAAAGGAAACTAGCGTCTTAATTATGTGGACTATCTACTATTGTCAACACTCACTTTTTATATAAACTTTCTAATCAGTTAACGAATTTTTACGGTCCTATATAGTAAATAACTCTATTTATATAACTTTTTTTCTTTATTTCCGGGAATCGTGCTTAGTTCTTGACTCTTTCCTATACATACACACATACATACATAAATAAATGTTTACATTAACGAAGGAGCGTGTTAAATTTTAAAGCTTGTTATCATTTTAAAAATAGTTATCATCTTCTTATAAAAGACAAATAAAAAGTTTCATAATATGAATGTATTCAAATATTTTGGTAATATCTTACAAGTTGTTATCTGGTGATATTGCCAGTTTATTATCTTGAACAATTAGGTAAATTACCATTAAGATAATTTGGTATTGCAGGAAGTATCTTCGACGAGGTTAACAGGGGGGAATTTTTCTTGCGTAAATTTTAATGCAGCTGAATTGAAACTTGCGCAAGAAAACTTGGTAAGTGTGAACGTGGACTTCCATAATGCGAAGGCAATTATTGTCGCAATAACATTTTTGAACAAATTCGTGCGAACTATTGAGATATTTGGTATAAAACTTATGTGGTGAAAATTTTAGCCAAATCGTATAACTCTTAGAGGCTAAACTATCTAGTCCGTAACAAAATTTTCATACTTTCAGAAAACTCTTATTGAACTCTGGCCGAATTTGGCAGTAAATGTTTTTTGGGTTTTGTTTGTCTCATAGCGTCTTCACCCTGCGGTCTATACCGGATATATTTTTATCATGACAAATTCCCTATACTTATGAAAAACAGCTAACACAATTTATTTTTCATTATAAAGTTTGACTTTTGTCATGATAAAAATATATCAGGTGCAGATGTAGGGTCACGAGCCATTCATTTGTCTTGACAAAAGTCAAAGTCGATATGAAAAAATAGCACTAACATTTTTCTGATGTTTGTTTTTATGTACCTATGAAGTTTGACAAATGTTAGAACAAAGTTATGGCTCGTCAGAGTGAGTCTATACCTGATAAATTTTTATCATGATAAATGTCAAATCGTTATCAAGATAAAAATTTATCAGTTATAGACTGAATTTATTAGTGTTATTGCAGTGTCTTAACAATTTTGTCAGAGCTCAAGCTCAGACAAATTTGTCTTGATAAAAAACTCAAACAAACTGTTTGACGTTTTAATTTATTTTGAAAGACCAACATTTTTACAAAAAAAATACACGATTAAAGAAAAATATGAATGCTTTAAATAAATGAAAGCAGTTTAATGAATAAATAAGTGAAATAGTGCTTGAATAGTGACAAACTTCCTTCACGACGACAAACAAATAGTGATTTATCATAACAAAAAACCACAACGTGTTCGCATGTGTGCTTGCATTAACAAAAACTTTACAACGGCTCTGCCGACATTTTGTTATTTGTTATGATGAAAATATATCAGGTATAGACACAGGGTCAAGACGCTATGTCTGGAAGTGAAAAATTTATTGACATCCGAAATTAAAAATAATTGAAGAAGAAAATACTCAGCTGTTGAAATTCTTTGTTTATCAGTCGCAAATTGAGAAAATCCCTGTTGAATTTAGTTTTCAAAACGTCGAATGCTTTAATTGTATTCATCATTTGATTGTTGCTTTTTTATGCCAAAGTGTTTCAAAGTGTCTGTGTTTACTTTTCTATTTATTTGATTGTTTTTGCGTTATTGTACTCAATGCCATTTAGAGTGGAGTAAATAATGATGTTGCTAGCAGACGAAGATGTGCAATACATATCAACAAAAATGTAAGTAAACGAAAACCAAACAACAAAAAAGCACATCATCTAAGAACAACAATAAAAAACACAAACACCTACGCGAAAACAATGAAGCTTAACAAACGACATTGCACCCACTTGTATCATAAATGTATGTACTTGTAATTGTATCCATATTACATCCATACATTTTTTATTTACATTTTCTATAAACAATTATTGCTGTTATACTCTCCCCCTCTCTCATACATTAAATCAGTCATATCAGCGTTGTCAAGTCGGTGCTTTTAGCACTATTTTTAGTGTTTTTTTTTGCGGAAGTTTTTCGAGTTGGTGCTGGGTGCTTTTAGTTTTCATTTTTAGTGATGTTTACATTTTTTCTGTGGCTCAAAATCTTAATTTAAAATAATAGAATTGGACTGCTCAAGCATCACAATTTTTGTAAGTATAAATTTAAGATCAGTCGAGATTTGCGAAAGTTACACAGTTTAAAAAAAAAAAAATTATATGTACATATATTTACACAGTTTAATTTTAACCTATTGTATCGCTTTCTGGGTTAAACCTACACATTTTTGCCGACCATATTCTAACTCTACATCTATTTATATGTCAAGTTTTAAGTGAACCTAAAAAGGAAATTAGAAATTTGATACATTAGCTTTACATTGCAGATGGAACGTACATACATACATACGCACGTACTAATATTTCATATTAAAACTTTTTCGAAAATATTTTAACTTTACTAATTTGTAGTGGATTTTTATAAATAAGGACTAACTTTAACTACCACATATAAAGTTTTTACAAAATGCTTGGCTCTCATGGTGGTAAACCGCTAATCCATTCGCAGCTAGCTCATTGATATCAGGGGAGGCAAGAACCGCTAATTCCGGTGCAAGCAAATCTTTTTGTGATATAGCGCCCAACGTGGGGACTTTTAATTTTAAATTTATAAATCAATTAAACACAATTATTTAACACAGAAATTTTATCAAAAACATCGTTTTTCATTTATTTTAATAAATACTCACACATGCACACTATTTTACTTTTATGTATGTACATCAGTGTTGCCAGTGAAATTTCGAGAAAGATAATTTTAGTCTCCAAAAAGATACATTTTTCCCCAAAAAGATACATATTGAAAAATTATTTGAAAATCCGTTTTTAACGTTTAACATATCGACCCCCTTACCGCCAAATGATCGTAAGCGAAAAAAATTTAATTTTTCAGGAGGAGGGTTTTTTTTTATTGTATTTAAACATGATTTATATTCATAAGGTGTCACTTACGATAAAATTGTATAGATTTCAAAAGTTATCAAAGATTTTGATATTTTTACGATTTTAAACTATGGGCATCCTCATAAAATTTTGATTTCAATAAAAAAAATCGTTTTTTACAAAATGTCGCTTACGATCATTTCGCGCAAACATAACATAACATTTTTATTTCATATTTAATGAATATTGTAAAGAAAATGATATCGTATAAATTCATTTTTATATGTATTTAGCTCATAAATATTAGGTATGTAATTTTTAAAAATACAGTAAGCAAACTTTAAAATTAACTATATGTAACTATCTTTGGATGTTGTCAAAACAAATTCATTTTTGTAAAAATTAATATACGAGTAAAGGCGTTTTTTAGTATTCATAACGAAATGATAACTTTAAAAACCTTTGTCAGAAACGGAAAGTTTAATATATTATTTCTGTACATTTTGCGTACAGATTCAAAAGATACGAAAAATGTCAGGATTATACATGGTACCTAAAATCATCAAAAGATACGAAAAATGTATCTTTCGTATCCTAATGGCATCACTGATGTACATGTTTTGACAGTGCTTCTCATAAGATTGTTGTTATAAGAATTCTTATAACAACGCTCTCATAAAAATTCTTATAACATTGAGATAACACTAATTTGAAGTCTACACGTAATATAGTTCCCTCTGCGATTGAACTTGACAATCTCATCTTAAATATTAGCTGTGTTCGTTTACTTGAAATTCTTACTACTTTTACTACAACGGAATAATTTGTTTACTTTTTGTATTGAAAACTTCCAGCTGTAGTAAAAATAGTAAATTGTAGTAAGTAAACGAACAGGCATATTATGTTACGTGTAGACCTCAAGTAACAAAACAAAATTACTGTTATTTTTATATTGTTCTACTTGTTGCCCTGGTGCTGCCACCTGTAAGTGAATTCGCCTTGGTTGCACCCATACCCACTAGCCAGCAACATTCTAAATTATAGAGGCCACACCCGGCTGAGGAGGGACGACAGTCTTGCTTTCAGCCGAACACGGGAGACGTAAAAGACAACATAAAAAGCAACTACAGAAACAAAGATTTTCGTCTACCATTGGTAAGACGTATAATTTAAAATTTTACCCCAATACATATTCATAAAATTTAAAATGAAAAAATTTGTTTTCTTAATATAGATTTGAAATACACTTTATTTTTTATGAATATAAGCCTTAGGGCCATTATTACAACTTGACAATAGCTAAAAGCAGGCTTTTGTCGGACGGATAAACAGTTTATCATAATTACAAATTTACTTTAACCTACCAGGTAGGATGCACCTGACTTTAGCTATTGCCTAGTTGTAATAATGGCCCTTAGAGTTGAAACTTGATTGCTTATTATGAGTTAAATTTTTTTTGAAGATAGGTAGGTACATATATACTTGCATATTTTGTACATGATTCGTTTATTTTTGATGACTCATGTTTTGTAATTGAAAAATATTTAGTATGAAATAATAATGAGAAATGGTGGTTTGTAAGTATGTATGTACATAGTATGTACATATGTGTATGTATATAATGAAAAATTTCATTAGGAGAAATAAAACTGTACGGAAAAACAGCCACTGAAATGAGTACCACTGAAATGAGTACCACTTACATAATTGAATTATGCGAGTAATGAGTAATTGGCTATTAAAATACATGCATGCATACATATGTATGTATGCACATACATATGGATGTAGTATATGCACAAAAGCATTGTGAATACTCTGGTTGGGTACATATTTATCTAATATGTATGTATGTATGTACATAAATAATATCTATCGTTTGGAAATTTCCAAAAGTGGTGATTCTCATCTTTAATAGAAATAGTGACTGTACTGCACTGTTTTGCCAAATTTTAAAGCTGACAACCAAACAATACAACGTGTAGATACAAATTCCCTGGTGAAATTATTATTTTAGTACAAAAAGTCTCTCTCTACTTTACGTGCTTGTCTTTCTATATTGTACGAAGGCCTTGATTAAATACAAAATGCTTGCTTGCTTGCTTGCTACAAACTTGTTGTCTGTCGTCAGAGGAATTTGTTTAACACAGCACGAAAAAAAAAAGATTTACAAGAAAACTTTTCTAGTTTAAAGAGAATTCATCCAATAAATGTACGTACATACATACATACATATTTACATATTACATACTTATGTAAAAATTTATGTAGGTATGTAATATTTAAGTGCATGCATAGGTACCATATGTTCATAGGTACATAAGTATGAATTTACATACAGCTATCATACATACATACATACATACATAGTTATCTATGTACGTTCACCAGGCCTCATAAATCTATGCTCTCATAGTGGGCATACAATTTACTGCGCTTTGAATAAAACAACGAAAATTCGAAAAAAACGCCAAATTTTTTTTATAAATTCAATATTATTATTCAATTATGCACAGCTAAAGTGCAACTAATTAATGACACTGTAGGCTTGCCACACGTACTGTTTTCAGCAGTTCACGTACATACTTTTTATTTATCCAATGTTCTGTTTTCTGCATTAGCTGTCTAGGGGGGTACCCTTTCCTGTCCTTGTACTTTATTTTTACTACAAAAAAAACTTTTTGCTCTGCAAGGTGAAATAATTTTATCAGGTGGTGTTGATTCTAAAACAACTACAACATTACAATAAAATTTGACATCTCAGCCCCTATGTCAACGTATACAAATTTTGACATCCGAGCATCTAATTTGCGGAAAAAAAGTGGAACAGCTGTGCTTATGATATCACCTGTATAAATCCACCTTGTTGCTCTGTTGCAAATATTTTATTTATATATGCATATGTATGCGCATACATATGTAATAGGTATTTACTCTGAATCTTAAGTAGTTTTGCTTGAAAAACAACTGTGTACTTTTTTCCTTTCATTTGTACATACAGTAAAATTCGCTTATAGTCCACTGCCTCATTTGCACCCTTTTTGTGGACTATAAGGCGAATTGGACTATATATTGATTTTTATATAAGCCAATTTGTGGCTTATATGCGAATCACCATATAGTTATTTCTTTTAACAAAGAAAAATAAAACTAACGTTAAGAAATTACCTCCTTATTTACTCAATTCACAAATATTGCAATTAAGATTGCTAAAATAAAAACAATTTCTACTTCAATATCAGTAATATTTTCATAAAATTATGATTACAAAATATATTATTTTTGACTTTTGCATTTTGGATTATATCTTCCATAACTTGCATATATTTAAGATATTTCAAACCAAATCTTGGTGACGTATAAGCGAAAATGGACTATAGGACTAATGGACTAAATAAAACATATTTTGCAGGTATTTTACTTATAGATGACAGAAAAACTAACATTTTGGAATATATCGCTAATTCTACTATAAAGCTGAAAGTCCATAACACGCATTTCGTGCGTTGCGCCTTTCTAAATTCAAGTTACATGCAATGCTTTTTGTGCGCCAATGTTTATGTTTTGATCAGCTGTAGTGTAAATATTTTTATCAAATAAAAATAGTTTTTGCAAAAATATTAATTGAAATGTTAAAAGAATTTGTGGAAATTATTGAGTTTATAAGTATAATATTTTGTGCAACAAGGGCATACTCAAAGCTCCAAAATAAAACGAGACGGTTTTGGGTGCGTTCCTTGTATTTGGAACGGGAAGTGAGTGGTTTTTTGAACTCAGCGAGAGCTATTCCAACAGATTGTCGGCTCTTCTTGACTTTAATGTAAATTTAATTGTGTCAGTACAATATTGAATAAAGTATAAAGATAAATTGATAAAATTAATAAAGATAACAGAGATGAAACTTATTAATAAAAATTAATCGATAAATAAAATTATAATTTTGTTGATGAAAGAACTGTGTTAAAAAATTAATTTTAGTATATTTTATTCTTGAAAACATTTGTAAACTCTACTGCGATAGGGTTTTTTTATTAAAGGTTTCTTTTTTGTAAAAAAATTAAAAAAATAATCCACCATACAAACATATTTATCGATAACATTGAAAATGTAATATAATTTGTCATCCCTAGCTATCAAAAACAGCTGTAATTTTTTCATGGCGCATGCGACGCATACAAAAGTAGAAAGTAAACCTACTTTTTGCGTCAAGCGTTTTACGCTTAGTGCTATGTAACTCGTCACATGCATTTACACTGATTCTACTTTTTTGACAGCCGCTTATAACGCGTTACCGTGTGTAACGCGTGTTATGGACTTTCAGCTTAAGCGGTGTGGCTTATAAACGAATTATACTGTACCAACTTCTTTTGTTTACAGCATGTACTTTTTCGCTTGTTTATACATACTAAAAAAAAAGTATAGACATTTTACAATTATACATATGTAGGTACCCAGTACTAAGTGGTGGCCAATATTTTCCAGGTTATAAAAAACGAAAATTTCAGTTTATTAAGCCTCAAAAATATTAAGTACCAAAAGCTATTTTTAAAAATCTTAATATTTTGTTATAAGGCACATCAAATTCACGAAATGGTTTCGTCATGTTGATTATTAAAATTTATCACAAAAGTTTTGTTTAAAAGTTGTTTGCAATAATCCAGAACTTCTAATTGTACTTCAGCATTTTTATTTCTTTTCAGACAATTGAGAACTTCCTAATGACAAAATGAAAGGTACATTTCTGTCCATGCACCCTCGTTCACGCTGAACTTTTCTATATGTACAAACGTTATTTAAGGTAGCAAATCACAATCATGCGTGATCATGAATGGTTTTTATTTAAAAAGTCTAAGTTAAAAATAATTTTAATTTTGTAGATACACAATTTTATTAAATACATACATACATATGTACATAACATATACAGGCATACACACATATTTATCTATGTGTGTACATATGTACATACATATCAGTATGTATGTAGATAAGTATGTATGCACTATCAAACATCGACTTGAAAGCATTCCCGATCTTTTTAAAATAAATTCTGTAATTTTCACATTCCCAGCGAATTTTTGTTTATTCTTACGAAACAAAAAACAAGTAATTTCAACCCAGCAACTCAATGACAAAGTTCAGACATACACATGGATGTATGTGTGTAGTTTTGTACATAAATAGGTATAGGTACATACATAAACTGTACTCAGAAAGAAATAACCCCCTTTGCCTGTCCTATTTTCCCCCTTTATAAATAATCTCACCATGTTGCTGAGTAGAAACTACACCAATAACAAAAATGTATACACCATTCACTTGTTTTGTGAAGTTGCTGTCGTATATTCATCGTGTTTATACATACTTATATACATACATACAAATGTATGTATGTATGTACCCACAAAAGTATGTATGCATGTACAAAAATAAATTTTATTAATACAAAATTTTCTACATGCTGACTCGCTTACTCATCATTGAGTTAAGTTGAGACACATTCATAAAGTTCGTTGGCAACATTCATTCGGCATAATGTTCGCTTATTTATACGATGGCATACGATTGATGTATTTTTTTTTGTGTTTCATTTTATAGTTGCCGAGTTGTTTATTTCATTTTGTTGTTTTGTTTGGTGGGTATGGTGGCCTGTGTGTTTGTGTGGGTTCGTTCGTTCATAAATCATCGTCATCAACAGCCGCCAGCCCCATCGTATATTATACATACATACATACGTACATACAGACATAGTGCATGTACATACTTACGTACATATATTTGCCGTTCATTTCGTTGTTGCTGGTTGTGCTTTCATACAAATTTTTTGTTTGTTTTTCGCCTTCTCTTCTTTAGCTTGTATAGTAGTTGTTGCTTTTGTTGTTTTTTTTTGGCTGTGTATATGCATATTTGAATAGCATTGAGCACTAGTGGCGTTAAATTTTCTTAGTATTATATTAATTAACCGATTTCCTAAACTTTGAGTACTTGTTTGGGCTACAGTTTCCGTAATATTCATTCATATTTATACATAAGTAGTTGCTATATTCCTCCCAAGGTAAGTATGTGTGTATATTAATAAATTAAAAATAATCATCGATAACTTAACATCGAATACTGCAGGAAAAAGTCGCATAATAGGCGGAGACTTCAACTCTTGGGCTACAGAATGGAGTTGTTCAAGATCGAATGGAAGAGTTAGGCTTCTACTTGAATCCATTCGCTTTGCTTGATGTAATGTTGTTGAACACTGGAAACGAAGGAGATTCTAATATATTCACCCAGCTTAGTTAATCCATGCACATATCGCCCATTTGCTAAAACGTCATCATAACTCTAAATTTTTGATTTTTGAGCTAACAATAAGGAATTAATCGTCATATCGTTCTTCATATTGTGTAAAAATTTCATGTATGCATGTAAAAAATATCTTGTGTATATACTAAACTATTGAGAGAAAAAAGAGAATTAAGTTGTGTGTAAATTGAAAACTTTAAACTTGTTTTCTGTAAAACTGATTTTTTTGAGCTATGACGACGTTCCAGCAAATGAGCGATATGTATTTGTGACCATAGCGCAATAATTATTAACATAAGTAAGGCTACAGCAGCTAAATGCGACGATAGCCTCTGGACAAAAGCTAGCTGGTTGGAAAAGTAACACGTTCGATAGGCATATATTCCGTTTATATATGGAGGATATATAGAAAATGTGGCAGAATAGTTAATATTTTGTGTAACGACACTATGGCGAAAAGAAAACTCGTGATTAATAAAGCACCCACTTACGGACCTAACAGTTTTACATCACCAGATCCTTACGACAAAGAAGAAGGCCGTTAAATTGGCAATACGTAAAAGTAAGAGTTTCCTGGATATCTGCAACGATGTTAATAGCAATCCCTCTCAATCTATAACCCTATAGAAAGCTTTAACTTTCCAGCAGTTACCTTGCTAGAAGTACAATTGGATGTATCAAGAGTTAAAGACAGTTAGGCGGCCGTGATTGACGGTATCCCTAACCTTGTTCTAAAGGAGGTTGTGAAGTGCAACACGGATCGTTCCCCTCAATCTAACAAAAAAAAAGTGCTTTTACCCAAAGAAAACATTAGAAGATCCATGCAGAGGAAACTATTGAAGGTAAACCTTGGAATAATGGTATCAAAGAATAATGTGTCGTGGTAACATTGGATGTCAAAAACGCTTTTAATACAGCTCAATGGGAGAATATTGTGAATTCCTTAATGTGACTCAATACGTCAGCATATCTAGTGGCAATTATCCGAGACTATTTTCGAGAGAAGTCCCGCAAGGATCCGTGCTTGGACCCATGTTGTAGAACGTTCTGTCGAATGGTGTCCTCATACTTAAACTTCCAAAAAAAAAAAGAAATATGTTAGATTGCACATGCATCTTTGCAAAATAGCATCCATGTGGTTAAATGGTTTAGTTCAATGGGTCTTTCATTAGTTGAACATAAGACTGAAGCTGTGTTAATAACGAGTCGTAAGGTTGTGGAATACATCAATATTCAAATTGCAAACTGTGAAATTAAGATGAAAGATTATCTTAAGTATCTGGGTGTCTTGATTGATAGTCGCTTATCTTTTTGGTTAGGTAAAAGCCAAAGCTGGTAATACAAAACCATGAGGTTCTAATAAGTGCATATTATGGAAGTTACTTGCGGGAATTGTCAAGAATATCATTATTTATGCATCCCCAATATGAGCAGAATCAAATAGAATCAAGGTCTATAGTGGAAAAATATGTTCTGTTTAAAGGCTTATACCGCTTCAAGTATGCTCTGCGTATAGGACTCGGTCATTTCCAAGCGGCATTCGTAATTGAGGTTACGAAGCCGATTGATTTGAGACGCAAAGTACGAGTATATGTCTTACATGCAGAGATCATTTGTTCAAGACAGTAAAATCAGGAGGAATAGTATTGCGGAGTGGCATCTAGCAAGAATAGGTAGACACATGCCTTGATACCCGATGTTAGCGTTTGGTGTACTAGGAACCATGAACTTTTACCTGATTTTAAGGGTAAAACTTCATTGTCCTATATTTTGCGAAATAGGTCATATAAAATTTGGGATGAATGTTTTACGTTCGCTTTGAAGAGTTCATCGTAAAGATTTTTAATTCCAGTAGCTTTTCCACATTTTATGCTTTTTATAGCTGCCTCAATTTCATCAATGATGGGTCATTGATTGCTGAGACTTGTTATTTGGGGTACTGCAAAATCCAGAACGATCTCAGAAGAGATAATTCCCTTCAGTGGGCACATGAAAAACTTCAGCGAAATTTTCAAACCAGCGAAATAGCTGATGTGAATCAGCAGTGAACATTTTACCATTATTTGCTTTAACCGGCATTTGCCACCACTGAGAGACGTTTTCTGCACTCATAAAGCAGTTTGGAATTACTAAAGGGTGCTACAGTTTCAGCTTTTGCTGCTATGAAGTTAATCAACGCTCTTTTATCGTGTCTACATTTCCGTCCCACAATCTTATTTGATCGCTCTGTTTATGTCATCCAATCCTTTCTCACCACGCCAAATATTTCACGACCGGCGCTAAGTTCGGCCTCTTCTCAGCAATTGCGGTCATATATTAAATTTCAAGAATTCGCAAGTGTTACTCTGGCGTGAGTTCAACGTTTGATGCAAATGCTCTTGCAACAGTGGAAAAGCAAAAGAGCGTAGCTTTTTTATGTAATCCAGCAACAGTTTTTTGTATTATGTTCTGGGTTTTCGTAAAGAAAAAGCTACGACATTTTATAAAGTCGTTTTAGCCGAATATCGAACTCAAGTATTATAAAATGGAAAACCAAACCAAACACCAAGGTAGATCAACACCAGGTAGTCGCAAGGGCATTCGCCGTGGAGAATTTACATTTGGGATGTCAAAAAAGCTGATACATTAGCACTGCTGACAGGCCAAATGTGTAAACATTTACTTAAAGAGCTGGGCTCTTGCGGCCACCTAGTATGAACTCGCCTTGACCAAACACAAAGCAAATGCCAGCTGTCAAATCGATTGTCAAAGAAAACACCGCTGCCCAAGTCAAAATGTGAACGTCTAAAATATACCCTTTATTTGCTGTTAAAATAACTTTGGATTCGTTACATACATATTTTATTCGTTTACCCTTAAAAATCACCCTGTTAATAAGTTGATAAAGTTCTTTAAAAATATACATATGTACATAATTGCGTCCATATGGAAGTATGCAGACATACTTACATACATATGTACATATTTTTGTTAGAACTCTTAAAATGTTCAATGTTTTTAGGGTCTGTTCACATATTACGTAACGCTCCAGATTTGTTACGGTTTATATAACTTATACTGAAAATGTTCTAAAAAGCTCCTAAAATAGCGTTACATAATATGTGAATGGCCCCTTATCCATATACATAATAAACTTTTTAATATCCTCTTATATTATTTTTAATCCCAACTATGTATGCAATTACTGAACAACAGTTACCCAACATGTATCCAACACTATTGAATAGCACAGCAGAGTAGAGTGGATGAGTGTATGGTGATTGTGTATACAATTTTTTTTCTTTTAATTTCGTGCTGGGTATAAAGTATAATAACGGTAGTCTCGTGTGGAGGCCCTGTTTTATCAATGAATGAATGTGTTGGCTGACTTGCTATTATTTGCTTTATACTCTTAAGAGCGATAACGTCGTTAGCAGACTTTTTTTTTTTTGTTTTACTAAAGTTGGTATACATACGAGTAGACAGACGACAGTGTTGGCTGCTGTTATTGTTGTCGATGGTGATGTTCTTGCTTTTGTTATTGTTGTTGTTGTATTTATTGCTTTATTTAAAAACATTTTTGTTTTTGGAAAATAATACTAAAAAATTTTGGTACATAATGAAGTGTAGGTAGAGAGTGCACACTGTACAGAGATTATACTTATGTATCTACATACATATTTTAATATTGGAAAGACGTTTGTTACATGGATTGTTATTGGTTGTTGGGTTGTTTGGGGGCTAAAGAGGGAATTTTCGGACCTGATGTGTATGAAGTAATTTAATGAATTCTGTGTGTTTTAATCTGAGTACATGCATACTGTACCCATGTAGTACATATAGTACAGTGGCTCAAAGTTATGATGAAACAAAATGAAAATTATATTTGCACACAAACCAAAAATACAACAAATATACTATTAACATACATACATACGTATGAATGTATCTAAAATACATAAAAAAAGAACAAGGTAATGTACTATACGAAATAATAGCTACTTATCTAATGTTAAAACAAATGAAATCTTTAAACAAGTTTAGATCAGGACCAAAGCGAATTGAAAGCCACGTGGCGTTACTACGGCAGATGACTATTTTTTGCTCATGTTGCATAGATATAACAAATGTAAACAAGAATTGTTTACATTCCCCTTGATCGGGACAAGAAAAAGGTATTTAGGCATTAGATTAGCTGAATATGAGACTGATATTAAAAAAGGATGGAAATTGATATCTATTTAATTTTATATTGGTTACATTCGTAAATTCAGTAATTGTGCAAATATCGAAGTTATGCGCTCGAAGACCATCATATAGCAATAATTTTTAATCGTCAAAAGTTTCTTTACGCAAACATTGGGCAGTGCTGCCGCAGATTGCCGCAACTACGATAGCGTGTTTATTACTGTGGCAATAGTTTGCAGACCAGTTGCACAAACCCAGGAAAAATATCCGTCTACCGGAAGCAGGTTTGTAAGGGAGAGAGATCGGTACTCTCCCTTACCAGCCCGTCCCGGTATTACATGATTTTTGTATGGTATCTCCCACTTGGTAGGTCTCGAGGTATGAGTTTCCTTCTGCGCATCTAAGATGCATTAATCTTATGTCTTTTTTATATCACAATTTTTACCTACACTTGGATTAATTTTTTATTTGACATTATTTTATGTTGTTTTAATATTTATTTATATACTTTTTGTTCGCGTATTGAGTCAAGAATCGATTCCAAGATCTCTGCATGGTAGGCTAGAATAGTAACCACTAAAGCCCTTATGACACTACATTTTTTCTTCATTTTTCAAATTTTGGTGAACAGTGCAAACAGAATATAATAGGAAATTTTACCAGGTGCAAAGAGTTCAGCTATATTAAGATAAATACCAAATTGTCAAAGCTTTTACTAATGTTATCGATAAAAAATGTGGGCCTGTCAAAAAAATGTAAAAATGTTTAACTTAAAATTGACATTTCAAGCTTGAAACATTCAAGTGTTGCCAAGTTAGCGGTTTATTCACGAATTCAGCGACTTAGCGCCTCTTTTTCAACTTTTTTTTCTTTTGACGTTTTATTATAAATAAAAAGTAGGCAGCACTTAAAGAAGCCATTACGTTTTGTTTACATTTTGTATAGTTGTTTCTTTCTATCATTTGCTATTTCTTTCTTTCAATCCTATAGCAAAACAATGCAAGAAAAATGTAGTGTCATAAGGGCTTAAGCTACCGAGGCACATTTATTTTGTCGTGTGTGGTAAATTTTTTCATTCGCTTACGTTATTGCATCTTCGGAAGGCAAAGGGGATGCACTGTATGCTTTTGCACATCTCCGAAGCCCTTCTAATTAATCTTACTGCTTCGTTGTACCAAACTTATTTTTTTACTGGGAATTCACTGCATTTACGAACTCACCATTTTTCACAGTTTTTTTAAGTAGAAATTCAAGGCAAATTCATAACAGTGGATCTGGACAGCTCAGGAAAATTGTTTGCCTATTTTCGCCAATTGTATTTTTGATCTATTTCAAGCGTCAAATGCGTTTTTGGTGCATTTTTTTTAATATTTTTTGACATCCCAAGTAGAAAATCTCTTTCAAGGCGAATTTAGGCTACTTGGCATAAATACGCCTGGTATAAATACGCTTGGGTACTTTATTTGTACATATTTCTTATCGCAAATTCGCCTAGGTGAGCTGTTTTTGACCACCTAAATACTTAGATATTTTTCAAGGCAAATTCTCTTGCCATTACCTGCATTAATGTTCCTTGTCATTTAAGCTATACATATAATAATACTGTAAAAGGGTGTGTATGTACCAAGGCGAATTCGTAACATGTGGCCTCGACAGATCAAGTAATTATGTTCTGCTTATTTTCACCGTTTGCATTTTTGATCTACCAAAATCTTTTTTAACAACCAAAATGGGTATTTTCCAAAGCGAATTGTGGCGAGTCTACTTGTTGTGAATTTGCCTTGGTCTGTACATGAAATATTTTTTGAAAATTTTTATGGTGGTGTAAACAACGCTAAAATATGTATCTCATATCCAAGTTAAATTAGATCAAAGCGAAAATACGCAATTTTACTAATATACTAAATGCTACTGAAAATTAGAAAGATGTTTTTGTTGTTTTTAATGTTGTTGGCACTGTATAACGCGAACTTTATATACAGCCCAATCATGAATATTCATTCCCTAGGAATTCCTTTCCCACAGAAAACACTTTTCTCAAGAATAAATTCCTCCACTCATAAACTCCGCGGGAACAAAAATCTGAAACAGTGGCATCATTAAATATCAATGGCGGCTGTTTTGCTTGTTGACATTTATTTATTCAGTATTTTTGTGTGCAAAACTAAATAAAATTGATGTTTTAATTAAATTTAAAGTAAAATTAAATAAATAAGTGTATAAAAAATTAGTAACATAGCCGTTCGAGCATTTGTGAAGGAAATTGGTGCTGTAGCAGAAAAAAAAATCGTGCAAGTTTCTCTTTGCTGCATTTATGGAAACCACAAGCAATGGATCCATTAAAGTTGAAAAATCTTGTGTTTGTGCTTTATTTGTGGTATTCGACCTACGAGAACAATAAAATATTTTTTATTGATAGAAACTTTGTTTTATTTAAACGTTACTTCGATTTTTATGCAAACTCCCTTATATTTTGCAAGTGAAAATTTTCGGGGGAAAAACGAAGTTCAAGTGCATTGAGAATAGCTACATTTTTCTCCATAGAATTTTTTCCCAAGGAATTTTGATTCATAATACCAAGGAGAAAAGGGCAAAGTGAAAAAATTTTCACGGAATGTTTGTTTGTGATTGGGCTGATAATATGCATAGAATTTAATATTATTATACGTATTTTAGTCACAATTTACACTATGCAAGTCTTATTGATGAGATTCTTATTCAGCTGTGGGAAAGATAGAGAAATTAATACACATTTCTCTGTTTTTCTCACAGCTGAATAAGAAGCTGATCAATAAGACTTGAATAGTGTAAATTTGGACTTACATCGGATTCCCACAGGGCAATTTTTGTTGCGCAACTTTCAATTCAGCCGTGAGAAAGATAGAGAAAGCAACACAGTATTTTGCTGTCTTTCTCCCAGCTGAATTCAAAGTTGCGCTACAAAAATTGCCCTGTGTGAACGCTGTCTTAAGGGCACCTTGCTTATTTATAGCCATAAAATGAACTTTAAAGCCGCAAAGCGGTATGGAATAAATAAGTTTATATAAAAATTTTATAAAAGATTGTGATTGTTTCATTGTTGCTTTGAGCCACTGTAAGTACAAAATACATCTTCATAATACTGCTAATATTTTGTTCAACTAAGTTTGTTGTTGTTGGTTTTGTTGCCTGTGTTACTGGCAGCGAGGTCTGTTTAATTTTTTATTTATTTTTTCTAATAGTACATTTGATGTGTTTTTGGCCTTTTTTCTATACGAACCAGCATTAAAATACATCATCTTTCTCTGTATACCTACACAAAACGGTTTATTTTTTCACAAAAGCATTGAACTTTATCGGGAAGAGGGGCAAGTAGATGAGAAAAAATATTTCTATAAAGAGAACGTGGTATGTATGCATGTATGTACATATGTATATATACATATACACATATTTACTTATATATGTGCATGTGTATGAACATGTGAAGGGAAAGGTGGTGGGTAGAACATTATGAAGCTGAAAGTTCTCCATATTGTTTTTTAACTTGATTAATAATGGCCTCGATAAAACTATAAATATTCACAAACACATGCATCATAGATAAATATACATATATGTATGTATGTATATACATATGTACGTTGTATGCCATAAACTTGTTTGATTAATTATGGCATGAATTTTAAAATTTCGTACGATTTTACTCAATACGCTTTTTTATTTCGATAAAAAGTAAAAATCTTATGAAGAAGCAAAACTTTCAACACGTGAAATTTTTACTTAAGCCAATTAAACGAAAGAAAAAAACTAGTCAATGCAAACAATGACCTACTTGCATCCATACATACATATGTATGTATATATGTACATACATATTTACGTATGTACACAGCTATGTACATACATATGTATCTATGCATACACTAGACTGGTCGTTAGAAAAGATTTTTTTCCTATTGATGAAACAAAAAACCACGATCTAAACTTATTTGTTTGGTAATATCATGCTTATTTTGAAGGCTTCCAATTAAATATGCTTGATTTTCATTGAAAATTATCAAAGAAGATATCTAAACCTTTCGAACGGCACTACTTTTATAAAAATCGGATAACCCGCTCCAAAGTTACTAAATTTTAAATATTATTTTGGAAATTTGGATATCTCAGAAGTTTTTTATAAAAAAAAAATTGGTTTTATTAAAATTTGAATAACTTGGGAATTCACCCCACTGAAAAGCATTAAGACCAACTATAGCACGGTCTTAATTATGGCATTGCTAAACATACGAATTTTAATCAATAGAATCCTGGGCTCATAGTTATGGTATTCTGGGACCGGAGTATATAGGAGTGAAATTCTAAGGAAATCGCTCTCAGGCTAATGTCACAATTGCCTGCGCCCTATAAAAGCTTGGTAAGTCTCAAAGTACTTTCGAAGTTCATCATCAGTGAGTTATTGATGCAGATTCGGATGTCATTTCCAGGTTAGCTCTGGCTCTTTCCGCTCTGGCTCTGGCAGGAAGATTCATTAGTTCTTTTCATCAAACCTCCGCTTGTATGCATGTGAAGAAATTATAATCGAAAATAGAAAAGTTGTTGGATTTCTTAGACCATGTGTTAAACGCAAATCCAAGCCGCAAAAAAGATCGTAACACTCTTAGCCAAGGAAAACAAATAAAAGAAGAAGAAGAAGAAGGCGACTATCCCACATAAGTATGCAAACCAGCTGGGAATAGTGAATATATTGTACCCAGTAAGACGGGTGTAAGCACGGCTGGTAAACCACATCGGAATATTAAAGAAGTCCTGACTAGGTTAAGGTTAGGCACAATACTTAGAAAAAGAAGGCAATATGAATAGGTGCTTTGGTTGTTAAAACTTGCGAGGATGCTTCCTATGCTGATATTCTCAGATAAGTGAAGAAAGACCTTAACCTGAATAATCTTGGCCAAAATATTAAAAATCTCAGGAAGACTGAGGAAGGTGACTTGTTGTTGGAGTTGAGTAAGCCCGCGCATCAAAACACAAGTGACTTTAGGTCTCCATTACATGAGGTTAGGGTCGATATTAAGGATCTTTCTCAGTCTTCCTGATATTTTTCATATTTTTGCCCAAATTATTCCGGTTAAGGTCTTTCTTCACTTATCTGAGAAGATCAGCATCTATGTATGAGGTAATCTCTAAGGAGGACGCCTATGAAGTCTTCATATTTCAATTCATGCAGCCTTCTTCAATTAAATCATTAAGGTAGAGCGTACGGAAGAGCACAAACTGCCACCATTAGCCAGCTGACTGGTAGAGATGGCGAAGATACGTATTGGTTGGGTCATATGCTGAATACACGAAAACGTAACACGAAGAAGGTGCTATAAATATCTTGATTATGGGTATAGAGCCCGAAAATTGTAAGAGGCAATTACATTCGATGTGGCGAAATCGGTCACAAAATTGGAATGTGATCCAATAAACCGACGTGCTTGCTTTGTAGGAACGAAACAGACACCGTAGTGACCTTGTCATATGATGTGCAGTTTGTCCGTACTACAAAAGAGCGCTACAGAAACTTTGAGTTTAAAACAAAACTTAAAGTAACAAAATGCGAATACTATAATCTCAATCACTGCCAGAAAGCCCAAAGTTTTTTAAGCAAAGTGTTCGAGATGTATATGTGTATGTGCTGAGTGAGCCATATAAGACCACAGGATCTGTAAATTGGGTTTCTGACTTCAGCACTTTAACACTACGAGATAAAATAACATCACAATGTGGATATGACCGAGCCACTGTCTCTGGCGTCGCACTACACAGCTTCTATATTCCTCCTAGGTATTCTATAGAGGACTTTCGAATCATAGTTGAGAATATAGATCCAGCTACCAAAAACCCTGTCACAATAGCAGATGACTTCAATGCGTGGGCTGTTAGATCGGACTGGGCTGTCGCTTGACAAACACAGGAAGCAGAGTACTCTGGGAAACCTTTTCTGCACTGAGCATAGTACTCATGAATAATGGGGTGATAATGGATCAGCAATTAAAAAATTTTTGAATTTGTTATTGTTTTAAATGTAATTGTGCGAAACAAAGAACTCTTTCGACATCGGCGAACAGGCAGTTATAACCAAAGCGATCATAGATGTACAAGATGAACAGTACTATTGTAATCAGGAAGCTTTGCAGGATGGAAGTTAAATACTTTTGATATAGAGAACATGGAACTGAATGGCTCAGCTTTAGATATGGCAGTACAATTAGTAAGTCACATCACAGGGGTGTCTAATGTAGCTACATATGTTTGATAAAGCGTAAAAGGTTAGCAACTAACCCACCAATCTACTGGTTGAATGACGAGATTGCTAGCATGTGGTTGGAGTGTATAAGTGCCGGAAACCAGTATACAAGAAGGCGAGTTAGTTTAGGAAAGGGCTAAAGATGTCAATTCGTATGATGATGTATAGGTGTTCATTAATGTATGCGATGAAGCATACAGCAATCCTTGGGATCTTCCATATAAACTGCTAACAAAGAAACTTAAATGACTTGGTACATCGCTGCCAACAAGAGAGACTATCCTCAAGGAAATTGTAGATAATTTCTTTCCCCAACAGGAAACTCCAACATGGCAACACAGTTAACCGACAGAATTTTTCGACATTCCTACGGTTGCAATTTCCGAGATAGAATATGCTGTCTCAAAATTTAAAGAGAAGGAAAGTATAATATGTAGAAGATTGAAAGTTTGTGTTTAAGCTAACCGTGGTTCATCAGAGAACTCTTTGGCTTCAGGAAATCACGATCAACAGTAGATGCTATTAAAGTTATAATAGAAACTACTGCTCGTGATAGCCAAGTAAAGAAGTGGAGAAATGGCACAAAAGAGATTTGTGTAGTTGTAACCCTAGACGTAAAGAACGCCTTCAACATGGCAAACTGGAAATGTATTGGTGATGCCTTGGCTATATTAGACATCCCAGGATATCCACTGGCAATTATATAGGACTATTTTCGAAATAGATGCGAGTTAGTTTATGATACTTTTAAAGGTATAAGGAGACGCAAGATCATTGGCGAGGTGCGTGCCTCAAAGATCAGTACTTGGCTCACTATTGTGGAATGTCATGTACGATGGAGTGTTAAGTTTAAATCTACCTGAGAAGGTAAAGATAGTTGGATTCGCAGACGACACGGCGTTAATATGTGAAGCAAAAGAGTTACTAGAGACAAAAACCATTACAAACGCCAATACTCATATCGTAAGATCATGGCTGAGATCAATGGATTTAGGTCTAGTTGACCATAAAACAGAAGCAGTTCTGATTAGTTGTCGAAAAACTAGGGAAACCAATAGGCTAAATATTGGCACGCGTAGCGTAGAATCCAAGACAAGTCTAAAATAGCTTAGAGTAATGATTGACACACGTCTATCTTCTTATGAGCACTTGCATTAGGTTCCAAAGCAAAATATCTGGAGAGGAAATTGCTTCAAAGAAATTTTAAGAAAATTGCAGAAGCAAAAGTTGACTCATATGGACAGGGACTTACTGTCATAATATTGTGAGTGTATATGCAAGATAGATCAACATCAGGTAGTCGCAAGAGAATTCGCCGTGGAGAATTTACATTTGAGCTGTCAAAAAAGCAGTTACATTAACACTGCTGACACGTTAAATGTGTAAACATTTTCGTAAGCAGCTGGGCTCTTGCGGCCACCTAGTATGAATTCGCCTTGTGTATATGTATCTATATGAGCGCATTTACATTAGGGGCGATGTCGCTGGCGACAAAGATTGGCGACTCGTACTTGTTGGTGAGAGGAGTATAGAAGATAACGGCGTAGTCAAAGACGCACGAATGAAAATTGAAGCGACAATTTGACACTTCTCTTTTACATCTCTCTCTCTCTCTTTCTTTCTTATTTTTGTTTTGCTATATATTGGCGGTATTGCCAATTCTGCTTACTTGTTATGAAATATCTCCAATTACGAATAAACTTAAGAATAAAAAACATTAGCCAATTGAACGTCAAAAAGTCCCCAGAATGCACAGTGATTGAGAAGGGACTCCAAAAGAGAACGTAAGCATTGTTGCAGCGACATCACCCTGAATGTAAATCAGCTTCATATAATTATCTGTAAAATTATGCATCTTGTTGCATAGTCAACGTTCAGACGATGCAAGTCTTATTGATTAGCTTCTGATTTTATAGGCGAGAGAGGCATGTTCTCATGAAATTCGTTTTGCTTTCTCATTCGTAATGTAAAAAACGCGCACATTCATTCACATGTGTATACATTCATGCAGAAGAAAGAAACATTTAAGCAATAAGACTTTCATCGTCTGAACGCCAAAGAAAGTTCAAAGAAGAAAAAGTAAGAAGCTGATCACTAAATCAACGTTCAAACGATGCAAGTCTTATTGATCATGTTCTTACTTTTTCTTCTTTGAACTTTCTTTAGCGTTCAGACATTGAAAGTCTTAACGCTTAATTGTTTATTTCTTTTGTATGAATGTATACACAATGTGAATGAATGTGTGCGTTTCTTACATTACGAATGAGAAAGCAAAACGAATTTCATGAGAACATGAGGTTGTGTACCCGTTTCTTTCCTCTTGCCTCTCTCGCCTACAGAATAAGAAGCTGATCAATAAGACTTACATCGTCTGAACGTAGATTAAGACTTGCATCGTTTGAACGTAGACTCATTTAAAGAGAAATACAAAACTTTTAATCAAGGCGAATTCATAACAGGTGGCCTCGACAGATCAGGTGATTATTTTTTACTTATTTACGCCGCTAGTATTTTTGCTCTAGTTCGGATGTCTCAAATGCTTTATTGACATATTTTTTTAAAGCCAAAGTTGGAATTAGCCTTGAGTTTAGTTTAGGGATGTCGAAAAACAATTATTTTTTAACGACCAGTTTAATTTACATACATACATACTTACATATGTATGTATGTACATAGATATATAGTATACAAAAAACAATGAATATAATTGACAAAGAATTTATTTAATACTACTCGGTACTAGATATGCACTTATCGCTCATTTACGATAAGATCGCCTTAACTAAAAGAAACTGGTTTTAGAGAAAACGAATTTAACGTTTTCAACTTACTCAGGCCTAAAGGTACTTTTGCACACTATGTATTTTACAGTGGCTTTGTCAGTTTTACGATCCAGCTGTAATTGGGCATGTCTTTCAAAATTGACAATTTACAGACGGTTTACTATTTTTGCTTACGTTTTTAGTTTCATCTGTCATAACCTATAATAGTTCAAAACAGCTTTTTTGTTTTTGTATTTAATTGTATTTAAGTTAATTAAAAGCTTTGTTTTTTTACTTGCTTTTATACTTGTCGAATCACAAATACTATGTTCTTGGAGTGCCACAAATAATTGACATGCAAAACAGCTGATGTCAGGTGTTTTGTCAGTTCAAAATACAACACGCTCTAATTGAAAATTTTTACGCTGTAAATTCAGGCTGACATTTACAGAAGCAAATTTTCTTAGCTTTTACACACCATGTCTGAATTTTGCAGTGGGAAATTTGACAAGAAGAACACTGTAAAATACATAGTGTGTGTAAAAGTACCTTTAGTGGAAAAATGTAATAATATTCTCCTCTCCAGAAATGAGCATACAAGATACAATATATTAACCAAGGCGAATTCATACCATGGCGATTTACACAAACAAAAATGCACGTTGTTGTTGTAATTGTTCCCCTAGTGCTGCCACCTGGTATGAATTAGTCTTGATATTAACACAAGCTGAAGAGCCATCAAGGTAGATCAACACCAGGTAGTCGCAAGTGAATTCGCCGTGGAGAATTTACATTTGGGGTGTCAAAAATGGTGATACATTAACACTGCTGACAGGCCAAATGTGAGCCATAAGATGGAGAAGCATATTGTATGTGAGTTATAAATTTAAAAAAAGTGTGTTTTATGAGTTATGACAGTCTTAAAGTAAATAAGCGAAACGTAGTTTGTTTGTGCTCAAACAAATAAAATTTTTTGGCGTCTCCCATGTAAATATATATGCATGGATGTATATGGGTGCACGTACATATTTACAAGACCACACCCTAAAACCCAACTGCCTTTTTCGAAATTTGTTTATATAAAACAAGCAACTCTAGCGTTCCATTAAAAAGTAAAATAGTACAACATAAAAACGGAATACAAATAACACAGCTAAGCGAATATAAATATATGAATACATAGAAAACACAAAGTTTTCCCTTTAGAACACCGAACTAAGCATTCTTCGAATTTTCGACTGATTTGATATGACTAGAACAAAAATCTGAAGAAAATCCCTTAAAAGTGTAATTTTTTATACGAAAGCTACTTTCTTATTTTTGTAAAATATGTAAAAAATGTTCGAACAGCGTTAAAAAAGGCTATTTACGCCTCCAATCGGCGCTACAACATTAAATAATAACAAACACGAACATAATTTAAGCCTAAGAGTGGCATTTTTTTTACATTAATTCATATTCGATAAGTTCATAGCTAATTTCGAATTTTTGAACATGCTTTAAAATGATCAGAATCTACAAAAAATCTTGAGAAAAGTAAAAAAAAAAACGAAAAAGTTGTTCCTAAGCGAAAATTATTGTTTTACTTATTTAGAAAATTCGAAAACTTAATCTTTTCGAATTTTCAAGCAAGTCTTAAAAATATCAGATAAGCTATATTTAGAATATTCGAAAACACGTTCGAAAGCTTAATTTAAGGTTAAAAACTAGCTACTTTCTAAGTCAATACATATTTGAAACATATAATTTCTAGCTATTTTCGAATTTCCGAACATATTTCTATATGAACAAAACTTCCTTAGAAATGTGAAACGTTTTTCTTGTTCGAAAATTGTTTGTCAACTTATTTAAGAATTTTGATTCTTGATTCAACTGGGTCATTTCTAACTAACTGCCTGTGCCACAATGTCGACAAGAAAATATATGTCTTTCGTGTATTTCTATTGAAAACAATAATAAAACACTAAAGTTTGTTTTTGTTTTCAATATAAATATGAGAAAGAAAATGTCCTATCGACATTGTGGGACACGCAGTTCATTTCGAACATTTCTTAAAACTATGAGAACTTGCCAAAAATCTAAAAAGAAGTCCTTAAAAATATTATCAAAACTTGTTAAGAGTTTTGGGGAAGCCCTTTATCAATTTTCGAATTTTCGAACATGTCTTAAAATTATCAGAACTTGCTAAAGATCCTGGAAGAAGTCCTTAAAAATACGAAGAAAAAAATTTGCTATTCGAAAATAGTTTTTTTCTTATACAAAAAATGCGTAAACAAATTCGAATTTTCAAACAAATGTAAAAAGCGGCTCAACAAACAATTAATAATAATAAAAAGCCCTAACCTAAGCCTAAAAATTTAAGTTTTCTTTTTTTTAATAAAGATTTGGTGAATTCCAAGCTAATTTCGAATTTTCGAACATGCTTTAAAATGATCAGAATGAATAGAAAAATGTGCAGAAAAATCCGTAAAAGTACGAATAAGAGAAATTCTCATTTTAGGTAGGTATATAAAATATGGAAAAACAAATTCGAATCTTATTCTTAATTCAAACTTAAAAAAGACACTTTTAAGCCACTGAGCCGGAGCTAAAGCAATAAATATAACAAAAACCCTTAATTTAAGCCTAAAAATTAACTTATTCTATGTTAATACATATTTGGTAAGTTGAAAATTAATTTCGAATTTTCGAATATGCTTTAAAGTTCTTAGAATTTGCCAAAAATGTGAAGAAAAGCCTTTAAAAATACTAAGAAAAATGTTTTTAAGCACTGAAATATTCAAGAACATACTGGAGTTTTCAAATTTATTGTAAATTTATTTAAAAAATTATCAAAAATCTTTTAAAAAACCAAGAATATTACGTCATGCAAGAGAGATTGCTAAAATTTTGCAAAACAAACACAATTTTCTTATTTTTAATTAAGTATCCAGTTAATTACCTTATTTCGACAATTCTAACTCACCCAAAATATACATATTTCTCTTTCCAAAACTTTATCTAAAAAGAAAAAATATATTACTTTTGTTAATTTTCAAGTTTTAGCCAATTGAAAACTGGTTTTTTATGAAATTCTTATTAGAAATTTTAATGGATTTGCAATATGTGCATATGCACATAAAGATGTATATACATATCTTTGTACATATAGTAATTGAATACATACATATGTATATACTTGAGTCTATGACTTTGTAAGTTAGTGTGCGTATGTGTGCATTGATTATGCTATTTTTGAAGTTTGGCGCCACTTGAAGGACATTTTAATTATGACATTTATAATAGGTAATAACTACATACATATGTACATATAAAAAACATTTTGATAAGACAACCACTTGTAAAATTAGTCCCTGTCCACACGTGAAATTTTTGTTGCAGCAATTTTTCTTTTTTTTTTGGTGAGAAAGAGCGAGAGAAAAATAGATGAGGTTTTTACTTCTATTTCACCAATCTCCCACAAATTTAAAAATTGCTGCAATAAAAATTGTCACGTGTGGACCGGGACTTAGCAAGTAACTTACGAAACAGTTTGTAAATATAGTTACCCAGAAAACATTTTTTGTCGTCATGGCTGAAGTCAGAAAAAACCTTAAATTTTACCAACCGAGTTGTTTAAATTTCCCTCAGAAATTTGGCAGAATAGTTGGCTGGCAGTTTTGTGGCACGACGTTTCTGCACACTTTTGAAATATTATCCGATTAATCAGACTATTAACTGAAGGCCATTTAATTTCCTTTAAGACATTTAACAAAATAGTCTGCACACTTTCTGATTTACGTCTTACGACTTTTAGCAGTCACTTCTGCACATTGTCTGATTTTAGTTTTCGTAATAATTCTCATTTATTTCTTGAGAGTTTGTGCATAAATGTTTGAGTTTTTAAGCTTATAATATATAGGTAAATGGTTTCTGACAAGCAGCAGAAAAATGCATGGCACAAAAAGAGTCAAAGAAGTCTTGCGAGATTTTTATACTATGTGCGAATTTTATATGACATTTCTGATAGATTTCTAAATCTGTTTTTAGACTATCCTACAAGCTGTTCGACGTCTGTAGAAAATGCAACCCTGATGGAAATTAAAAAGAAAAAACAATAACAACGCATTATATCAGAGTTGCATTTTTACCTAGAAGTCGAACAGCTTGTGGGATAGTCTAAAAACAGCTTAATCGGCATCTTGTGAAGACTCTGTGGCCGAATTTGGACCGAAATCGTCATAAAATGTTTGCTGGGTACTTACATATGTACATAGAAAATTCCAAAATAGCAAAAAGGGAACAAAAAGTTTACATACATGCAAATGTTTTTTTTTTTGCAATTGGAAATTTTGAAAAATTTCAAATGATAGGCATTTAATACTTTTTGCAAATATATAATTAGAAATGTAGGCACATACATATTAATTAAGATGCTGTAAAACCCAGCAGATCTGTTGATTTAATAGAAAATAATGTTAAATTATTATATGTATGTACATACATACATACATATGTATGTATGTATATACTAGTGATGTTACGAATATTCATATTCGTATTGTATCTGAAATTTGGCTGACATCTTTACTGAGTGTTGGGGTTTTGGTATCTTCGCGGCGTTCACTGTTGCCTTTGCTTTACGGGGAACTTTTTGGATCTGGGGAGATTTCTATAAAAGTTTTTGCGAATCCGGGAAACTTCTGGGACTTTCGGGAGATTTTTGTAAAAGTTTTTGGCAATCCGGAGAACTTCTGGGATTTTTGGTAGATTTTTGTAAACGTTTTAGGGAATCCTGGGAATTTGTGGGATTTTGGGGAGATTTTTGTAAATTTTTTTAGGAGTCCGGGGAAACTTCTGGGATTGTGGGAAGATTTATGCAAAAGTTTTTAGGAGTCCGCAGAACTTCTGGGATGTCGGGAAGATTTTTGCAAGTTTTTTAGAATCCGAGTAACTTCTAGGATTTTGGGAAGATTTTTGTAAACGTTTTTTAGAATCCGGGAAACTTCTGGGATTTGGGGAGATTTTTGTAAAGTTTTTGGCAGTCGGGGGAACTTCTGAAATTTCGGCGAGACTTTTTCCAAGTTTTGGGGAATTCTTAGACCAGTTTTGTGTCTAAGGGTGGTGTCCTAGCTTAGAGCAGGTGTCTCGGCTAAACACCAGATGCCTCGGCTAAATTCTTGAGAAATATCACTTCAGTATCTTCCACTCAATATTTAAAAAAGTATTAATTTTTGTAAAAAAAATATGTCTGCTATGAAATACTGTTTCTTAAGATTATTTTTTATATATTTTTTTAATATTAATCTTAAAATGGCATTTGTTTTTGCTTCCATTCTTGGTTTTTGTATATGTGCTCTTTTCATTAGATTCTCACGAAGCAAGACATGATTTGATTCTCTAAAAGCTGTTTGTTGTTTTCATTTGTTTTGCTTTGCTTTCAGTTTTAGCAATAGTTTGAGTGAGTTTAGTGTTATGAATTACTGTGAATTGAAATTCAAATGGCTTGTTGCAGATGACTAGTAGGTATATACTTTTTAATTAAAAGTATGCATTACAGGTTTTATACATATTTTAATTATTTTATTAACGCTTCATAAAAAAACTTATAAAAACTTTCTTATCGAATTGTAAAACCAGTTTTTTTTAAATAAAATTTTAATAAAATATTTATTTGATTTATGTACATACATATGTACAACATACATACACATGTACATATACACATGTATGTAGGTACACCCAGCAAACATTTTTGCTTATTTCGGCTAGAGAGTCTGCACAAGATGCCGAACTCGGTACAAAAATGTGCCGAAAATCATATGAGTGGCTGACAAGAAAGTGAAACTCTTTGCCTGAGAAGATTGTAAGAACTTTGCCGAAATCAAGGCGAATTAATAGCAGGTGGCCGTATCCCCATAACAATCCGCAGGCCAGGCCGCCTTATACAAATTAGCCAATCTGTCAAAAACAAGGGAAGAAGGTAAATTCAAAGCGAATTAATACCAAGTGGCCTTATTAGTGCAACAAGAACTATCATTCACCAAACTGTTATGTTAAATGCATACATAAAAAGTTTTTGTTTAGTTTTTTTATATAGAGTTTGACACTTTACTATAATATTCGCACGAGTTGACTGATAACGTTCGAATATCGTTCGAAAAGAATTGTAAAATCACCTCAACAGGCATGTTTCGATATTAACATTTTCTATCTTATACTAAAGGTGGATTCACCCATTGTTTCCGAACAAAATTTTTGTCCGGATAAAATTTGTTTCTGATAGTGTTTTGCAACACGATTCATCCATTACGAACAATTTGTCTGGAAAATCAAAGCTACCATATGTTATATGTAAATAACAAATAAATATCTTGGACAACATTTTTTAGCAATTGGATAAAATATAAGTGTTTATGTTATTAACTATTAAAATAAATACTATGATATTACTTGAATGGCACATTTATAGAAATAAAACAAGAAATGAAAGAATTGCTATAAAAACATTATTTCATGTGGCAACTCAGTTCCACTTTGTCCGGACAAAAAATCAAATTAAACCAATTAAAGCTGAGAATGTTCCGAAAAAATTATTTCTCTTCTTTTCTCTCTCTCACAAAGAGAGACGTCAAACTACAAAAGGGCATAATACACAATCAATCAGCTTGATGTCAGATTCGTGTACGTGTGCTTGACGAAAAATCAAAACCAATTAGATTTTCCATCAAGCGTCGTCGGTGTCACTAATACTAACGAAATTTCACACATACTATTACCACGCTTGTCAAGCATGTTGACTGTGTATATTGCCCTATATAAAAAATATTTTGTCCGGACAAACATTTTGTTCGGAAAGAATCGGTGAATCCAGCTTAACAGGACAGTGCTCAGAATTTCTTTTGATGTTCACAAAATATGTGTAATTTTTTTAAACTAAATTCAAGAATTTTGCCAAACTTAATGATGCTGCGGGCACCTCTATGTCATGTACCAAACGAAATTTTCTGTGTTGTGGGAGTTAAAAGAGCCACTTTTTGCAGGTATTAAAAAGCGCTTGCTCAATAAAAAAAATCGGTCACCCTAATATACATACATACATCCATATATCTACATACATACATTGTATGTAGGTAGACAGTTTAATTTTATTATTTATGAAAGTTTTGTTAAGCTTAAAAAATTAATGAGGAAATACACTGTAATTTAATAAAGATTTTATATACACATAGGCACAAACACATAAACCGGAAACTATGGTGGATCGACTGACATTTGTCTAACGGGAGAGTGGGAGGATAAAATATAAGCTACATATGTATGTACATAAGTACATACATAAGCAGTGTGACCATATTAGATTTTTTAGAGCTAAATTTAGCTTTATTTTTCCCCATTTAGCTTAAAATATTTCATTTAGCTTTTAGCTCTTTTTTATCTTTTTTTTAAGAATTTAGCTTCTTCTAGCTTTTTATAAGTTCAAATTGCATGTAATTAATTTGTTTCTTGGAATAAATAAAAATGTCTTCTAGAATAAATTTATGTGTGGAACAATAGCGGAAATCACTCTTGGTAGCATATTTGCATCTCTAAAAATTATCATTGCTTGGCTACAAGGAATGAGAAAAAAGAGTAGTTTGGTTGTATTTATGCACTTACATATGTATATAAAAAGTGACGACGATGGAGGTGGTAGAAAGAAGTCATTCATCGTTAATTAATTGTAGGTATTTTGTTGTGAAAGAAAAACTTTGTTTTACGTTTTTTTTATTTATTTCCATTGTACGCACATATGTACATATCATGATGACATAATATAGGTGGTATTACTACGCCAGATGGCAATTTTTGCTCGAGCATTTTTTGTCGAGACTCCTGTCAAAGTCTTGTTTACATGCATAATGCATTAAATACATTCGCCACAGCAGGCTACCGACTACAACCTGTCAAAAATAGAATACATGTGTGTATATGAAAATGATTATTTTCACGACTGCACGGCTACACGACTGCAGGTTGTTGTCCATGCTACTTCTGTCGTGTAGTCAAATTAAACTAATTTCTATTTTTGTTGGCTACAAAACAAAAACAGTGTTGACAGTATAACAAAATATGTTAAGCAAATTAGTGATTAGAAATATTTTTTATTGAAAAATAAAAGAAAATTACAAAATTTAAATGTGATAATATATATGCATCAAGAATTTTTAAATAAATAAACTATTTGTTTTGTTATATAGAATATTGACTTAAGTCAAAAATACCAACTTCATTGAAAATTAAAAAAATCACAGGATAATAGCCCTTTTTAACCTAAAAATTTTACTATAATTCATTTTGGTGCTCTCTCTTGATTCCGGAGTTACGGAGTTCAAAACTTTAATATATTTTGATCATAAGTCCTACAATATAGAACGGATTTAAACGATATATACTACGTTTATACGCACGGGTTATATGCAAATAAAACTGTAAATTGTTGCCATATAATTGTTTTATTGCGACTTATTAACTTGCAAATAAAATGATTGGTGCTGGCTGCACCGCTTTGTTAATAAAAAGCAATAAATAGAAAAATATTTCGCGAAAAATATTGATAGAAGAAAATAATGACAATTAAAACAAATAATTGTTTGTTCCTTTATACATTTCAACTATTTTTTTTTTTTGTAAAATACAAACGTCTTCTATAAAGTGCTACCAAGTTTTTGTATTTTGATATGCCATATAAACAGTGAATTAACTTATTTGCAAATATTTTTATTTGCGAATAGTACGCGTATAATATTTCAAAATGCTTTAAAACACCTTTCTACTGGTATATACAATTTTTAAATCCATTAACACATTGCGAGCAAAATGGAATTTAAAACATTTTTTATATGACTTCTCACGTAAAAGCACCATTATCTTAAAAACTGGCCGATACAATCGTACTTAAATATGTATTTCGTTTAATAGAAAGCGTTCCAAGCTTTCACAAACAAAAAAAACTTTCAAACAAAAAATTATTTTGAAAATCGGTTCACAAATGACAGAGTTATACAAAGGGAGGGGGGGATGCAAATTTCCCCACCGATTTTCCAAAAAAAAATTGTGGGTAGAATGTGCAAGCAAACCCTTTCAAGCAAAAATAACTTTGAAAATCGGTTGACAAATGACAGAGTTATGCTTGGGGGGAGCAAATTTCACCACCGGTTTTCGAAAAAAGATTGTGAGGCCAAAATGCAAGCAAAACCTTTTAAACGAAAAAATAATTTTGAAAATCGGTTGACAAATGACAGTTATGCACTTATGTTGCAAATGTCCCCACCGATTTTTGAAAAAAATTATAAAATGCAGACAAGCCCTTTCAAAAAAAAATAAAAAATTTTGAGAATCGGTTGACAAATTGCAGAGTTATATATGTATGTGCAAACATTTAAAAATACACACGAATTGATAACCTCTTTCTTTTTGTAATTCGGTTAAAAAAAGGATATCGTCAAAATATCACAAGGAAGATAAAAAGATTTAATATTTTGAAAAATGTTATTTGAAGATTCGTAAAAACATACAAATTATACAGAAACCGCTACATACATATGTACATACTAAAGCTGACAGCTTGTGTCCTAAGATTATTGCTCTGGCTTGTGTTTGAACATCAATTTCAAGGCGAATTCAGTACCAGGTAGCCTTATCATCACAGATGATCATCAGCTGATTAATCCCCATCAGTCAAACTCTATATAAGAAAAGAGAAAAACTTTAACCCGAACTGTCAAAGCACATATAAAAATAGTCCTACACCTACTTTGTATGTGTGTTGTTTTGATGATAAGGCCACTTGATATTAATTCGCTTTGATCAATTTAAATAAAAATACAAATAGAACATGAAACGTTAAAATAGAAGAAAAATATGTCTTGGAATATAAAAAAATGTTTTTTTTTTGGATTTAATTTCGTGCATGTTGTGTCGTGTTCGTGTTTTTGAAAGTTTTGGGCGTTTGTCTTGGACAGCCGGGATTTGCGTTCGTGTCGTGTTCGCAAATGCCATAGACAACTAACTAGACCCGTCACTATACAACAACATTACGAAGATTGTATGAAATAGAAAGCAAATCTTATTTTTTAACTATCTCATTCATACAATCTTAGTAAAAACAACAAAATCATGTAAAATTGCATAACGCATGAGAACAGCCTTTTTTAGCTGTCAAAAGTGAGTATTCTGTTCCATATTCTGTGGCAAATGCCGACACGCGCCCATCTCTACATATGAGTACTCTGCAGCAGAGAAACGAGTCGATGCAAAATTATCGACGGCGGCGGATGGGCAGATTTTGGGTCGGCGGCTTCGCGCCGCTAGAATTTTCGGCGACTCAGCTATTTACAGATATTTTATGAAAAAGGTAGTAAAAAACAAATTCCGAAAAAATAGTCAAATTTATAACCCTGTCGCGAATAAATTAAACAAACTCGGCGGCTAGTTTTGAGCCGATGTAATCGGCGGCGGCGCAATAGTTAAAAAGGCAATTGGCAGAGGCGCGCCATCGGCTCAAATTGACTGGCTTGTTTCTCTGCTCTGCAGCCCTCTGGTTAAAGTGGCTGCTAACACATCAATATTCTGCTTCAATATATGTGTTTGTGTGCGTTTGTTTACAGAAAATTGTTACACATATACGGAGGGGAAATATTGAAGAATATCAAAAAGCTTTTGATTTTCATACAAACGCACACAGCACATATGTATATTGAAGCTAAAATATTGATCCGTCTAGCAGCCACTTAAGATACCCACTGATAGGATCCAAAGTTATGGTACTACATATTTGCTTGTGGCGGTTTCTTTAATATAAGTCAACTTACCTTAAACAAATATTTTTGATTTAAAGGTATTTTGTTAACGTTTTTGTTCTAGTTAAGTGAACTCGGGAACATATCGTACCACTCCTATTTTCACTAGTCATAAAACAAGTACATATCGCTCATTAATTTCAATAATGTCAAAACGCAAAATTAATAATCATATCGTTCTTTAGAGTGTGTAAAAATATCTTGTGAAGTAATACCTTGAGAGAATTTACTTTTATTCTTCCATTAAGTATGTAAAATGAAAACTTTAAGTCGTTTTCTGCAAAACTAGTTTTTTGAGTTATGACACTATTGAAGTAAATAAGCAATACGTACTTACATAAGTTGGACATTAGATACAAAATTCCCTGTAGGGTCTTAAACAAAATATTTTTACACCACCACTTTTATGGACTTTAGTTTAATAAATATTTTCTTGTTTTTATTTTGATACACTAATTTTTATTTAATTTATTTTAAAAATATTTCATTGATCACCAACCACTATTTTGATCATTAAAAACTGACCACTGACTGAATTGCGAAAGCAAAATAAAAACAAAATTAAAATAACAATACATTGTTGCAAAAAAGTACTAAGATTAAGGTACCAAAGGGATACATGTTTGACATACCCTGCAAAAATTATTGGTCCATTTTACATAGGGGCCATTCACATATTACGTAACGCTCCAGGAGGAAGGGGTTTAACGATTGTTTACGGATTATATATGTACTTTATACTGAAAATTTTGTAAAAAGCATTACGAGGGGGGGTTTATAAAACCTTCGAAAATAGCGTTACGTAATATGTGAATAGGCCCATAGTTGAAATGGAGTAGTTACAACATAGTTCTATGTAATTGTAGTTAAGCGAGAAGTGATCGCGTTTTAACCATTGTAAATAACATAACCTATCGTTAAAACACGAACACTTTAGTGCTCCATGAAGTAGTGACATGGACTAGTTTCAAAACTAGCCTAATGTATGTAAGTGCTCCATGGAGTAGTTACATAGCAGTAGTTTTTTGGGTAGCCCGATGTAATGCAAAGCTGGACTACATAGTCCAGTCCTAGGACATCGCAATGTTAAGTGGACCATGTTTATTGCATACATTTGGACCACTTTGTAACTATTCCTGGTCCCTTTTGGAGTACTCTATACATGCGTGCATGGAGTAGTCGCGTTTTTTAATAAATACTTTTTTATTAACCAAGTCCGCCTTATGTTAATTAATATGTACATATATATGGATGTATATACATATTTATGTATGTATGTACATACATATGTATGTAAAGTTGGTGACGTTTAAAGTACAGTTTTATTAGTAATTTATTAGCAAGAAAAATAAAGCGAAAGACGAATAAAGAAATAAAGTTTGGATAACAAATATGTATGTATGTACATACTATGTACATGTACATTTGTATGTACATACATATATGTATATGCATGTATACATATACATACATACATATTTATGTATGTACAAACATACATATCGATGGTCTCAAATAGAAAGGCCCTATCTCGTATTTTGTACGAAATTGAGTTTTTCAGTGATTCCAATATATTTCACGCAGATGCACCTATAAAAAAATTAAAAAAAATTATCTACATATTATTATATTTTTACCTTTTCCTGTAAAGTTACATTTATTTGAGCTAGGGCCTTTCTTCTTGTGACCAACGATATGTATGTACATGCATAGCTTATGCTGACTTTAGATGACATGTATTTTACATCTGACTTGTCAAATTTCCCACTGCAAAATTCATACATGCCGTGTGAAACGTATGAAACAGTATACAGAAGCAAAGTCATATGAAAAATTTTCACTTACTCTGCAGTTACACGTTCAAGAAATTGCTCTCAAGTTGATCACACGTATTGCTTGTTAAAATACTTTAAATTGACGCTATGACGTAGGCTGTAAGCAACTTGATAGTCAATTTTGTTTTCAAGATGCCGTCGTCAAGGAATCAACAACGAAACAGTAAAACCCGGTTATAACGAATTTTCGGTTGTAACGATCTAAGTCTAAAGTGCCGACGTTTCGGTTGCCATTTTCATACAAAAATAATTCGTAATAGCGAATTCGTAGTTAACGAGTCCTCGTTTGTATCGAACTACGCTTATTACGAACTTGTCATGGACCGGTTTTTTTGCTGTTTGCACAAAGTTCGTTATAGCTGAGTCTTTCTGTAATTTACTTACAATAATAGAGATCAGCTGTTTAAATTGAACGAAAAATTGAAACAAATCTTGAAAGCAAAATTGAAATCAAGTTGGTAGTCAATTTCCAATTATGTGAGTGTGTTAGTAAAAAAGTGTGAATGTATTGAAACTTGAAACAAAAATTGAAACAAAACTTGAGCGTGTAACCTCCAAGTTAGAGCGTGTTCTATTTTCATCTGACAAGGCATATGTCATCAGCTGTATTAAATTAACAAAAGTGTGGTTTGGCGAAAAAACATTAAAAAGCATAGAGCGCTTTATATATTTATGAAAATTGTGCTAAAACTCAGCTGTTGTGAACACTCAGAGGTTATGTCAGATGTAATTGCACATGAACGTGTGAAAGCAAAAATTATAAACCATCTGTAAATTGACAATTGCACATGAACGTGTGAAAGCAAAATTTATAAAGAATCTGTAAATTGACAATTTTAACAAACTGCGAAGTTACATATGTATGTATGTATCATACACCTGACAAGCCATATTTAAAAAATCAGCATTGGTAGCAGAAAATTGGCGACGTTGCCAAGCTACAGTTTTGTTAATTAATATAAAAATTTGTGACGTTTAAAGTACAGTTTCGTTGGTAAGAAAAATAAAGCGAATGACGAATAAAGAGCACAAAAGAAATAAGGCGTGGATAACAAATACATAACTCCATATGTACATAATTGCATATACATATGTATATGTACATAATATGTATGTACGTACATAAGTATAAGTTCATGGTAAATAACAGAAAATTGGCAACGTAGTAAATTCACACACATTGTATGTATGCATGTATGATATGTAGATATGTATGTAAGTATGTACATAGTATGTAAGTGTGTATCTAACTATTTTTGGATTATTAATGAGAAGGGTACCGTTTCCTTTTGCTTTTATTTCTACGAAAGAGTTTTATGCTTAATAGGCATGCACTTATGTACATATATACATATGTATGTATATAGGTATAAAATTTAAAATGAAAGACGACAAAAGATGGCTGATTTAAGGCATATTTACCAGGTACGGCCATTACTAAAACAACATTTTTTTTAAACTACCTTAACAGACGTCAAAAACGGGTGGTGTTATCAGCGAAGATATCTCTTGAAGTAAAAGTTAAAGAAGGAAGTCTCTATATGGTGTTTGATAGTTTGAAATTAATGGTGATATCGTGAGCATTTCATCAGCACTACCATGATCCAATAATACATGTCTGTGCAGCAGCACAACAAAAATGCCTTCTACTGTGATTGTCAAAAAAATTCTATATATAAAAAATTATGTTTATGTTTTATATATGAAGTTTGACAAACACAGCATGAGAACAAAGGGAGCAGCTGATCATTACCTGATCTCTTGCACAGACCTGTATTATTGGATCATGAGCACAACTAAGTTTGACGTTTAATCAGGTGAGTCAGCTGACTTAGTGATCCTAAATGTTAAATACAGACATCTTGGGCTTATTTTGCAGAAGATGGCAGAAAGATGGGGTTCACAGAGGGCAATTTTGTTGCGCAGCTTTTAAAACAGCTGGGAGAGAGACAGAGAAAAACTGTGTTGCTTTCTCTTTCTCGCGGCTGAATTAAAAGTTGTTCAACAAAAATTGCCCTGTGTGAACTCCGTTACCCCGCCAAAGAGGACACAAATTTTATATACATACATATGTATGTATGCATGTATACAAATGTACATAAGTATGTAGATGACAGTGAGTTTAAATAAGTATGTACATAGATGTTTGTCCTCAAAAAAATTACGTACAACCATACATATGTATACCTACATCCATATGTATGTATATATGTACATGCATACATACATACATACATATCGACGCTGTTGCGCAAAAAGGGCCAATCGCACACCATTTTACACAGCAGATTCGCCTTTTTTGCGGAACAACGTCGATATTTATGTATGTATGTACATATGTATATCATTTTGTATTTTAAAATTTGTTTTTCATATTGGTAATTGCCGTTTTGAGTAAGTATGTAGGTACATACATACATAAGTTTTTGCTTAACAATTTATTGGTAAGTACCCTTAATTATGTAAGAATTTTAATAAAATTGCGTTTCTACTTACCTACATAGGTACTTATTTACATACATACATATTTACATATGTACATACATAAGTATATTCGCCAAAGACGTTCTAATAATTTTTTGGTGTGAATGTTGAGAAAAGATTTTGTTTAAACATTTTTTCTTTTGCTTGTTTTAAGCGCAAATTATAAACATGCATACAAAACCGAAAAAAACAGCAAGCTGAGCAGAAGAAGAAAAAACCCAATACGAATAAATTTCAAGAGAAACAATAACAGCAGAAAAATGTGTAGAAAAAAATACAAAACAATCTAGTACGTAAGTATGTCTACCCAACACGAACAAAACGATTGCAAACGAAGCGGGGCCTGTCTACACAAAATACAAGACATTATTTTATGCACAAAAAACAACAAAAGCACGAATTTTTTTTGCTTGTTTAACGAAAATCGTGCGTTGTCGTCGGCGACAACGACATCGTCGTCATCATCATCGGTACGAAATTTTTATGTATCAGAAAATGTATACAAAAAAGCAACAAAACCCAGTGCTGGTATTATTACTTTTGCCGTAGTGTTTGTGAATCTGTGTATATGTATACTTATTTACATTAGGATGTGTGCATGTAAATGGATATGTATGTACGTGTATGTATATAGTTGGGTTTTTGTGTTGTTTTTTTTTTGGCCTGACTGGGGCTTGTATGAAATTAAAGTAGAAACAACGATCACACTCGTATACTGACTATTGAACGGTGAATGTGTACGTACGTGGTTATATTTTCCGAAACCGCGTAATTTTTGTTATTTTTTTCTTAAATTAAACCAATAGAAAATCTAACTTACACATTACAAAAACAAAAAATCTTTCCTAAAAGATAAGCAAAACGCTAGCAATGTTTTTACTCATATTGTTAGTTTTTATTATAAAAAATACATAAAAGTATTGATTTATTAAGTTTTTAAAAAAATAACTGAAATAGTGCCCCAATAGTTATAAAAAAATAAATTACAAAAGTTTTACATACATATTTGAGCCCACATTATTACAACTGTTAATTAAATACTTGGGGTAAAGTGAAATGAAACAAAACCAAAAAAGAAAAGAAATAACCGCCTTAACAAAAATTTACAATAACAAAATCAACGGCATCTGTATGTGCTGAGAGTGTTGGTTAAGAGAAAAGCAAAAAAAAAGTACATGTGCGTATGTGTGATTCAATTGAAGTAAATAAAAAAGGCAAAATACCAACAACAACTGCCCAAGTATATAAAAAACACGACAAAAGTAAAAACAACAAAATGCAGTTATTTATTCGTTTGGATAATGAGTGCAACACAAGAAATTAAATTAGGAAAAATAGAAAAAGAAAAGGAGACCAAGTGTTTATGTTAAAAATAAAATTAAATAATTTTTCCAAGTTGAGTTTACTTCAGACTTTACAAAAGAACAAAAGGTCAATTTGCAAAATGTACAAGCAAAAGTACATGAAATGAAGTTTATTTTTTTAATTAATAAATAAAAAGTATTAGACAAATTAAAGGAAAAAAAGAGAGCATAATAAAAGAAAAACTTTTACAAAAAAAAAAACGTTTTAAATGCAATTGGAGCATAATGGCGGATATAGAAATCACAAGCGTTATAGGCACTAATGGCCAACCTTTACCCATACATGGCACTGGTTTGGGTTCCGCTTGGGCGGCTCCGGTCAAACAGGAGCGCGCCGATGATGCCGAAATACAAGAATTGGCTGCAAAAATGCGAGAGGAGCAAAAAAATGCCTTAGCAAAACAACAGCAACAGGCGGCCCAATTAGCTTCACGCAATGCCATAGCCAATGGAGGCATGCAGCCGCCTGTTGGTGCCAATGGCCAGACTAATATACTTAACTACCTAAATCGCACACAAAAACCTACCAATGGATCAGTAACGTCTAATGGTCGTTCGTCAAGTACCGATGATAATAAAAAACCACCCTGTGACGAGGAATCCCAAAAAGGTCATTTTGGTTGGACCACTTTTGGCAAAACCTATATTCCCTATATCTACCGGCAACAGGAAAAATACTGTTCGGTGCGCATGATCGAAATGAAATTATTGGGCAAATATCTCAATTGCCTGCATCCTGATATCTATTCCAGTTGCACTTGTGTACGTTCCTACTATATAACCGAGGCAGAGGCTAGACTTTTTATAGAAATAAATCACAAACATTGTGATGGTGAATTTGGCCGTGATCTCTTCACGCAAAAGGATTTAGTTGTGCGTCTATCAGATGCCACCAAGTTTTATCAATTTTTAGATATTTGTTATCGCAAATTGATATCGGGCAGTAAGTCACCTTCGGAAAAATGTGGTTTTATACGCATAAACAAAGAGTCTGTAGTTCCTTATACGGTACGCAATGGCGAACAGGTGGTACCTTTATTTTATTTTGAAGGCGAAACTGAAAATCTCAAACAGAAAGCAGATTTACTATCTGGCTGGGATTTGGCCTATTTGAAATTCTGTTGCAAGGTACAAGGCATAAGAAATGAACTTTTTTCCAGTGAAAATGTGGCAGTCATAAGTCTTACAGATATCAAAAGTTATTTTCCAAATGGCACAGAATTTGAAGATTATTGGCCTAGCAAAGTGGTCGATTCAAATTTGCTTATTGGTAATAGATCAAATGCAAATAATTCAGTGAATTGGACCAGACAACCCACACAACCACCGCCAAAAGTTCTAACCCAGTCAAGCTTGCAACAAAAGCAACAGCAACATTCCTCAGCTGTCGCAGCAGCAGCGGCGGCGGCTCAACAACAACAACAAATTTTAAAACGTGGTCAAACGGCAGCAGCAGCCTCAGCATTTAATGCACAAAGCTTATTGCAACAGCCCAATGCAGCAGCAGCAGCAGCCGCTCATAGAATGCATTCAAATGCAGCTTTAGCAGCACAAGCTGCTACAGTACAGGTGCATAGTTTTTTTAATTCAATTTATTTTACATATTTGTTTTATCAAAGAAGCGAAGTTTTAAAAAAGTTACTGTGGAACAAAAAATACGACCAACACTTGAAGAAAGTAAAGCTAGTTTTCCGAAATGAAGCAATGCATTTTCTGTGCTCTCTCTTAGTTCTAAGTTACAGCGCGTTTCCATATACGTGATGTAGGCCAAAATATTTGATTTGCCCAAATTAAGTAATTTGCGACACTATTTCCTATATATTTTTCATATTGGCAAATTATCTCAAATGCCTTAATTTGCTCCAAATTATGTCGAAAATACTCTTTTTCGAACTGGATTTATATGTATATGCAACCCTGCGTTGCTTTTAAAATTGCAAACTCCACAGCGAGTGTCATCCATCAATTGTGATTGACAGTTTCGAAAAAAATTACATTTAAGACATTAATTTTAAATGTCAAACTATATATAAAAAAACGATTGCAGCTGCTGCGCACACCTTATAAAGTAAGTGCATCATTTATTTGACTTCGAAAATTCGAACACTAAATCACTCACAAGCTCAAGGAGGATACAATTCGAAGTAATTTACCGAAATCTACGTATTTTAAAGATAGTGGAAACATTCTATTAGACTAAAGAATTCCTTCATAGCTGGGTGGCGGCCATTTCTTCTATGGAATTTGGCTTAAGCTGGTTTTACACATGTTTTATATACTTATTCCGCGTTTTGCTTCTGATTTTTCGCAACAGCTGACTGTGACCAAAATTTCAGTTTTATGATTATAATTTTACTTGCTTTTATTGTTTTTAATTATGTGGATATTGCCATAAATATCTTGAGTGCTTTCCAAAGCGAATTCGTAATGAATTCTCCTTGGTGCTTTCCTTATTTTTGTCATGTCAATAACAGCTGATGTCATATCATAGAATCCTTAGAACAAGATTCAAAAGGGTCCTACCTTTTTTAGTTTTGTAAAGGGGAATGAAGTAATTCTAAATCCACAAAAAAAAAATCTTCAATATTCGCTCGACATTAGGTAAATATTTTGTTGTTGGAAATTGAATATTTCAAATGTGCGGAACTTGTCTACGACCAGCTTTACTAAATATTTTTTGCATAGCCGGCCTAAGACAGGGAGCAAGGATATCTCCTAAGGATTTCCGCACAGAAAAACATTTTTAATAAATATTTATACAAAAGTGATGAGTGATCAAACCACCTTAAAATGTTGACCCATACACATGTGTATAAGTACATATCATTGAGCGTATTTACACAGGGCGACTCTTGTCGCGCAAGTTTTGATTCTGTCTTCATCACAGCTGAATTGGAAGTTGCGCGACAAAAGTCGCCCTGTGAAACCTGGTCTATGCAACTTTTGTTGCAGCGACTTACTTTTTAGTGAGAAAGAACGAGAGAGGAATATAAATTTCATCACACCACTTTTGCATTAGCAAAGTTTACTTTCACCCCTTTCGCACTAGCAAAGTTTACTTTCACCCTTTTCGCACTAGCAAAGTTTACTTTCACCCTTTTCGCACTAGCAAAGTTTTCTTTCGCCGCTTTTGCTCTAGCAAAGTTTACTATTCAAAGTTTTAATTCAGCCGGTAGAAAGACAAAAAGAAGAATACTTCATCTCTCTGTCTTTCTACCATCTGAATTAATACTTTGCCAAGTGTTTACAAAGTTTTCATTCAGCCGGCAGAAAGACAGAGGAGAAGTATTCTTCTCTCTGCCTTTCTAGCGGCTGAATGAAAACTTTGCAAAGTAAACTTTGCTAGTGCGAAAGCGGTGCTTTAATTTAATTCGGCCGGTAGAAAGACAGAGAGGAATACTTCACTCGCAAAAATAAAAATTCGGCAACAAAAGTTGCATAGTGTGAACCTACTATTTGTATCGCTTACACAAGGTCAACGTTCAGACGATGCAAGTCTTATTGATCAGCTTCTTTTTCAGCTGTGAGAAAGGTAGATAAACTTGTTTTCATTCCTTTGTCTTTCGCACAGCTGAATAAGAAGCTGATCAATAAGACTTGCATCGTCTGAACATTGACCAGGTTCACACAGGGCAATTTTCCTTGCGCAATTTTGAATTCCGTTGGTAGAAAGACAGAAACACTGTTGCTCTCTCTGTCTTTCTCCCGGCTGAAATTAAACTTGCTGTTTGTGGACCTATACTTAGGCCTGGTTCACAAAGTGCAAGTTTTCTTGACCAACTTTGAATTCAGCCTTGTGTGGCTTTCTCTGTCTTTCTCCCAGCTGAATTAAAATTTAGGCAAGACAAATTGTCCTGTGTTAACATGGTGTCAGACGGGGTTCGCACAGGAAAAAATTATCTTGCACAACTTTTAATTCAGCTGTGAGAAAGATAGAATAACAATGTGCTGCTTTCTCCGTCTTTCTCCGGGCTGAATTAAAACTTGCTGTGATTGAACCTAGACTTACGTCCTTTGCACTGTGATAATGTCAAATGCTAACGCCGAAAAATTACCGCTTTACATTGCACTGCTTTGATGTTGCATATAGAAGTTAAATAAATTAGTGTATGCTTTTGTGATTTAAGAAATGCTCAAACATAAGTAGGGAACTAAGGGAGAGTACCAAAAATTTTCTCATTTTCTCATGTTTAAAAGAGGGTCTACCATATTATATACAAATTTATAGTGTTAGTAGAGTCATAAGTTTAAGTGTTATGTATTATACTTTAAAGCTCCGAAATGATGATGTTGTAAGTGCTAAATTGTGATTTTTTTTTAAATTTTACCAGGCAATTGCAAATGGTTCTTGGATGTCGCAGCAACAAAATAATTTACCTTTTATACAGGCTCAAATGTTAGCTTCACAGGTAAGTTTTTCTAAATGATTTTGTTTGATTTATTATTTATTATAAGACATTTGTATGCATTTACAACCATTAGAGGCCTCTTAATTTGTTTTTTTTTTTATTAAATTGATATTTGTTTGTTAACATAATTTTTATTTTTTTCGGGAAATGGCGGTTAAATTTAGTTCAAAAATGTAATATGTACATGTGCATCGTTTAAGCAGAAAGTATGCTGCTTATTTGAACCGAAAATACACAATTTGAAAGGTATTTTGCTAAAGATGTGTCTGTCTGTTTTATAATCAAAATTAGTTCATTATCTTGAAAGTTATAAGCGTTTAATTAAAGTTTCTATTTATACCTAAATTAAGCAAATATATTTAAACATCATAGTTTTGTTTCCAATTGGGAAAGATTTGAAATCATATTCTATCCCTCAAAATGATGAAATTATAGGAGAGATGTTTTATGTATAACCCACACAGAAAAAAGTTTGAACATAAATAGTATGAAAAAAGTTCATAATCTATTGTTCATATATTTTAGTAATTTATAAATAAAATACAGGAATTGTTTCCTTCCCAGTATAAATTTAGCTTTCAAGAAATAAATTTATGAAATCAAAGTTGCTTTGAAAAAATGTTTCAATTTTTTTGTCAAAAAATTCTAAAATGCTTTTCTATTTATATAAAGTAAAAATACAATTAATTCCAAATAGTCTGTTTGGCAGAAAGGAAATAGTTGTGCCTAGTACAACACACTATACAAGTTCAATACTGAATTTTTAAAAATAATTTTAAAGAATTTATGAAATAATTTATGTAAAAGTTCCCAGCTAGAATGAAAATAATTTGGAAAAAAGTTATCATGTTAGATTCATAGCATTTATGAAAAAACCCCTTGGATATAAGTACTATTTTTTTTCTGTGCAGTAATATTTTTGAAATCTATAACAGGGAAAAAAAGTTCATACATCGAAGCCAACAAAGTTACTTTTTACACACTGTAATCAATTATATGATATGATGCATCGTGCAACTGCCTTTTTGTAACCCTTCGACACATACATATTTCCCCTATCTTCTACATTATGAAGTGCTTTCCTCCGCAAGCATTTTACTTTTTATTGTCAAATGGGGGAAAACTGCCAGCTTTGAAAAATTATTCGAATATGCGGCAAAAAGTTTTCGAATATTTTTTTATTTAAATGAAAAAATAATGGTTCTTTCGAAGAGAAAATAAAACAAACTCCTTAATTCAGAAAGATGAAAATAAAAAGACTCAGTTTGTTATTGTTTTTCATAAAAATTTTGTAGTGGAAGTTCTATTTATTCTTTCTGAATTAGATGTTAAGGCTGATGCCACACGGACGGCTTTATTTTTATGGTTCTGGAATATTACACGCTTATTATATAGGGTTTTACTTAAAATTCAGTATTTCCATGTTTTTTTTAACAAGTTCGAAGTTTTTCAAATCAATTTCAGTATTTTGCAAATCAGTTCTAAAATTTAAAGTTATTTTCTAAATATTTTAGAACTCTCATGGATATCCAATTTTTATATATGAGTGATTCCACATAAAACGGCCCTACTATGCAAGGAAAAAATAATTTTCTCATTTTTAATAAAAATCTCTCAATTGATGTTTTTTAGAGAATGACAATTATAGAAAAGTAAAAAAATCGACTATTTAATGTTTTTTAATCAATTTGAGGCACTTTTAAATGATCATGCAAGAAACATTTTGCTCTCCCTCTTTGTATGCTTAATATTTATTTCAGATTTTCTTTTATTACCTTTCTCATTATTAATAAAAGCCGTTATCTCTGAAAAGAATATACTTTTTTTTGTTGCTTTTTATGGAATTTAAAAAAATATTCAGCTAGAGTATTCTGCTGTCTACAATAGAACGGATAGCAAATAATTGAATGCATTATTATTTTCTTTGGAGTATGGGTACGTTCGTAAATTCCGTAATTGCGCAATAATCAAAGTTCTGCATTCGAAAACTAGCACTAGGGAATAATTTTCTGCGTTAAAAGTTTATTTACGCAAACAATTGACAGTGCTGCCGCATATTGCTGCAACTATGCCAGCATTTTTATTACTGTTGCAATAGTTTGCAGTGCGGTTGCACAAATTTACTGCATTTACGAATTCACCCTTTATCTTTGTATTATTTATATTAATTAAATCAATAAAAAGTTTTAGTTCCTCGAATTTTTTTTAAATTTTCGTACTAGGTCACACCCGTCGGTCACATCCTTCTCAATTTAAAAATAGTTTTTTTTTTATAATAAAAATAATTTTTGGTCAAACAGTAAATACACAATACAATTAAAAACACTTTGAACAGATATCTATACCAAAATTATATTGTACCTTATAGTCAAAATTTTACAGAATTTATACTGAAAGTCATAATTCTTTAAAACTAAAATTTTTAAGGTCACACCCGTCACAGCTTTCTGGTGACCTTTCTGAGCTGAAATCGTGTTCTATCAGTGTCTACCCGTTATTCAACGACTTTAAGCTTAATGTACTTGTTAGCTGCAACGTTTTTTTAAGTAAAAAATTTTATATTCTTGATTTATAAAAAAAAATTTGTGTAAAATGGTCACACCCGGCTAAATGGAATTACTCATATCTTCTTTTGTGCATACCATTGAAATGAGAAAGTTTTGTTCGAACTTTACAAAGTTTTAAGGACTAAAGTAAAAACACACAATTTTCGATAACCTGGCAATACCAGTAAGGTATCCTGAAACGCACATTAACAAGATTACCCTCAAACGGAAGGTTTTCTTTGAGAATCGTTACGGAACTTTTTTGCGAAGAATACAAAAAATGCTGTAATTTAGTAGTGATTGCTATTAACCAAGTTTATCATTTTAAAAATCAAAATCTTTATTTGTTTTCAAATGCATTTGATGTATGTATTTAATTTCTATATGTACTTCTAATGTAATAATAGGTTTTTGGTTTCTATTTTATATTTAGTTGACCTCAAAAACTATTACCAGCTTAAACGTCATTTCTTATTTTGTTCATTTGTTTTTATTTTAAAAATTTCTAAATAAATCTCATAATATCAATGAATTAACTTCTCGTATGACGTGTCTGTCGTGTGTTAATTCAACTCGTAAAGGTGGTGTAGCGATGTCGTGTAAATAAATTTATACAACTATTTGCTCTTTATCATTATTATTATGGTTGTTTTTGTTTTCTTTTGCATAAAATCGTTAGAAAGGCATTTAAGAAAAATCAAAACTACAAAAGAAGTTGGCCTACTTATACAAAAACATCAAACTCAGTCTACTATATCTGCTAGATTTGCACACATGTATTTATGTTTATATGTACATCAATATGTATGTATGTATATCTCTGTCCATGCATACATATACACATGAATATTTGTATGTACATAAAAATACAGCGTTATTATTATTAGATTTTTACTACAAATTATGTTTGATGTCTGAATGGGTGCTACTGCTACTGCTACATAGTACTCTTGGCTATAATATTACTTCTCTTTACATGGTTTTTTCTTTACTTAAGCTTTATGTATATGCATATGTACATGTCTACTACATAAATACATACAGTCATTCATACATACATACCCAGCAAACATTTTTTGCCGATATCGGTCCAAAGTTCAGTCAGAAAGTCTGCACAAGATTCCGATTTGGTATCTGAGGTCAGACAGAAAACGTATCGAACTCATACATATGAAAGTGGTTGGCAAGAAAGCGAATCTCTTTGCTAATATTTATGATACTTTTTTCGCCCTGTCGTATTAATGTCGGAGAAAAGTCGAAGCTAAATTTGTCGCACATTGAATCAAAATGTTGTAGGACTTCTTTAACTCTTCTTTTCACACATTTTATAAGTTTAAAAATTCAAACATTCATGCACAAACTGCTAAAAGTAATAATTCTTGCAAAAAAAACCGACTACAAAATAGGCGTAGCACCGCCTATTGTGTGTGCGAAGTTTCATAAGAATCGGATAAGTAGAAGTAGCTAAAATCAATATTTGCTTTCCATGGGCGTGGTACTGCCCACATTTTCTAACTGCAATGTTGTATAGTAACGATAACTAAATATTTATGCAAAAGTTTCATAAGAATTGGCTAAGTAGAAGTATGTAGTTAAAATGCTAATTTACTTTTCATGGGCGTCCCACTGCCCACTTTTTTGATCCTGATATAGTATTTAAACAGAAGCTTAACGTGGGTGTAAAGTTTCATAAGCATCAGTTGAGTAGAAGTAGTTGAAAACTAAAGTATATTTACTTTGTATGGGCGTGACCCTCCCACTTTTCAACGGGACCAATCTGGAAGTACATCATTTTGAATAGAGAAAAAAAAATCCGAAATCGGTTCATAAATGGCGAATTGATAACCTTTCTACTTTTTTCGAAGTCGGTTAAAAAGTAAAAAGATATCAGTAAATAGTGTTAATTTATCTTAATACTAAAACATTTATGTTAATACTAATTCCTTGCAACATCTTTTTGGCACACGTGAACTTTTGAGATGATGGAATCATTTATCGCGTCCAAAATATATACAAACACAGTTTTATTCACCCTTGAGAAAATTTAATTTAACATCTTATATGACTATTTGATTGAATGAGGCTGCGTGCAATTTCTCGCTTACTCCAAGGGATTGGGGTTGTATCTAGCAAACCTGGACGAACAATTCGATTTTGTTTAGATTCCTCATGGACTGAAAAGATAATTCCAATTCTTTGCAGCGTTATTTTTTTTTTAACCACAATGTTTTTGATTTTTTATTTATTTTATTAAGCTTCTTTCCTTTTTTACATTCACTGAGAACTGATAGCGGGAAAAATTTTCACGGGAACTTCACGATAGCAATTTTTCCTCGAAGGGAAATTAAAATTTCATGGGAATATAACATAAATTTCACTTGTTATTATTATTAAAATAACGGAAATCTTGTACCAGAAATCTGGCGATTGTTCTGTCAAATGTCTGAATGAATTTTAGACAACTCTGTTGATTGTTTGCGCGTCAGACAGGTTGGCGGTAAATGTTCACTGGGTACATACTTACATAGGTATGTACATACTCATGTATAGTCTTTGACTAGTCTGCTTGTTTTTTTTCTCAAGTGCTTTTATTTTTAAAGAAATTAAACAACAATGATATGCAGTAACATTGCAAAATTTAACAAATTACATTTTGATACATATGAACACTTGTAATAAATATCGTTTTATTTTTTCGTTTAACTTTCAAGAAAGGCCCCATTTGCACCTACGAGACTAAAATAAGTTTTATTTTATCTTTTCTATTTTTCTGTTTTGTGGTTTTACTTTAACGTTATGTTTGTTTTTTTTTGTTAAATAATTTTTGCTCAAATATTTTTCTTTGTACACGTACTCAGGCCCCGTTTGAAGGAGACTATTTTGTCGTCATATAGCTTCAAACATTTTTTTCTTCTTTTAAATAATTTTTATTTGCTGCCATATAATTTAGCGACTATAAAATCTGATGAAATAAAAACCTACATCCTACATACATTAATAGATATGTACATATGTAGTTATAAATTCTATACATATTTATTTATTCATTTTTATGGTGGCGTAAACAGTAATCGATATAGAGAACAAAAAATAAAATTTTGGAATTTTTGTCTGTTTGCCTGACTGTCGGAACACGCTTCACGCAAAAACCACTGAAGCGATTTGTATGAAATTTGGTATAGAGGTACTTTAGAGTCCTGATTCAAACATATGGTACTTTTTACCGCGATAAAATATCTTATTTCTAAGTTAAAATAGAAAAAAAGGAAAATATACCCAATTTTACTAATATAAATTTTGAGGGAAATTAGAAAGATGTTTTTGCTTGTTTTCAACGTTGGTAGCACTGTTTATTTTGTATAACGGGAACTTTAAAAAATATGTAAAGAACATTTGTTCAATTCACAAGCTCGTATTAACGTCGTATCTTGGTTTTTGAGATGTAGATTAAGTTTAAACTTAGTTTAAAGTAGTCTGAAACTTTAATCACTTTTTAAGATTATTATTATTTTTGTAATGGTCTAATTATACAATATTGTATTTTTGTTGTTGGTAATTTTCATACAAAAGTGCGTTATAATTATACGATTGAATTATATATGTTCTGGTCTGGGAATATTCTATTTGTTAGATTAATTTGTAAAAATCTTTTATATATGCGATAAGTAACACCAGAAAATACATTCTTCTTAATGATAAATATATAAGTGAATCATTTCAATTTAATTTTCAAACTATTTTAATCAAAATTGCTTGTCGCGAAAAAAGTTATTCTATTTGGCGTCAAATTAAAACTCCCATGCCTGGTTTCATTTCATGGTATCAAATCAAGGTGAATTAATACCAGGTGGCCTCGAGAGATCAGGTGACTACGAATTGTTTACCATATTTGAACTGCCAACTGTGTTAATGTATCTGGTTTTTTGATAGTCCAAATATAAATTCTGCACGGCGAATTTATATTTGGAATGTCAAAAAGCTGATATATTAACACTGTTGATAGTTCAAATATAGGAAAATTTTCTTAGTCACCTGATCTCTCGAGGCCACTTGGTATTAATCCGCCTTGCCTTGGTATTAATTAAATTGACATTTAAGATACGACAAAATAACGATACAACAAATTTCTCTGTTCCGAAGCACATAAACAAGTGTCGTCTTTTTTTAAACGATAAAACATACGACTGAGCTTGTGAATTGAACAATTATATCATTATATTTTACAGACACTTTATAGTCATAAAGCGAACTTTAAGCGCGCGCAGCGACCGGGCAGTAGGGATGGGCAAGTAAAAAAAATATATCGATATCGATATATTTTTAAATATCGATCGGCATCGATATATATCGAATAAAAAATTTCGATATATCGAAATATCGATATTTTTTCAACAATGATAATTACTACGTAGTCCCCAAAATTTTTTTTAAATAAAACAAAAGTACCTTTTTTAAAAATAATTAAGCTGGAAAGAGTTACTTCCCAAGATCTTTACTGTTCCATCAATATTTCATGGAACATTATAAATAAAACAAAAGATTTTGTTCGTAATATTCTATTTGATGAAGAGTGTGCGTGCCGAAATGTTTTTAAAAATTGCACGAAAAACAAAACCAAAGTTAAAAAAATATCGAATTTGATACTGTCGGTATATTTGGAAAAATATATCGATATTAAAAATATCGACGATATATATCGATATATTTTTAAGAAAATATCGATATATCGATATTTTTGCCCATCCCCAGCGGGCACATCTAGTATAAAATAAAATGGTGGGGTGGGTTATTATAACAGTTGTTGCTAGTCGTAAATTTCCAAAAAGCGTGAAAAAAGCATAAAGTGTAAAACAGCGGTATACTCAAAACTTTTGCGGCGTGTCAAATAAAATGAAATTGGTATAAATACGGGGTATTAATTCTTAAACGATTAATCAGAAAATCCAAATAAGGTTAACGTTTTTTATCACTCTTGAAAAATTTGTTAAAAATTATGATAGGCCCCTTTACATTTTATATGACGATATATTGAAACAACAATAAAAAAACTAAAATTTTTTATTGGTTTCAATTCATAATCCCAAACGAAAAAATTTTTTTTATTAAGCCGCTCTGTACAAAAATGCAGTGCTATGAAATATATTCGAAAATTCTTGAAAAAAACCGACTAAAAAATAGGCATGGGTGGGCACTAATCATAATGGGCCTGATTGTGTAAGGCGTCAGCGTAAACGTCTAAGTCGTTTTTTGTAGTAGATTAACAAACACAGGTTGTGTGCTGCTTTAATAAATTTTTAAGATTATTATTATCTTTTTTTTTTTTAAAAATGCGTCGAATGGCCAGCAAGTCATTAAAAACTTTTGAAGTATTTTCAGCCAAAATAGCGACCAATGAATTTTTAAATATCGCTACAGAAATATCGCTCATCTGCAATGCATATACATAGTATACATACATACATACATACATATATGTTGATCAATAGATTTATTAAGAATGAATGTAAAATAAAGATCAAAAGAAAAACTTATTGTTATCCATTTTGAAAAGATAACTAACAGATAATAGTTATGTGCATAGATAAAAAACAAAAGCAAATAAATAAGTAATAAGTAGAGTTGCATTCTGGGGAAAAACTCCAACAATATATGTAGATATTCGCTTTTAAATTCTTATATACATACTTACGTAAGTGTAGTTGTTGTAGAAATTTAATTTTGTAGTACAAGTAGTTAGTTGTATTGTTTTTAAAGTAGTGGTAATTGTTTGTTTGTTTGTTTGTTGTAAATAGTTATTGAAGAAGAAAAAAAGCACACACAAAATATTAATTAGTTTCTCTATCCTTTCCCCTTCACACTAAACATTTCCAGATGTACAATATACATCAAGCCCATAAAAACCCCCAAAACATCAATCAACTCCACCATCATCAAAAACACAACAATAACAACAACAACAACAACAACAACAAAAAGAACAAAACAACTACACATAGAAAACAATACACTGCTGCTCTTCCAACAGCCCCAGAGACAACAAGCGGCAAAAAACGTTCAAGACAAAGAAAATGATTCCTAAATAAATCAAATAAATATTCCATACACACGACGATGTTTTTTTTTGTAAGATAACAAATATTAAAAAAAAATATATTAAAATTTAAAAAAGAGCATTTTGCAAGTTATACAAAAAATTTAGAAGCTCAAAAAAAAATGGACAAACCCTTTGTAATTTATTATGTAAATCCTTTTGTAATTTTATTTATTCTGTATTTTAATGCTGTACTTGTATTTATTTTACAATTAGTTAAGTTTCTAATATTTATTATTAACAAACAACATTTATTCTGTTAATACTTTGAATTGGACTTTTAATGCTGGCCATTTGATTTTTTACCTCATACAATATTAAAGCCATTATTAAAAAAAAAACTTTTTTAACATAATACTTTTTTGAATACCTCTACATATTTTTAAATAGTTATAACTTTTAATTAGTAATTACTTTTTAAGCAGTGACATCTATATGTGTAAATGTTTTTAATAAAGCAAACAAAAATTCTAATCATAAAAGAAATGTTAGAAGAAAAATCTTTTTTTTTTTATTTCATGTCTACTTTTACAAATTTAGATCTTAAAGATAGATAAGATACATTGGGAAAATCAGAAGCAATTCTTAAAATCAGTAAAACGAAAGAAAGAAAACAAACACTAAAGCTAAGAAAAAAATTACTTCCAATGATTTTTGATTAAAATTCGCTAAAACGCAAAACCAATAACTTTCCAAAAATCACTGAAAATTTTGCAAATCCTGCTAAAATCTCAGAAATATGCAACTAAAACTATTAAAAAAAAAACTCACAAAAATATCTCTATCGCAAAAATCTAGTGAAACTTGCAAAAATCGAAAGCGTTTTAAAATTTGTTTTTAATCTCCAAAACTTCAGAAAAATAGAACATTTCCATAACGCCATTCGCCATTTCAACTCCTCCCACCCCTTCGTAAAGCTTCTTAACAAATTTTCAATATAAATTATCAAATTCGCTTAACTTTGAATACTGCCTTTCAAAATGTATTTTTAATGTAAATAAAATGTATTTTTTGATGTTTAAGCATTGTCCTTATGTATTTCATTGGTGCTTTACCATATCGTCAGCAGACGATTTGGTAAAATAAAATTTTGACAATATGTCAAATAATAAGTTTCTTAAATGTATTATTACTGTTTTCGCACTTCAATCAGTCAAATTCCTACAGCTTCAAATGGATGAGAAGGCGCCTTCATCACATTTTTATAATTATTATTGAAAAAAAAACTAAAAGAAACAAAAAAAAAAACGGTGAGAATCCGCATAAATTTTCACAAAATTTGCTTGTTAAATTTATTTGTGGCAACACTGCACACACAATATTAACCCATTCTCTACAAAAGGACGGTTATGCCAATTTGACATTTTGCTTAGAAAGAAACATGGAGTTTTCGATATTTTGTACTACATAACTTCGATGAGATGAAATATTTCATGAAACTTTCTTTAACTTTGTTTTTTTTCAGTTGCTTTAGCTAGTTTGTTGCTCTATGGGGGATGAAAAGCACTTTTTAGTAATTATAGATTTCTTGCACTTTTTCATTTCATATTAAATTTTTCATTAAAACTTGCGTATATTTCGAGTTTTCGGTTGCTTAGTAAATTTGTGGGTTATTCATTTTTTGAATTTGAGTCAAATTTTGAACTTTCGATTTATTCGGAATAATTTTGGCTATAATTTTGGTACCCCCGCAGTGTAGTGGATAGTGTGCTAGACTATTAGGCAGGGGTCGCAGGTTCGATTCCTGGCAAGACCCTGGGTGTTTCTGCAAAAAAAGCCGAAAAAGGCTTAAGCAATATGTGTGTTCGTTTTTATATCGAGTTCTCAATTTCTTTGATGAAATTATAGATTTCTTCCACTTTTATTCAATGTTTTTTTAGAAAACGTGTTTAATTTGGAATTTAAAAATTTTCGGTATAACTTCCACATATTTCGAGTTTTCACTTACTTAGACGGGGCTCACACAGGACAATTTTTGTTACGCAACTTTTAATTCAGCTTGGAGAAAGACAAAGAAAAACTGTGTTGCTTTGACGGGGTTCACACAGGGCACAGGGTTCATTCAGCCGCATGAGTTTTCAATTTCGTTCATGAAATTTTTAGAAGTTGGACTGCATATTCGAAAATGTGTTTAACATGAATTTTGGGAAAATTTTAGATTTTTTTGGAATTAACTTCGCGTTTTTCGATCTTTTAGAGATCTTTTGAAAATGTGTCGAATTTCAAATTTTCGGAGAAATTTAAATTTTTCGAAGTATTTTCTTTAGTTTTCGGTTGCTTTTGTGAATTTTTGGGTTCCTGGTGGATCTAAATCACTTTTGTGCCTTCTGGAAACTGGGTTCAAACTTTCGATTTATTCGGACTAACTTATATTTTTTCTCGAGCCTTGATTCTTTTAATTATGAATCTCTGGTGCTCTTTTGCTTAATTATAGATTTCAGGAAAATTTAAGGCACTTTTGCTTCATATTCGAAAATGTGTTTAACATTGAATTTTCAGAAAAATTTTAGATTTTTTCGGAGTAACTTTGATTTTTTACATTTTTTAGAGAATATTTTTTAGAGAACTTTTACAGAACTCTGGTGGACAAAAGGCACTTTTGATACATTTTCGAAAAGGTGTGAAATATCCAATTTTCGGAGAATTTTAATTTTAATCGGGGAGTAACATCTGTTTTTTCAAGTTTATCCTGGTGGCTATAATTCTGGGTTTAATTTCAAACTTTCGACCTATTCGGTATAACTTATTATATTTTTTCTGAGTTTTATTATTATTTTGATTATTATGGATCTCTTTTAGTTTAGTTTTAACATTTTCGGAAAATCTTGGTTTTTTCGGATTAACTTTTTCCAGTTTTCGATTTTATTTAGTGAAATTATGGGCCTCTGGGTTATTGAAGGCATTTTTAGTGCATTTTCGAAAATATTTGGGGACACTTAGAATTTTCGGAGTAACTTCTATTTTTGCAAGTTTTCGGTTGTTTTAGAGAATTTGTGGGTTTCTGTTGAATGTAAACTCCTTTTTGAGTAACTTGGGTTGTTCGAGCTTTGAATTTCTTTGTGGATATTATGGGTCTCTCTCTCGGGTACTCTTTTGGTTAATTTTCGAAAATACTCGTGTATGTTTAAGTTTTTTATTTTCGACAAATCTTTGATTTTTCGGAGTAACCTCGATTTTGTCGCTAGTTTTCGATTTTAGTCGAGAAATTATGCGATTCTGCTGAACTTAAATAAACCATATATGAGAAATTTTCTTATATTTTTCTATGTTTTCGGAGAATTTTTTAATTTTTCGGAGCATTTTTTTCTAATTTTTCGGAGAATTTTTTAAACATTTTTAGGAGCAATTTATTTTTTGTTGATAGTTTTCGATTTCTTGAGTTAAATTATGTGTTTCGGGTGAATCTGGGGCCTCATTTTTATATATTTTTGTAGGTTAATTTGAAATACATGAAGAAATCTTAATTGGAAAAATATCACGGGTGCTGTTTGTGTCTATTTCGCAATTATAAGCTAACAGCCGAAGCTAAGTCAGCGTTAAGCGTGGCGTTCGCAGCAGGGTACGTATTGACAGCAAATTTATGTTTTGCAATTTATTCTAAATACGTATCCAGCTGCTAATGCGACAGACGCGCAATGCGCTGATTTCGGTTCGACTGTAACTTTTCAGCTTTAATTCAGAATATGAAAAATTTAAATATGTAGTTTCTTATTTAAAAATTATATTCAATAATTTAACCCCTTAATTTGATTTTATTCTATCATTGCAGCAAGCCCAACAAACACATGCCGCCAATACCCGCAATCAATACCGCAATCCCATGGAGAATCTCATATTGAATAATCGCCAACCGTATGGTGGCTACAATAATGCCACCATATCCATGCAACCGGTAAATAATCATGGCCAGGGTAATGCTCCACCACCGCTAGTACGATCGGCTGGACAACAAAATTCTAATCACATGTAAGTAGATTCTCTGGATTTTTTTAAACAAAATTCCAAAACATTTTTTTGTTTCCCTCGTTCTTCAATTAAAAAATAAACGGGGAACAAAAAAATGACTCACATATTAAATTCATTTAATTTAAAATGACAACTTTAATTTTATAGACAATCATACAATTTATTAAAATATGATTTCTTCTTGTATTGTTACATTCAATATATAATTGTGTTTTTCAAATTTAGTTGTAATTCGTTTTTTTTTCCTATTTACTCTCTCAAATCTAAACAAAATTATTTAATTTTTTACGTAATAAAAAAATAATAGATTTTTAAAAACTAATTGAGTAAAATTGGCTTTTAATTGTTTAAACACGAAATTGATTGGTTTTGGTATACCACACAATAAAATTTGTTTAAAAAAGGTGTTGAAAAAATTATTTTTATTTGTAAAAGAAGCACCTTTTTTCCTTAAAAAAAAACAATCAAAATTTAATTGATTATATATTTTTTGTTTTTAAAACTCAAATTTTTTACTACCAGTTTTTTTTTTAATTTAAAAAAATTTTGTTGTGCACGCATTTGATTTAGTTAAATTTTTTTGAAATTTATTTTCTTCTACTTTTATAGAAAAAATAATAATAAGAATTCATTATAAAAAAACTTCATGTTTCCCTTTTATATTTAAAATTTTTTTAATTCTTCCTTTTTTACTCATGTTTTTCGTGTTGTTGTAGTTTTTAATCTGAATATTTTTCGTTTGTTTTAATTAAATTAAATTCTTTTGCGTAAAAAAGCATGCTTAGTTAGGTTAGGACTTTCAATTTTGTACTGTAGATATTTAGGCGTGCCTTATTGTTATAAATGAAAGCCTACTTTAAGGCTTATTTTTTCAAAACGTGTAGATTACTTTTTTTACTTTTGCAAATAAATATGTTCTTTTTAGTATTTTTTATAAAGATTTTTTGCATTATAACAAATTTAAAGTACTTTTTCCAATCGAGTACATTTTTTCAAAATTGAGAAATTTTATTTATTTTTAACTTGCGTAATTTTTGTTTTCTTTCTTAGGGCCATTATTACAACATGCTGATAACGCTTAAAATAGTTATTATTAAGATAAGCTATCTTGAATAAGAACGTGACAAATAAGATTTCTCCATTATTACAACTGACCAATAAAATAAAATATGTAATTTATATCCTGTGGCATCATTGCAGTACATACCGACTACTTTTTGTTGCTTATAATACCTAGTGGCAACGATTTACTTTGCAATAAACTGTAATTGAAGTTACCATATCTTCAGCATAAAATATGGCACCATCAAATTCTTATTATTCACTTACCACGAGGATGAAGTAGATATTAGCTTATTTGTCGCTTCTTAGGTTAATATTAACTTGTAATAACCAAAAAGAATTTACCATCAAATAACATGCTAAAAATAACTATTTGTATGTTGTAATAATGGCCCTTAATGTTATAATATTTATTTATGTATCTAGATACATATATTTAGTTATCAGGTAAAATTAGTTCTCCAGCTGATTATTTATAGTTTTTAATTTCGACTGTAAATTTTTCGCAATAAACATCCCAGTAAACATATTCGCTCAGAGTTCATCCAAAAATTCTGAAGTCGATAGAGTTCCTCTTTGACTGAGAAAATTCGCAGAACTATTACAATATTTCGCGGGAGAAACCTGCTCAACTTCTGAAGATAGTTTTTGGAGAAACACTGAACAATGTCGAAAGATTGTGTGACAAGAAAATGTTCAGTCATTTCTAATACATACATACTTTTTACGACCTGCAGTAATAATGTCAACGAAAAATCTGATAAAACCTAAAAATGTATGAAAAGCTCTCAAAATTTTATCCCCATAAAACAATTACCATATTTCCACTACGTAACTTTGTTGCATGCCAAACTCTTTTTTTAGTGAGGAACACTGAGAAAAAAAAACAAAATATATAGATTTCTATTTCAACATTCTCACTTAAAATGAAAATTGCATGCAACAAAGTTGAGTTGTCTAAAAGTCGTGAACTATTATTACGTTTATACGCCTGACTTATTTGCAAATAAAAACGTAGTGACGCCAAGTACTCGTATGTATTTTTATTGTAACTTACTAAAACACGAAAACAATTGCTGATTAACGCACTATTTGCAAATAAGAAGTTTGAGATGCCACCTTTACACATATTTGTTAATAAAAAATAATAAATATGTAGATAAATATATTAATAAATAGATAAATATTCAGTGATTTAATATATGACAATAAAAAAGTATTTGACAGCATTTAACGTTCTTATTTGCAAATAAGCCCTGCGTATAAACATAGTATATGTAATTTATAAAATGGTGCAAATTCAGAAAAACAGCAGCTATATCTTATGTTTTTAAAGTAAATCAGCAGACACGACTGGTAAAATAGTTCAGAAAACGGTATGTGCTTCAGATTGATGTGCCGCAGTGGCTTACCGAAAAAGTTCTGACTAGTCTCCTAATTGTCTAAGGGAATTTTAAGCAGCTCGATTGACTTTCTCCTAAAGTCTTAGATTTTTTTCTACCATCAGACCAGACGACAAAAAATTTTCACTGGAAAGCGAATTCATAACAGGTGGCAGTACTAGGACAACAATACAACAACATAGGGATGCCAACTTAACCCTTTTCGGGCTAGACTTAGCCCGTTTTTAGTTACTCAAAACGCGAAAAAAAATTCTAGCCGCAAACAAAAGAACGCGCAAATCTAGCACTTTTTACAATTATCTTTTAGCCCTTTTTAATTTTTGTTCAATATGGGTAAATTTTTTTATTTTTGCGAACTATTTCTTCCTTTATTCTAGCAATAGCGACTTGCGAATTAACGTGCTAACATCGTTTTTATTCCTTTTCTTTTGTTAGTTTGCTTACCAGCAATAAAAAGAAGAAGAGTCTAGAATAATCTTCTATTTCTTTACATATATACATAGATGTATGTAAGTCTTTAGACATATAGTCTACCAATTTTTTTTTGCTGCTTAGAAAGTCGCTATTATTCGCCAAAAAAAGTTACAGACACAGTTTAGTGAGAAAATCAGCTGTTTGTTTCGATTTATGTCATTTTTATTTCATTTCAATCGAAAAGATTCTCGACGCGGGAGTTACAGAACATGGGCACTGGACTGTACTTATTCCACGCAATAATACATTTGTTAAATTAGTATTCTTAGAGCAGTAAAAATAGATTTATTCGTTTCTTTAATAAATTAATATGCTTATTTAGTTTAAATAAAAAAAAAACAAATTTAAATAAAACTTTAAAATAAATTTTAGAAAAACAGAGTTCAGTGTTTGATGCAAATCGTCTTGTTAAAATGCTATAGCAGTTTTCTGATAATGATATAGCTCAATCCCTATTAGCAAGGTCTATGCAACGGCGAATGCGTATATAATCTATCTGTCAAACTCTATAATAAAACATTTGTATACAAAGCTTGACATTTATCTAAGTACATATATCAGCTGGGGTCTTGCATAGACCATGTCAATAGGCCTTCGTAAGGTTGTTTCTATTTTATTATGATGTTGCTAGCGTAAATTCTTTATATTTTGTTGGATTGTAAAAATACATTGTATTTTGCATTTGCATTTTTGCAAGACCATTTGCTGCAAACCTTAATATAATAGTAGAGGAGTTCAGTGTTTGATGCAAATGGCCTTGCGAAAGTGCAAATGCAAAATGTTGAAACTTTTTTATGAAATTTTATGTGTTGTTGTTGGATTTCATAAAAAAGCTACGATATTTTGCATTTGCATGTTTGCTAGAACAATTGCTGCAAACCTTGAACTCCGTTAATATACTTTTTCTTTAAAAAATGCGTGTTACGACTATTTTTAATTCTAAATTTAGTATATGTAGTATTATATTTCATAAAATATTAAATTAGTACATGTAATCGAATTTAAAAAGCTTAATTCTGCATGCATTTTTATGGTTTTTTTTGTTTAATAGTTTGCTGGCCAAATTTATCTATTAATCATCCTATTAAATATAAAAAAATGTCTAATTTGTATATATAAAATAAAATATACAAATTTTATTAAAAAAAGAACTACAACATTTGAAAAACATAATCTTTTTTTTTCTTTCTTTTAAATTGAAACATATTTTTTTGTTTGATTGATTTAAAATTTTCTCACTCACTCTTAACTATAAAACCTGTCCCCTTTTAACGTTCTCTTCTACTGCCATTTTGTCTAAAGTATTTGTGTTTGTTTTGTTGTGTAAAGAAAAAATTGTGTATTTGTTTTAAAAATGTTTAAACAAAACAAAATTGCAAATATTTATTCCTTCTACTCTACTATTGTGTTTATTTTCTTGTTGTTGCCTTTACGTACTGAAATACCATATAGAATTTTAGATAATAATATAAATGAAAAAATAATACATAATAAAAAAATTTCCTTTACCAAACTCCTGCTTCCCAACGGCAAATAAAAAAATACCAAATGTTTATATTTTAAAAATAAAATTTTACTATTATAATGAAATAATAATGCAAAATGCAATTTACGACAAACAATTCCTAGATACATTATATATAATGCGTGTACAAACAGATTTAAACAAAATAATAATGATTAAATTGTTGTTAAATATAATCACAATTTATTTAACATAAACTCAATATAATAATTATTTAATATTTTTTATATATAATAAAAGCGAATATGTATTTTTTTATAAATAAATATTTAGTATGTATGTATGTAAAATTTATGTAAGGTTTTTATAAATTTATAATCAAGGCAAATTAAAATAGGTGGCAGCGCCAAGAATATTTATGCTTGCGAAAAACTTTAAGCTGGCAACACTGACAGTTTGAACAGTTCTCAAACAAAAGTTTGACAACCAAACATATCATACAGTGCGAGATGCAATTAATTGACTCAAAGAAATATATCAGAAACAATTAATAACGGTATTAAGAGTTCGGTGCAAATGATCTTGCCAAAGAACAATTGAAAAATATCGAAGCTTTTTTATAAAATTCGACAACAAAATGCATAGAGTTACCGTTTGCACCAAACGCTGAAATCCTCTACGAAGATACATAGTTTTTAAAACAAAGATTAGTTAACTATAACTTAAACATAAAGTGATTTTTTATTATGCCAGTAAAGTGATCACTGCTTGTAAAGTATCACTGCTTTATTTCAATACTTTTTTGACGTTGCATACAAATGTTTTAGAAGGCAGCCTACAAGGTGCATTGATGAAATGCTCATAATATCACCATATATAGATTTCCTTCTATATGGTGAATGATATTTCCTTCATAACCCTCCGTCTCGACAAGCACACAATGCAATGCAATACATTTTTCACAAAACAATATATTTTTGTTTTTTATGGACATAAAAAATAATATTGAACATGAAAAATGTTTTTCTACACAATTTTTTCGCAATATTATTTATTATTTCAATATATTTCGTTTTATCAAACGTCAAACGCAGTAAAAAATGTGGAGCACAAATTACTATGCAATTTGACGTTTTATGTTTGCTATAGTTGTTAACAAAAATTCGTTGAAAATAATTGCAACCTGCAATGAGTTGTCTCCATTAGCAATAACATAATTTTGACAATTTGTTTGTTTGTTTATGTTAACACATTTATTGCTAGTCGAGACGGATAGTAAGTTAAACGCGCAAATAGTTTCACCCGTCTTTCATTGTTTTTTGACAACTGATATATGTAAATATTATTTGCAAAAATTGCATTGCAAATCTTCACATCAGCAAAACAACTATTGTTAGGCCCATTATTACAACTTGCCTTTAGTTAAAGTTAGGATTTTATCGGAGGGATAAAAAGCTTTTTATTTTTACAACTTTACTTTAACATAAAAGTTAGCGATAAGTTATAGACAAGTTCGTTCTACCTATAACTTTTATCGACAAGGTTAGTCATTTGAAGTTGCCACATTTTCATAGGCTGTCATACTTTCTACTTTATCAAGTAAATACATGTGCGTGACGTTGTCACCGATATCTTTAACCATTCACAATAGTCGGTAAATGTTCTGGTATAGCTATACATACTTTGAAAAAGATAACTTTTATTTTACAGCCAAGTTGTATTAATGAAAAATTTTCAAAATAAGAAAAATTTGTTAAATGTCAGTTTATCACTCACTTTTGTTAAAGGTGCCTGCAACTATCTTCTACTTTACTGTCGAGCTGTAATAATGGCCCTTAAACTTGTTAAAAAAAACTCAGCCATTTTTATACACAAAACAAGCGGCTTCTACGTTTAAATTACATTTTTCCCTGTTCATAGTAGACCTAAAGTATGTATTTACTTACTACTGGGGATATGGAAAGTCGTGTAGATACATACATAAAATTAAAACAAGCGAGAAACCAACTCCTCCTGCTATAAATGAAAAATTTTTGCTTATTTATATAAAATTTGGCAGAATAATTCTCAAAATCGAGAGAAAATAATCAGCTGCGCTTATAACGACATCTGTTTAATTCGCCTTTGCTTATAATCTTAATGAAATTTTTCGTTGGTAAACGTTAAAAAAACGTTTGGTGTAATTAATTTTATTATCAATAAGGCTTTTAGTTTTAAATATTTATTGCCTTATTCTTAAAAAAATATTTTTGGCTTATGAAAGGCTTGTGAAACTAATTTTTTGTGGAAATTCGTTTTATTAACCTGCTATAAATTGATAAAATTTATTATGAATAATGCCCTAAAAATGTACATACAAATAATTAATATTTTTGGGCTAAAATTGGATGTAGTTTTTAAATTCTTTTTAAAGATTTCTATTTTCTAAAGTTTTTCATTTTATTTTACTAATAAATGACAACAAATTTTAAGCACTACTGGAAGTTTTAAACGTTTTTAAAGCTACTATTTGTTATCAATTTCATTCGCTTATTAGTCCTTCTGGAGATTCAGTGATATTTTTGAGTACTACCACAATTTCCAAAAAGAAGTGGCAACATTTTTGCAATAATGTGTTCAAACAACTTGAATTTTTTCAGAGAAGAAGAAGAAATTACAGTAATTTAATATATACAATGAAAATATTTTTTGAATGAATCTACAGAATCATACGATTCATTCACAATAAAATCTGACGGAATTCCGTCCCACTTAAAGAAAATCACAATAAACTGCTATGTCGGTGCCACACTTTTTCATAAAACAAAAAAATCAAAATCATTTGTTTTGTGAAATGTTATGTTATTTGACATTAGGCAAAAAGGTGTTATAATTCAAGGACTTAGACCTTTTTGCCTAAGACCGAAGATTTAGGTGCTGAATTTTCAGACAACACTTCTTTTAAATTCCATTTTAAAGTTGCTACTGAAAATCATAAACATTTAATCGTTAAGTATTCTTTGAACTGAAAAAAATCTACCTTTTAATGCCGAAACAGAACTACGGCGCGACATGTTTTTCCATTCAACCGTAGTACTGCCTCAAAAACAAACTTGCAAAACAAAAGTGTTCTTACCCTACAAACTGAAAACTCAGAACTAAAGAAACTAAATTCAACGTCCAAAGGACGTCTTACTGATGGTGAATTTTAATTTGTGGATCATGGTGAAGTCGAGTTCGCGCAAGAATAACACATAATTCTGCACATGAACACTGTTGTGGAATTAATTAGCGTTAATTTCTCCCTTGATATTTGAAATAATTTCGTATATCCAAATTTTCCTTGGACAAACAAAAAAAAACTAGCCTAATAACAATCACATTGGATTCTGAAAAAAAAATCCCTCATACTTCTTGAGTTTGTTTTTAATCATTTAATAAACAAAAATATATGCCATATCAAGGCGAATTCATAACAAGCTTATTGATGCCAGTCAATAGTTGAAAGCTGTTACAGTTATTTAAGATTAAATTTTATTAATTCTTATATTCTTTTTATTTATCGAAACACTAAACATACATATTTCTACAAAAAAAAACTATTCGCTTTTATTATTAAGAATATTAAAATTTTCTAAAAAATACGAAAAAATCAAGAAATTACAATTAAATTTGAAAAATTATTTTTTTAAAATTTATTAAACGTAATTAATAAAATAAAAAAATCACTTAAAAACAAATGAAAAAGTTAAATAAAATTTCAAAATCGAAATCACAAGTAAAATCATGAACCAACCAACTTGTATATATATAATGTTTCTAGGTCTAGTATCGAGCAAACGTTGCTGCAACAACAACAACAACAACAACAACAAACACAACAACAGAGACCCTCCCAAACAATAACCCAACAAAGACATATAAATACTTCCCTAAATCCGGTACATTCACCCAATCATTTGCACAAACAGTCACCCTCACATTCCACGATTTCAACTTCTCCTTTGGCGGTCGCTTCTAATGCTAATGCTTTGTTGGCAAATAATTTCAATTTGGCTGCATCCTCTGCGCCAGCCACACCACAAGATTTCAATAATTTGGCTTTGTGGAATCAATTGACACCAAGTCAACGTTTGGCTTTGACGCAGCAATTTAAAAGTTCCGGCAATTTAATGGGCAATAATAAAAGTCCATTTCCTCCCTTGCCCTCATTACCTTTAGATACAGATTTGATAACTATGTTGGACTATAATCCTAATAAGGCGAAAAATTCATCAGCGACGACAGGTAGCGCAAATCCCGATATAAACTTGCGAAATAATGGCCACTTTACTAAGCCTCATGTGCCTCCACTGATACCAGTTAATAATTTGGATGCCCAACATAAAGCCACACAACGTTCAACATCTTCTGTGTCAGCAAACAATACAGTACCTTTAAATTCCTCGGCGGCCTTAGAAGATTTCGAAAAGAAATTCAAAATGAATGATGAAATGAGAGCGGTGGTACAAAAAGTTTTAGCAAATCCCGATCTTTCCACGTTTATACAAACCAATGCCTCTAACACCTTTGTGCCTTTTATATCACCACCCATATCGCCAGCTAATGGAGGTTTGGGTATTGGTAGTATAGGTAATACTTCAGTGTCCATATTACCTAATCCTCATGTTACAATAACGCCACAGTTGCCGCCACACTTTAATCATAGCAGTGCCGCCCATTCGCCTTCCTCTGCCTCCTCGTCATCCTCCTCCACGGGAGGAAATCGACAAAAAAGTGTAATTTGTTCAACAAATGCTTTAGGATTAGCGGCCAGTTCGCTGATAAATTCTCCTGCCACTTCTTCCACATCCTCCTCCTCCTCCTCTTCCTCCCATTCGCCCTCTGCTAGTCGAACGAAACTGACTTCTTATAACAACCACCACCGTAACCACACGTACAGCTCCCAATCACAACATTCCTCCTCTTCTACTACTACACCCACACCAATGGAAGTAATCGATTTATCTTCCCCCCGAAGGTCTCTGCAAGCAGCATCTGCCTATTTGCAACAACATCAACAACAACAGCAGCAACAAGCAGCTGTCGCAGCTGCAGCCCAGCAACAAAGTCAACAGCGCTTGGCAGCCGCCGCTGTTGCCCAACATCATTCCCAACAGAACGGTCGCAACTCCTCGAACTCGTCTAACTCTTCCCAAGTTAACTCAGCCAGTATGCATTTGCAGCGACATGCTGCCATGGCAGCAGCAGCGGCAGTCGATAATGCCCAGCGCTTAAATGTTATACCCGAAATACCCGCCAATAATTTGAATATGCAGCCGTACAAGGTGCAAAAAGTTTATGTGGAAAACAATCTTGTGCCGTGTATCAATATGAAAGCCTACAATGACAATGAGCAACTGATGACCTTGACCGATTTCCAAAAATACTTCTATCCACAAGTACCGTTGGATCAGTGCAAGCGTTTAATTGAGGCCCTGGGAGTTGAACTATACAAGGGCAATAGGTGAGTTGTAAAAAATAAAATAAATAAAACCAAGTTGTTTTTTCTTTTTTAATATTATCTTTCAATATTTCCCTTTTTTGTAGACATCAATTAAAGGTTCTCATGGAACACGATCGCCAGCACAATGAGAACATTCCTTTAGTGCAAGTGCGCGACATTTTGAAATACATGACACAATTAACATTCATGATAAGAAACCAAGAACAACCACCCAATAAAAGATCGCGTATAAGCTAGGAATTGGGTTGGGGAGGACAACATGCACAAGCAGCACTAGCAGCAGCTACATCGGCAACATCCACAACATCTCAAGAATTACAGCAACAAAACCACAGAGAGTCTTCAAACTCAAGGCATCATCATGCCAGTAATGGTGTAACAAAAACTGAAAACTCTTCTACTATGGCCGCTCATAGCGGCAATAATAAATCAAATACAAGTTCCACACACAAGACAACACCTTTAGCACCACCACCATCTCATAATACGCTTGATATGTTGTACTCCCCGTTGTCATCCTCATCCTCATCTTCAACATCATCATCAGCAACATCGGCGGCTGCACGACATCATTTATTGCAACAGCAGCAAAATGTTTTGCAACAATTCCATCAACATCAGCAACAGCTCTTACAGCAACATCACCAGCAACAGGTTGAAAAAGCCGCCAACCAAAGCAAAACATCAAATTCTGCTGTTTCTTTGCATAAATCTGGTGGTAGTATGGCCACTTCTTCTTCTACAGCGGCCCAACGATTGTCTGCGACAGTTTCTCAACAATTGGCAGCCGCTGCTGCTGCTGAAAGTGCTGCCGCGTATTATTCAGCAGCCGCTGCAGCTGCAGCTACCATGTTAAGTCCTCCTCTAACAGCAGCCGCCAATTCTACTTTGAGTGCGGTTAATCCCTTTGCCAATCCTTTCGATTGGTTGGGTGCAACTTCAACAGCAGCGACTGTAACAAATTCAAACAGTTCTAGCCACAAACGTTCTTCTAGTTCTGGTTTGACGTCAAGCTCAAATCCATCTTCCGGCCATCAACGCAATGGCAATTCTACACACCCTTCCCTAACTGCCTCAGCAAATGATTTTCTTTCAATATTTAGCGCAAATCATGGCTCGACGGCTACAAATCATTTGGCACAAGAAAATCATCAGCAAAGATCCTCTTCAAATGCATCTGCCTCTTCTTTGGCTTCAACTTCGTCCTCAGTCACAGCGGGTAATAAATCATCCAACTTTTCAGTGGCTTCTTTAACCTCGAATAATAACAACAATAACAACAACAACAATCACAATTCCTCCAATTCTGCCACAAATGGCTCAAATACACCGTCATCCAATTGTGGTAATAACGCCTCTTCTGCCTCAGCTTCGTCTGCTTCATTGGCTGCCCATGCTGCCGCCGCCTCAGCTGCTTTGTTTGGTGTGGCAGCTCCTTTTTCAGCACCAGCTTTGGTTAATCCATATCCACCACATTTGCCGGGTGTAGCTGCAGCCGGCGCACATGGTCTGCCCTCGCCTACAATTTATCCACCCACACCACCACCCTCAGCTCCCTGGATACATCCCTGGTACGCTGGCGATACTTTTTAAACCAAAAAATGTAAGAGTATTTTATTTTTCTTCTTAAAAATTACCTTTTTATTATATTAAATTTAATGAAATTCCATTTAAAATCAAGATCACAATGAATTTGAGTTGTTATAAGAACTCTTATATTGGTAAATAAGAGAGAAGAGTGCTTAGTAAAAAAAAGGAAAGAGAACAAGAGAATTTACTTTTTATTTTTTTACAGGAAAAAATAACAATCCGTTCAACGATGTCGAAAGTTATTGTTCGCTGGAATTTTAGACGGAAAATAACCTGATTTGCTGCGTCCTACTAAGAATTGATTTTATTTATTTACTTCTCAAATAAATAATAAAAAAAAGTTTGTGGAACTCAAATCAGTAATTTTTCGCTTAGAATTCCAACATTTTCGCCCGTTCGATATCGTGGGATGGACTGTAAATAAATTGATAAAAACGAGTGATCAATTGTCGAAAACAAAACAGAAATACGTTTTGAAATCAAAAGAATATGTAGTTAAAAGAGAAAGTTTAATTTAATTATAATTTACATAACTTTCAATTAAAAGAAAGTTCCTTGATTTTCGCAAAAACAAATTCTTTTCTACCTTCGAAATGCTTTGGAATTTATTTAAAAAAAACCGCGTAGTTCAATTGTAAAGATTCGGTCAAGTGGAAAAAGGCGTGATGAAGTTCCAACGATTTTGAGATTTCAGCTTAAGTTTTTAAACAATTTCCAATTACATATTCTGCCTGTTCATAGAATCCGATAAGGAATTGGATTGGAAACGTAATTCCAATCCAATTCCAATTGTGAATGCGTTCATGAAATCGTAACGAAATTGCTTCGTTCAAAATTCAGAATATCGTTTACTAAGTTGCGTATTTAGTAATTAAAGCGCTGGAAACATTTGTTCTACCTGATAAATGCATAAATTAAAGGGCTCCTTAAATCCAATTCATAAATAATTAGTTCCGTTTCTCAACGGAAATTTCGTAAATCCAAGCGCAAACGGATTTCATGAACGCAATCAACCGGTTTTCTAGAGAAATCGATAGCAAACCAATCCGTATTGGACTCTGCGAATAGGCTGATTAATTTTAATAGACCAGAGAAGTGTAAAAGAATTAAAAAAATGGAAAGCATATTGTGGAAACCACACTAGTTTCACATTCGAAATATGTTCATACATAAGTATGTATGTATTTTGTGGCTGTTTCCCGTAATTTATACGAAGCTTTCGCATCGTACAAAATGTTAATGATTTTATATGACACCTTGTTCTTTGTAGGAAGATACATTAAATTATTATTATATCTTATTCACCCTGTTTTATACAAAATGATAACACAGCTAAACTTGGTTACAACGAAATCCGTGCAAACAACAAACATATTTCGTTATAAGAAAAGTGCGAAATTTGGAAATGTCACTCTTTCAAATAAAATGGCGTAGCTCTGAGGGAACAAACTTAAAACAATGAAATCATGTGTATGTATGTGCCGTTTTACTCAAATTTAATGGGTTGCCTTATTTATATGGCAAAACTTCAGGGGAACATCGTATCTATTTTAAAAACAAAGTATGGCAGTACCACTGAAACTGGCAACTCTTGTTTCTTGTTTCTTGTTAAACTAATTAGTAAACATTAGTCTTTAGTACATAGTATATTGAAATGTTTAATAGGATTTTTTTAATTAAGTGGCAAATTAATTACGCAGGAAAGAACAATTTAACAGAATATTAAAATATTATTAATATTATTATTATTTCTTATTAAATATATATTTTTAAGTGTTATTAAAAACTGTTAAATGCCACAGATTTGGAAAATTTAAAATTTGTATTAACAAAATTTTCTACTTTTCAGGAACTTAAGGGATAAATGTACATACATATGTGTATAACAAAAACTTGGCATGGAGTTAGCATAGGTCTTATTGGGGTTTGCCATAGAGTTAGACATTAAAAATCGCTGTCATGAGTAACGATCACATCCTAGAATGATATTCTAATGTCAACAAATCTTTAAAGATTTAGTTCAATTTCATCACTTATGATAACTTTATGCCAAATTTTTATTATGTACATATACAGCTGTTATGCTCTTAGATCCGGTTTTTGCCCTTAAGATAGAATTACGATTAATATGTAGATTAGTTAATATTAATCCACTACGAAGTTTTGAAATTCTAGTTTAAACCTGAGATTTTCATCAATTCAATGAAAAGGAAATAAGAAAAACTTACACTCCGTCCATAGTAGTGCTGTTAAAATATCCTGCAAAGATGTTAAGACTTCCTGTCGTCATGTTAATATATTTTTGATTAATGAAGTATACGTACTCATGTTGGGATTACAATTTTTTTCAAACTGTCAAACTATATAATCCATAAATCGTATTTGACATTTCCTTAAAGATTTACCTGCGCCGATAATTGCACCCGTTTCAAACTTTTTTTTTGGAAACTGCTATACAGCAGATTCAAGGCGAATCTAACAGGCGAACTTACTAGATCAGCTGACCTTACTCGCCTAAACGGCAAACTTGTACAGTGATGTAGTTATCATAGTGTCATTACCGCCTTCAAACTGTCAAAGTCTATATAGAGATTTCCTTCTTTACGGTATTTAACATTTCCTTATAGAGCTAGCTGTTTTTTTGACAACTAGTAGAATAATTTCTACAACAAATTTTCTATTGTTGTAGAATTGGGTGTACCTGTTGTAAAAATATGTGGACCTCGTTGATGTGCCTTGATGCATACACAAGAGTGATAGAAAGAAAGGTTACGACATGCGCATGGTTTCCCGTTATTTAAAAGGTTGCCAAGTCAATTTGTCCCTAAGCCATTATAATTATGTGCGAAATTGCAGCTGAAAATGATCAACCAATAGGAACACAGTTGGCTGATGTCATTGGTGATACACCAGTACTAGTAATCGACTATATCTCAGATAATGTTTTGTGCTATAGACATTTAACATATCCTTGTTATTAAGAATCAAAAGTGCCTTTAGAACTGTTGGCTAGGTCGATTTTATGGCACCATATGGAGACATTGGAACCACAGATACATACACTAATACTTTTTAATAACTTTATCCCATACTTTTGAAACTTTTTACTTACTAGATTACCAAACTAGTATTATTGGTAGGGGATAGGGCATTAAACTTAGTTCAGCTATTGTGCGTGCAACCACAAGTATTGTCAACAACAAATGAGGCTATGAAAAATTAAGCAAGAAGCATCGTTTGGCATTATAGAGCACAAAAAAAAATATATGAAAATAACTCTGCAGTTACACCTTCAAGAAATTGCTTTCAAGTTGGTCACACATATTCTTTGTTAAAATTAATTGAAACTAACGCTGTGACGAAGGAATCAACCACGAAAGAGCAAAACTCGGTTATAACGTATTTTCAGTTGTAGTGAACTAAGTCTACAGTCCCGACGTTGTGGTTGACATTTTCATACTAAACTCTTTCGTTATAGCGAACTCATTTATAATGAATCCTCGTTTGTAGCGAACTACTTCTTAAGGTCCCACGAAGTAAATTTCATAAGATTTCCACATAACGAACTATTTTCGTTACAACCAAGTTTTACTGTAATTTATTTACACTAATTGTGATCAGCTGGTTGACTTGAACGAAAACTCGAAAGAAATCTTTCTTGGAAGAAAACTTGAAAGCGAGTTGGTAGTCAATTTCGAAATGTGTGAGTGCGGTTAATAAAAATGTGTGACTGTATTGAAACTTGAAGCAAAACTTGAATGTGTAACCAACCCTCCAAGTAAATTAGTGCCATTTCTTCTTCTTCTCTAGAAAAAAGCAAGTTGCTTGATAACATTATGACTAAAATTATTATGGCAATACTATCAATTGGCAATGCTATTAACGGCTGACTTTTCGAATTAAAATTGTATTTTTATAAAAAAAAAACTAAATTAGGTAGCACAGGCTCAATTGGGTCCTATTTGCTATCTTTGCGTTACCTGAGAGGGGAAGTGTAAATATGGAAGATTCTACTTATACCTCCCCAAAAAAAATCAAGAAATTTTCTACATGTTTTTTGTTTTTTTTTTTCATTTCAAAACTCTCTTTCTGTCTTTTGTCTGGTAGTTTACTATTTACTCTTTTATGACTCTTTTAATTAGTATTCGGTCTTGTAACTTTCGTTAATGTTTTCTAAGGGTTTATTTAATTTCACCCTTATCATTCTTTCTTTATAAAATTGTTTTCTATGAAAACTTTTTGTTAAGTTTTCTTTATTATTATTTACGGTAATTTATCATTAAATATATGTTTTTATTATTTATGTTATAACAATACATTAGATGTTTATAAAAAGGCTTTATTTCATTTCAATAGTTATGGTGACGTTTTCAAATGCTGCAAATTACATATTAAAAACTTTTTTTTATTTTTTATTATTAAACATCAATCAAACAAGGCAGATTAAACAAGATAAAAAAAGAAGCAGAAGCAAAGGCAAAATCAATTTTGAAATATATTTTCTCATATGGAATTTGGCACTTTAAATACAAAAAGTTGATAGATAGCAAATAATCAGCTGTCGATTTCATTACACGTTATAAGGTAAATAGCAAAGTGTATCTATCAAGGCGAATTCATTTAACAGGTGGCAGCATAACGTCAGCTGATTCTAATTTTTGGTGTACGCTAGCTGTCAAGCTGTATACATAAAAATCGAGGCTTATTTTTTCCTTATATATTATATGGAGTTTGACAGCCACCGTCCGTACACCAAATACGCCTGTTGTTTTTGTATTGTTGTATTTGTTACAGCTGCGCTGCCACCTAGTACAATTAATTCGCCTTGGTATCTATACAAAGTCCTGTTGACAGCGCAGCTGCTACATGTTCCGGGGATTTCAAATATATTTACACTTGTTTGTTGTTGTTACTGTTTACATTTTATGCACACAAACATTTGATTTTTCAACGATAATTTTGCCTTCTGCAATCAGCTATGTTTTTGACATCCTTAAATTCTGTATCCAACAACAAAATACACGCAACGCAGATCGTTGTATTGTAATCTTGCTATCACTTTGTATAGATAGCAAGGCGTATGATTTTACAAGGTGGCAACGAATAGGCAGCTGATTATTTTTTACTCTACTTTTTGCGATATGATTGTTGATTATCTTCACATTTCATATGAAGTTTAACGGCGAGCGCACGTCGGTTGTTTATATGCTATTGTATTTGTTGTTTCCACGCTGCCTGACTTGGTCAATTTCCTAGGCGTATCGACTAAGGGAAATTGAATTCGCCAATAGTCCTGTAGCTTGTTTAATCAGCCTTGCAACAAACAATATTAAGCTTGCCAAAAAAAGATAAGATTTTTTTTTAACATTTTCAATATATTTTTTTTAAATTCATAAAACAAAACCAAAATAATTTAGAGACTTTAATTAAATGAAAATTTTAAATTAAAAACAGAACTGAAAGTATAATTATTTTAAAAATTGAAACACAACATGAAAGAAAATTACATCAAATAAATAATAATTAATTTAAGTATGTAGTATGTATGTATGTATGTATGTACTTAATAAATACAAATTAAAAAATATATATATATATTTCAGAACTATTTTCTGCCTTTTCTTTGTGGAAAAGAATAAACTGAATTTTTTCTAAAAGTTTATTAATACAAATAAGTGTATATAATTTGTTTTTATAAAATAATTTACAAAATAAAAAGAACTGCTTAAATATGCCGATTTATATTTAAACATAAATCAAAAATTTAAACAAAAGTAAAAAAAAAATCAAAAGAAATTAAATTTCTGCTTATCCCAAATTTCTTTAAAACTACCACTTGTATATAGAAATCATAACAAATATTTCTTAAGTTTTCTTTAAATAGATTATTATTATTATTAATTTCTATAGTTTGTGGTTAAGTTTATTTTTTAATATAAATAAATTTTTAAGTTCCATTTTCTAATATTTATGGAAAACCTTATTTTCTATTTAAATAAATAAAAATTATTATAGAAATCTTAAACAAATTAGTTATAATTAGCTTAAAGTATTATTAATATATAATTACTGAAGTAATTACTCAACGTTAAAAGCTTTAAGCTTTTCGTTTAATATCTTGAAATTACCACAAATTATAATAAATATAAAAAATTAATATTACAAAGAAAAAAAATTATTTTAAAAAATCAATCATCTCAAAAAAATGTTAAAAATAAAAAAAATTCTTAAATAAAATTATCATTATTAAAAAATAATAATAAAAAATATAAAAAACAATTGTTTTAATTGTTTAATTAGCAAAAGATTGAACGAAAAATATATTCTCTCTCTCTTTCTTGATTTCTCTCACACACTTAACAATTTCCAATTTCTGAAATTGTGGTTTTTTATGTCTTAGTTTTTCATCTCGTTAATATTTCATTCTTAAGCTTTTCCATTAGATTTGTTGTGACTGTATTTACTTCTAGTTGAATGTGTTTGTTGTACTAGTTGTTGTATTGTGTAAATAATTCCCCCCTTCAGTTCAGTATTCCTAATGTAATCAAAATGTTCAGAATGATCACATGATTGATGTTACAAATGAATATAACAAAAAATAATACAATAAAAATATGAAACATTTCGATTGATATATTTTTGTCTTGCAATAGAGAAACCAGTTATAATTTAAACCTTTTAGCATTGCCCCACAAGATGGGAGTATTGTTTGTGTTAGTATGGCAATCTAAGCAAATGTCATCAAAACAATGAATATATGGAATAGAATGGAGAAATAAACAAAACGTTCCAGTAACTTGTCCATCTAAAGAGACGGAATGGCATATCTAATAAAGCTAGTTGAGGAAAAAAAGGAAGACACCATTGAATATAGAAAAGGAGACCGAATAACTGCCAACAATTCATTATTTATAAAGCACTGATAAATAAATCGCAATAGAAACTATTACTCCCAAATAATTCACAATAGACTCCCAAAATATTCGCGATGCTGGTTTCTTGGGAATGGAAATATAGGTTTGCCCCCAAACAACTTATTTCCATAACATTCGCGATAGCGGTGAATAGTGACGTCATTATACCTCTCCAAGGCATTTCACACAGTGGATCACTCACTGTTGATCGACGATATCTTGAGCTCCACCCTTCCCAACGACATCAAACGCTGGACTGCCAACTAACTCAATAGTAGGCAAGTGTTTGTGGAGCTTGAGGCTAAAAATCAAGTTACCGCAAGATAAAAATGCGTGTCCCACAAGGAGGAGTACTATCACCTATACTCTTCAATATCTATCTTGGCAAAATTCCCACCCCACCAAAACCTGTGTGAACATCCCTGATATAAGTGCTAAAATAACACAATACCTGGCCACCATTACAGATTTCCTGAAAGAAAGTAACTTGCAACTATCGCCATCAAAATCGTCGGTGTCACTTTTCACTTCATGAACTAAAGAAGTTATTATGTAACTAGACATCCCTGTCGAAGGCAGACTTATACCTACGGTCAAAAATCCCAAAATCCTAGTTTTGGTCTTTGACAGCCTCCTTCACTTTTTATTGCACGCCACCTATATAAACCAAAAAGTGAAATCCCGAAATAAGGTCCTAACAGCACTCTTAGGAACCTCTAGGGGGCATGAACAAGGCGTTCACAGTAGCAACATACAAGGCGATAGATCGCTCCCTCCTAAATTATGCCGCCCTAACATGGACCTCTTTCCTTAGTGATACCCAATTGCGAGTACTGCAGACTACACAAAACAATGCACTTAGAATCGCAACAGGATCTGTAAAAATTACCAACATTGACCACTTGCATGATCAGAAGACATTAATGCTACCGTGTGGCAGCATGATGTACTGCTAACAAACCAGTTCCTGATGGCTTCTCACTTGCCAGCACATAATAATCATCAGATGATTCTGATGCAGGACCCTGTCCCAAGAAACATCCCAAAAGATTTTTGGCGTTACCGCGTGGACATCACAAACGTCATTCCACCCGACGTCAAACCTTGTAACACTTTCTAACAAATTTTCAGTATAAATTGATTAACTCTGTAACAATTCTGGGGGATGATGTTCGACATCGAACGAAATTTCCATTTAACTTCTATCGGAATTTCGTTCGATGTCTAATGTCGTAATTTGGGTCCTGATTTTTTTTTGTCAGATATTGTTTCGAAAATTCGTTTAGAATATTCCCCAGGAACTTCAAAGTTCTTTAAAAAAAATCCTTTTAAAAGTTATCCGAATTTCTACAGATTTTTAAACAACTTTCCGACTTACTGTGGCAACACGAAACTTTAACTGGGTACTAACAAAATGACATGCAGATAATTGACATCTTGCTGATTTCTGGAACTTGAAGCTAAATATTGACTCGTCTGGCAACCATTTTACATTCATCATGATATAAATTCATCAGGTGTGGACATCCACTTAGGGACGTATGACATTGTCAATGTTTACATGGTTGCCTTTAGGAATGCATGACTTTGTTCAGTTGCATTGCAAATGATGTTTTAGAACTCATCCTATATTATATATATACCTGTCTCGCTCTAACTCATTAAAAAAAAGGCAGAATTACTATAACAAAAATTTAACGTGTAGACCGGCACTCACAGAAAGCCAGTGACTGGTGAGTTACTGTATAATTTGATGCGAATGGCAAACATGTAATACACTGATAACCTCTTGCATTGAAATTCCATAGGAATTTCTTCCGATTTGAACGTACATAACCTCCAAGATATCTTGAACATTTTTGTAGAAACGAGAACCCTGCAAACAATTGGAAGATATCCCCTTAGGCAATAGTTGAGCAATATTCTACGAAAGCTGTGAAGAACTTGAGATTTTCTGCTGCAAACATTACAAAAAATTTTGAAAAATTTGGCACTGTTCTCTACAATTTCATAAGAATCTTACTTGTATGGAAATTAAATACTGACATGAAAAAGATATTCACTTTTTATCATTTAAGGGGCTATTCACATATTACGTAACGCTACAGGGGGAGGGGTTAAAGATATGTTACGGATTAAATACTTTATACCGAAAATTTTGTAAAAAGCGTTACGAAGGTGGGAGGGGGTTATAAAACCTCCGAAAGTAGCGTTACGTAATATGTGAATAGCCCCTAAACGATAAGCTTTGCGGCCGAAGGCTGTTTAGGTTTACCTTAAAAATTAACTCGTGTGGAGTTGTCAGTCTCCCATCGAGCGCGTCCCCAGGTGGCGGATAGGGGGAGTTATGTCAAAACTTGTGACTACCAACTGACATCAAATACAATTTGGTGATCACATAGTTTTGTCATAGCTTAGGTAGTGTCTTTTCACTGCCCGCGGACCAAAACTGTCATTCCTATTTCCTGCAATTTCCCACAATACCCTTTTACCAAATTCCTTTCTCTCTTAAATTTCTTTATCCCCCACTTGTAAGGTTAAGGTGGTTGGTAGCTGTGCCGAGAACCTGAATGGCTAGTTAGTGGCTAAAGAGGACTAGTCGATAACAGCTCCCCTCCGACGCCAGGGCACGGGTCGGTTGTAAATCTATAGTTGCCTAGTCCGTGTACGCCGTCACTGCAGGGATGGTCCAACCCCTTACGTGCATACTCGTGGGAACAAAAATGAAAAAACTACAAATTACAAAACAAACAACAAAACAAAATCAAACAACAAAAGAACAGCAATCTGTCCAAAATCAGATTGACGATGATCAAACATTTACCGAGCAGTTTCGAAGAGCTCTGGTAGTATTAAAAAGAATCAAAAGGAACGAAGAAAATGGTACACCTAATCCAAGGGACGCCAAAAATGGTATTAGAGCTCAAAATGTGATTGATAAATATCTGAATTATAAAAACTTGCCAGCAACAGACAAGGAAAAATATTTAAGCATCGCAAAACATGTTAGAGAATATAAGTGGCCCAAACATACCGATGATGTACAAGAGTTACTTAGAAATAGGAACTGTATAACTATGGCTAATAATAATGAGCACAGGATAAGGCGAGTAAAGAGAGTACATTGGCCAGTGATAGATTTTAATATAAGAGTGGCTTTGGAAAGTGTGCCCCATTCTCAAACTCCCTGCTTTGAACTGGCAGGATTTTATCAAGGCTTTTTCCTAATTAAATGTGATAATAATAAAACTAAACGCTTTATCTTACAATGTATGGATAAGATTCGCTATATAATTCAGGGAATTCGCTTATTAGCTCTAGATGCTAGTCAAATAGATAAGCTTCTGGAAAAGCAGGCTCTCCTCAGGGCACAAAAAATAGAGAGTCGAAGGGAAACAACTGGAAATGCTTTGCCAAATAACATTGAAGAGGAGAGAGAGACGACAGAGAAAGCAGCAAACTTGCAACAACATCAAGGCTTTCAACTTTCAATAAACTATTTCGATTCAGACTGTGAAGACTCAGAAATTCAACAAAATTCCTCCTTGTTGTTAGATCCAAACGAGCAGAGTGAGCCCTGTGGAAGCATGATGATGCCTACTACAACTTCGCGTAACTTAAATGAACCAAAAGTAGAAACCGTGATGAGCAATGAGGAGACAAATTACAAACGTGCGCAACATATTTGCCAGCAACTGGAAAATGTGATGGGATTAAATCGCCCGCAAAGAAAAAAACTATATAGAGCACGAAGAGAAATATTAAGATATGAAATAGCTCATGGTATATCCTCTAATGGCAGAACATTCTCTGAACAGCCAGGCTTTAACTATACCGGGTCTCAGGAACGAACATTATTTTCAAAAGAATTTTCAAATAATTCCAGGGCCTACAACGAACCACCCCAAATGAGCCGTAATTCTTTTAGGGGCGGCGGCAATTTTGGCACTCAAATGGAGCAAATGTCCAGCAATACATCAAATTCTTGGCCTAACTATTATGATGATACTTGCAAAGAAATCGGAGACAACTTTGGTCCAAATTATTATAGATCACAAAATCCTTCAAATGCCTGCAGTTTCTTTGGTCCTGAACAAATGTCATCAAATAAAAGCAATATGTCCAATTCTTATGGCAACTTTGATGAAACTTTTCTTAAAGAAACACGGAGTAACTTTGCGCCAAACTATGTTGGACCGGAAAATTCCACAAGTAGCCGCCGCAGCTTCTTTGGGCCCGATCAGATATCGTCAAGGACCAACGATATGTCAAATTCTTATCGCAACTTTGATGAAACTTGTAAAGAAACTAGGGGGAATTTTGGCCCAACCAACTCTGCTAGACCGGAGAACTCCTCAAATGACCGCAGTTTCTTTGGGTCCGAACAATTGTCGTCACGGACCAAAAATATGCCAAAGTTTTGTGATAAAGCTCGAGAGAACTTTGGCTCAAACTATTCTAGACGACAATGTCATACAAATGATCGTCCATACTTTCATTCTCAAATGGATCGAGTATCAGAATTTCCATCACACTTTGCTCCAAATGAAAATTCTCGATCAAGCGGCCATAGAACAAATCCTACTTCAATGGCTAGAAGTTGCCTTGCAACCGAAACGCAACCAATTGATAAACTTCCCAAAATAGAGAGTTTTAAAGAAAGAGCAAACACCCGTGAAGAGAGAGCCGGAACTTCTTCAAATTTTAAAAGCTCCTTTCAGCCTGAGCATCAAACTTTTGCCCAACAAAATGATGACCAGAGACTAGAAAGTTTTAGAAAAGCGGGAGAAACTTTTGGCAATAGTACAGAACTGCCATTAACTTCAAGAAATAATTATCAAACTCTTACCGGGCGACAAATTTTCAAAACAGAATATCCTTCAACTGTCTCTGGCTCTAAAGAAATATCACAAACAAATACAGGTCTCCTTAATATGACAACAAATAATGCAAATAGCTTAGAGGAATCTGCAAAAACCATGTTGGAAAAGCGTATTTTTGAATGCCTAAATTCTTTTAGTGAAGAAACTAGTACAACACACCTGACAACTTCTCGAAGAGAATTTGCAAAAGAACCAAAAAAAGCTTTAATTTCTTATCCAGCAGTTGATCAGCTAAAACGTAGAGTAGATATTTTAAGAAAAAGTAACAAAGATCAGCAACCTCCAATGGAGGTTATTACCTTGTCGGATGACAGTGATGTTGAAGAGATAAAATCTGTCGATGTTGAAAAAGCTAGAAAGGAGTATTTTAAAGCTCTTGAATATTTGAGAAAGAAGTTTTGCAATGTGTATTCTTTAAGCGATGCAGAAAAACTTCAATATAAAATATACCAGCATAAGGTGGAAAAATATTATAAAATGTTTGGCATCAAAGACAGACCGCCGCACACATCCAAGGAAAGTAATATTTCTAGGCAAAGTAGTACGGAAGCTAAAAGAACAAATAGTTGTAGCCAAGCAAAACGCAGTCGTTTTAATTCTCCTATAAGGACTGGTACCAATTCATCAACTCAAGCTGGTAGTAGTAGACCGGAACAGCTAAACAATCAGCAGCAAGGCTTTTGGCAAACTGGCAGCGGGAGCTCGTTTCGCAATAGCGCCCTACCTGTAGCATCTTCTTCAACCCGACTCCCTAGTATTCGCAATAACTCAAAGCCTTGTTATGTTACACAAGAATTTAATGTGGCGCATTGGGATGAAGGTGGACCCAGTAGGCCCATACCTGATTTACAAATTGCCATTATCGATCGCAATCAACAAGATCTAAAAATTCCCAAGGAAGACTGGATGCTAATTGAAAGAAATTTACTTGAACAACTAGCCCGGGAAATGCAACAAACCAACAATACCAATATTGGCATGTTCGATGGCATGTATTGGCGTTATGGCGTCAAAATTATACAATGTGAAAATATGGAATCCTTGAACTTCATTAGACGTTTCATAAATAGCCAAGATATTTTTTGGCCGAACCGACAGTATGAAGTCATACCGGTTAGTGAACTGCCAAAACGTTCTATTGTCAAAGTTTGGATACCGCCGCCCATAATAGATGACATGGCTGTACTTAAGATATTAAAGGCTCAAAACTCTATGTTTTACAGCTTAGACTGGACTTTTATAAATAGCCGTGAATATAACAATAAAAATGGCAAAGATATTTATATAAGTATTTCGGCCACCTCTCTGGAAAGGCTAAGAAAGAAGAAAGGTGAAATACGTTTTGGCACAAATCGCTTAAAAATGATTTTACCCGACTAAACGTAAATGCTGATACAACACTATTTCAGTTAAGGAAGGCTTAAAATAATTTCTGTGAAATTAAAGGTTTGTTTAACAATTAATTAAGCATTTTATATATTAAATTTACTAACTTGTAAATCTATTTGCAGCCAGACTTATTATATTTTCTGTTCAAATTTCCTTTCCAAAGATGTATTGGCTGAGCTTAAAAGATCTTTCGCGAGAGGCAATTTTACGTGACAACTTGAGGTTTGTTTGCTTCCCTCTATTAAATTAAGTTGATTTATTTATAAAAACTGTTTTTCTTTTTTTACTTTCCTTATAGCTTAACCTTTCCTAAGAAGCAGCTAAATAATTGTACGAATTTCTTCAATCGGTCCAAACTGCAAACCCCCGTTTGTTATTATCCGTAATCTAAGGATTGCTTAAAAAGCAGTATGGGTTCAAAAGATCAAAAAACCCTCAAGGATTTTTTCTTCAACTAAGGAAATGGGTAAGTTAATGTTTAGAAAAAAACCTTAGTGTAGCAGAAAGAAGACTCTCTCTCTCTCTATCTTATTGAGTTCTTTTGGCATTTCATGTTTAAGTTTTAGTTTAGACATGATAACCAAGAATCTCAAAGATAAGTTGCTTAAGTTACTCATTCTCTATGTTTCAGTTAAGACATAAAGAGTTGCGTGATAGCCATCACCATCAATTTTACTGGGGTTCCAAAGACAGGGAAAGTTGCAGTTTTTAAAGCTTTAATATCATATTGTAGATATAACATGGCAGATGATCTGTCAATATCTCTTGAAGCTGGAGATGGTAACCAACAAGCATTTTTAAATAAATGGCTCCTCTAAAGTAGAAAAGGGTGAATGCTGTAAATTTATACAAGTTAAACTGTATCATCCCCTTTTTAAAGTTTGTCTTCTCCACAGCCTGTAGCTAAACAAAAACTTAAGGCGAACGAATACCACCCTTTAAAAAGCTAAATAAAATAAAGGAGAGAAGAAAAGTGAGAGCGATTAAAGGCCATAATCCAATAAGAGTCAAAGTTGGAACATCAAAGGACCGCTTTTCTTTCCTTAAAGGTTGTTTTGCCAAACTCCGTAATTGCTAAACTAGTTTGGTTTGGAAGAATCGGAAATAAAATGATAGCTCTGAAGAACTATTTAGAATCTGTTTCAGAATTGCATTCTTTATATTATGGCGAGTGAACTCCAGGGAGGTGTACTGTCACCTCTCCTAAGGAACATTGCTCTAAACTTGGTGCTGATGAAATTAGACTCCATAAGTTTTAAGTCAGTTAGCCTACGCTAGATAATTATCTCAGCGTCTTTAATCGGCACTGGGGCTCATAAGTAGATGGAGCATCGAAGGTGGCCTCAATGCTAACCGCCAGAAGACGGATCTTGTTTTCTTCAAGACAAAATGCAAGACACCGGCTTTCATGATCCCAACTCTTGGGGCCATTATTACAACTCGGTTTCAGTTATAGTTATGATTTTATCGGACGGATAAACAGTTTTTCATTATTACAACTTTACGTTAACCTAAAAGCAGGGGTGTTAAGTATGACGATTTTTTACGATATGACAAAAAACGATATGACATACTGTGTTGTCATATCGTAAGCTATTTACGATATGACAGCACTGAGAAAGCCATACACGGTTCATCGCTTTCTCAGTGTTGTCATATCGTAAAAAACTTACGATATGAAAACACAGTATGTCATATCGTAAAAAATCGTCATACTTAACACCCCTGCCTAAAAGTGTGCGATCATTTATTAGGCAAGTTCAATCTACCTACGTATAACTGTTATCGGCAAGTTTAGTAATTTGAAGTTGCCACATTTTCATAGGCTGCCATATTTTCTACTTGTATGAAGTAAATACCAAGACGTATCTAACAGGTGAACTCACTAGAACAGCTGACCTTACGTGCTTAAACGGCAAACTTAGTGGTGTGATGGAATTAATCATAATATCGTCACTATATAGAGATTCCCTTCTTTACGGTATATGACATTTCATTATAGAGCTAGCTGCGCTGATAATTCCGCCCATCTTTAAACGTAGAGTAGTTTCTACAACAAATGTTCTATTGTTGTAGAATTGGGTGTACCTGTTAGCTGTGCCATGGTAAATAAATATGTATGACGTTGCCACTGTGCTCTTTAAATGCTCTGGTATAGCCATACTTTGATAGAGATAACTTTTATTTTACAGGCAAGCTGTCATAATGAAATATTGGTGGTATATGTCAGTTTATCGCTCACTTTTGATAAAGTAACTATATTATACTTTACTGCCGAGTTGTAATAATGGCCTTAGTGGAGTTACACTTAGGATATCTGATAGCACGAAGTATATCGGTATTATTGGCAATAGATAGGGTATAAATCTCACAAGTGCCAACTGGCTCTTTGACATGGTGGGCTAGTCGACATCACGCGTCGTTGGCAATTACTTCGTAAATGCAACCAGGTCACTGTCGTTTATTGGCCTTCGAGAGTTTTGCGGCTCACCACTCTCGCACGTGTTAGTGGTCTAGCTCGACTAACTGTATCGCGATACCGTTTTTTGTGGAATTTTCCATTACCAGATAACACTGGTGGAGACCATAAAAACTGTAGGAGTGGCTATTGGGAGTTCCACTTCCTATACGACGGTATAGAACGCTTGGCAATTCCTGAAGAAAGCTTCTATTTGTGGGATACCCTGGCATTTTGTTGAACTGCCTTCGCCATTTTATTTTTAAGAATCCAAAAAAAAATCTTCCAACAAAATGAATGAACCAGTTCATTGATACATTAGATCAAAATTAATGAACGATTCGTTGAAACAATGAACTTTTTCCAATTGATCGTTCATAGTTGACAATCTTTGACTAAGTATGACTTGGATAATTTCGGACTTTAGCGTGAACTACTTTTCTTAAGGAAAGTACAATCGCTGTGTTTGCGTAGTTGATGATTTGTAATTTGTACAAAACGTCTTCACGAGCCATCGACATGTTTGCTCAGAACGTCAGCAGATCAATTGTAAGAAAAAATTGGTAATCTTCTTTGCGATATTCATGTTCTGCCTGATCAATATGTTTTGAGGTGGTGCAATAAAGATGGCATATGTTGTACCCTATGGCATATGTACCTCTTTTGTGTAGTCTCTTTTTTTAATGACATTTGATGGCAAACATCATGACGAACATGGTTGCTCAGCAAAATGTTTGGGCAACGATGTGGTAGCAAGTTTTGTTCAGTGCTCATACCAAGTTAATGGCTAATGGAGCCGTTATGTGTTACCCTACGTCTTCATGAGCCATCGATATGTTTGCACCTGAACATAACGTCGGCAGAGAAATTATCAAAAACTTTTTTCAATTTCTTTGCTGTGGAGAATACATGCGATGTTTATGTTCTCAAAGTATTTGATCTCAAAGTATTTGATCTCAAAGTATTTGAAGGTAGTGCAATCGAGATGTCATATTTACCTCTTTTGTGTGGTCTCTTTTTTTCCTATTGAAATTGGTGTTTGATGGCGAACATAGATGCTCGGGCATCGATGTCAGCACATGAACGAAACATGAACATGAGCGGTCTATATTAGCCGAATTCATGTGCGACATGATGTTCATACAAAGTTGATAGCTTTGAATAACTTTTTGTATCGCATTAAAGGAATCTTTTTAATATGAAAGAACTTAAAGTTGTAATCAATTTAAAACTGAGCTCAAAAGTGACACTATATTGCAGCGCAACTTGGAATGAACCAGTTCTTTAAACCTTAAGACAACCATGGACATATTAATGTAACTGACTTAGAAAATAAACAAATAAATTTTGCCCACAAAAAGACGAAAAGACATCACGTCGGACGTTGTAGAAACCATCTTAAAGAGGTGTATCAACATTTTGAAAGGAAATCAGTCATTTGTACATACATATCAACTTTTAAATCGCACAAATCTTTTATATCGAGCCAAAAGCAACAAGGACTTCCAAATTGAAGATAATCACGATTTTCTTATGTTTTGGATTTTTCACAATTACAAAAAATAGCTTGTAAATAAAATTTTAAATTATAATTGACTTGACCACTATTATTAAAAGTTTCTTTTTTTATATTTCAGTCTTCTCATTCGTTGCTCATATTTATGTTTATCTCATCTCACGTTCTAAATGTCATCACTATAATACAATCTATTACCGTCTTAGCTTGGATCTTGACTTTGAAAGGACCCGAAACCAAATGAAAGGAATTTTGGACTACAGAAAATTTACTTTACATTATCAATGTATGTATGTACGTGTACATGTATATAGAAGATGATCACAATAATTTTAACAAACTATCTAGAACTGTATATCTTTAAAATAATATTATTCATAAAATCTTATATAAAAAAAAAAGAAATTGTAAAAGAAGAAATTACTATGTCCACCTTATAGGCTTTTCACACTCAACAACATCTAACATCTACCATCAATTTGCGAATTTTCCCATAAGAATTATACAGGGCTGAACGGCCAACATATTTCAACATCATTATAAAATGTTCCTATCTCAATTTGTTCCACCCACCATCATTCGATAAATTTAGTGTCATCACTAATAAGCGGCATAATAAAGTGTACAGGTGGCAGCGTTACGTCGGCTACTTATTTTTTGCTCTGGTAGTTTTGTATATAATTAAGTCAAACACGTTTATTTATTTTCGACAAGCATAATCTAGTTTTTGTTGTATTTCTTGTCCTCATATGGCCACCTCATGGTGAAATAAGTACACAGGTGGCAGCATAACGTCAGCTGATTATTTTTTGCTCTGCTAGTTTTGTGCATAATCCACGTACAGCATCATCTATTTTTTTGTTGTATTGTTGTATTTGTTTCCCTAATGCGGTCACCTGTATACTAATTTCACATTAGAGCAAATTGATGGTAGACTTTAGATGTTGTTGAGTGTGAAAAGCCTATTAGGCATAATACAGAATACAAGTATGTATGTAATTTTTATTATAAAACCAAAGCGTATTAATACCAAGTGGCCTTATTAGTGCAACAACAACTGGACTTTACCAATCTGTCATGTTAAATGCATACATAAAAAGTTGTTGTTTAGTTTTTTTTACATAGAGTTTGACACTTTGGTAAAGTCAGCTGATGCTCATTTTTACTAATAGGGCCACCTGGTATCAATTCGCCTTGTATAAAACGTTAAAAATTTTCAGTACAACAATAGTTTTTAAAATGTACGCTTATTATTTTTGGAATTAATTTGAAAATAGTTTAAAAATGAAATAAAAATAAGAATTTTTATTTAAATTCCCTTTTAGCTTACTTTTTTTTTGAAATCTAATAGTATTTTTTTATCTATGTTCCCTCAAAACTCCGCCATTTATGAACCGATTTCGGATTTTTTTCTCTATTCAAAAGGATGTAGTTGCAGATTGGTTGGTCCCGTTGAAAAGTGAGCGGGGTCACGCCCATACAAAGTAAATACACATTCGTTTTCAACTACTTCTATTCAACCGATTCTTATGAAAATGTACACACACATTAAGCTTCTGTTTAAATACTACATCAGGATCAAAAAAGTGGGATGAGCCACGCCCATGCAAAGTAAATATATTTTTTCAACAAACTTCTACTAAACCGATACTTATAAAACTTTGCACACACCCTTAGTTATCGTTACAATACAACATTATGTTTAGAAAAGTGGGCAGTGCCACGCCCATGAAAAGTTAATATGTATTTTAACTATGTACTTCTACTTAGCCGATTCTTGTGAAACTTTGCATACACATTTAGTTATCGTTACAATACATCATTGTGGTGAGAAAAGTGGACAGTGCCACGCCAATGAAAAGTTAAGTATTAATTTTAATTACTTCTACTTATCCGATTCATATAAATTTTGCATACACAATTAGTTCTCGTAAAAGTACATGATGATAAAATATGGAAGCGGTGCCACGCCTATTTTGTATTCGGTTTTTTGCAAGAATTATTAAATATACATAAAATAAGTAAAAACTATAATTATGTATAATGTTACCACAATCCAGTAAATTTGTATAAAACATTTTACTTGTCAACAATGTTTATGTTTTTGACATTAACTTGCATCACTACTTGCAGCATCACTGACTTCAATAATTCTGCCAAAAAAAACCAACTTCAATGCAAAAATCTTATGGAACATATTACAAAACGGACACGATTTTGTGTTAGATAAAATAGTTTGTCTAGAAATGGGGTGTCCGTGCGCAATTTTTCATAGTACTAAACCTTTCAAGTCTTTTCAAATAAAATATTTTGAAATCCGTCAAGAAATGGCGGAGCTATGTGATAATTAATATATCGGGCTGCCACTTTGTCCGCCCGATTTTCTCTTCCATGGTATCAAGATGCAAGCAAACCATTTCAAACAAAAAAATAAATTTAAAAATCGTTCAATAAATGGAGGAGTTATGCGATAATCAATATTTGCACGGGAGTGGGGGGAGGGAATGCCACACAGATTTCCAAAAAAAAAAAAAAATTCTGGGACCAGAGTGCAAGTAAACCCTTTCAAACAAAAAAAAAAGAATTTTAAGATCGGTTCTCATATGACAGACTTGAAAATCGCCTTACAAATGACAGGTATGCATGGGGTTGGGGAGCAAATTTCCCCACCGACTTTCGAAAAAATTGTGGGACCAAACTGCAAGCAAAACTTTTCAAACAAAAATAGAATTTTGAAAATCGTTTGACAAATGCCAGTTATTCATGGGAGGGGAGCAAATTTTCCCCTCCGATTTTCAAAAAAATAAAAAATTATGGAGCAATTTGCAGGCAAACCTTTTCAAACAAAAAAAAATAATTTTGAAAATCGGTTGACAAATAACAGTTATGCATGTGGGGGCAAATTTTCCCCTCCGATTTTAGAAGAAAAATTATGGCAGCAAACTGTAAGCTATTACACAAACATATAAGCCATATATAAAATATTAGCATGTTATTTAATTAAAAAACAAAAGCATAAAAAATCTTAATAAATATATTTCATACATACTTCCATATAATTTTTGGTCGATTTGTAAAGTTTTGGATTATTTTGAAGCTCTCGCTGTGCAAAATAGAAAAGCGACTCCAGCCAGCAACACTCAGAATAAAAAACAACAGTCGTTTTTGTTGTACGATGGATGTCCAGCCACTTTTAATATGTATTTTTTTATTGAGGCTCTTTGTTTACTTACTTCCTAGAAATATTATTGCTAATATTTAATAAAATTTGATCTTAGGAAAATAGATAATTTATTTTATTATTTTTTTTGTAAAACTGAATGAAATTTTTGCGTTGTTTTAGCAAAAAATGCTAATTTTCTTAGACACTTCAACTTAACATCCGAAACGACAGGAAGTTGCGCGCAAACTAAATTTCAAGGCAGATTAATATGGTACATGCAGTTGATCAAACAAAATCGCTACCTTTCTGATTCTTAAATTTTTCGATGCATATTTCAAGGGGAATTAGTTTTACTAGGTGGCAGCGCGGTGGCAAAAATACAACAGACATTTTTGGTATAGTATATAAGGCAAAATGTGGCCTAAACATGTTTTCGTATGAAAACAGTTCTTTTCATAGAAGAAAATTTGTACATATTGAAATTATTAGTACTTGTTATGTACTTTTCTTTTAGTAATTTGTGCTGATATCCTTTTCCTAATTTTAGTTTGTAAAACTGCCAGATAACCTCACTTATGTTTCTAGCTAATTCACAATAAACTTAACCAAACACCTCCTAAATCTTATTGGAAAAAGTCAACACTATTAAATAGCAACGCTGTTTTCTGCTTTTCATTTTACGCCATATTGCCACAAAAGAAAAAAGACGATTATCATATGTGCTTTCAAAGAGGTTATATCTTCATTGCAATCGTTGTGAAATAATTGCGAAACGTTTTTAAAAAGTTTTAATACAAATTTTCAGTGCAAATTATACAGATTCTTTTTTGTTTAACTGTATTTTATTTTTTGAGTGAAAAAACTTAGTTTTTTTTACAAGAAAGAAAGGTAATTGGGTGGTTTTTTTTCTTATGCAAAAGTTGGGTTATAGGAAAAGAATTGCGAAAAATGGTACAATCTTGAAAAAACCCAATGTTTGTGCAAATAATCATTTGGGACTGGCAAATCCTTACTATGACGTGGTAGAATTTGTAAAAAAAATGCAAGAGACATTTGTGGAGAGAAATTAAGATAATTTTTTTTAATAAGCAACGTATCCAAATGGAGCAATTCTTTATTTTGAGGACTTTGTGTGTGTGTGAAAAGGTGGTGGTTTGTGTGTGGTGGTGCTTTTGTGTGCTTAAAAGTAGAGATGTGCAAATGGGATTTGTTCGTTTCACGTGTGATCGTGACTACATACATACATATACAAATGATCAGTGCAATTTTCTATGCAGCAATTCTTTATTTTTCAGTGAGAAAGAGCGAGAAACGAATAGATATGGTATATATTTTTATTTGGAACAAATTCAGAAATTGCTGCAACAAAAATTGCATTTGTGGACGGGGAGTATAGAACGTTCGCCGTGAGCGTGTGATAAATTCTTGCAAAAACCCGACTACACTGCCCATAATTTTTATCATAATGCTTTTACGAGAATTAAATATGTGCAAAGTTTCATAAGACTGCCCACTTTTATAATCATAATGTTATATTGTAACAATAACTAAATGTGTATGCAAAGTTTCATAAGAATTGGTTCGGTAGAAGTTGTTGAAAAAGGATATTTAGTTTGCATGGTCGTGAACTGCCCACTTTTTCAATCATGATGTAGCTTTAAAACAGAAGCTTAATGTGTGTGCAAAGTTTCATAGGAATTGGTTGAGTAGAAGTAATTGAAAATAAATGTGTATTTACTTCGTGTGGGCGTGATCCCGCCAACTTTTAAACGGGAGCAATCTGGAAGTACATTCTTTTAAATAAAGAAAAACGTGCGAAATCGGTTTATAAATGTCGGAGTTTGGACGAAACGTCCATCATAAATGCGTGACGAATTGATAACCTTTCCTTTTTTTGAAGGATCGTGAGGTAAATATTACTCACGCGCACATATCTACTTAAAAGTAAAAAAAATATAATAAGTGCTGCCACTCCGATTTTCGAAAAAAAAGTTATGGGATAAAACTGCAGGCAAACCCTTTCAGACTAATTTCGAAAATCGGTTGGCAAATGACAGAGTTATGCCTGTGCAAACATGAAAATAAAAAAATACACACGAATTGATAATTTCCTTCTTTGTTGAAGTCGGTTAAAAAATAAAGGTTGCGTTTTGTAGCACCCAATCTTTTTTAATTTTTAAATTAGAGACAGATTACTTAAAATTCTGGTGGTAGTATGACAGCTGAACTCGAATAAATAATTTAGTACTACTCTATTAAAAATTGTATATAAATTTGTTGCTTCTTTCCTTTTAGTGGATTTTTACTTCAATGAGCTTTTGGCTAAATTATATATTACATTACAAAAAGCAACCAAAACTATTGAAAATGAACCCTATTTTAAGAAAAAATAATATAAATTAAAGTATGCATAAAAAAACTTTTACAACAATAATAAAAACACAATTTTTTTTTTGCTTTTGGCCAGCTAAAAGTGCAAAAAGTCACAGTGTGTGCTGTCTCACTTTGATAAAAGTTGTAATCCATAATAAGACAACTACGGCTCAACTATCAATTTAGTTGTGAATCATAATAAGGGCCTAAATTTGTTTCTCTTATATTTAAATTTTCTATCATATACATATATGTATATATATATATATATATATATATATATATATATATATATATATATATATATATATATATATATATATATATATATATATATATATATATATATATATATATATATATATATATATATATATATATATATATATATATATATATATATATATATATATATATATATATATATATATATATATATATATATATGTAGGTATTTTTTCATTTGGTGCAGCTTGGCTAACCGAGATTAATTCATACTTACTGATGAAGTGTGTAAGATTACGATGAAAATAAATATTTTTGTAACGGAATTAATTGAGTATCACAACAAAATCTTTGGCATTTAATGTCAACGCGACTGCAGTTTTGTATGTTCTAAACGTCGTATGTTGTTGTTGAGTACCACAATCCTAATTGCAACTAACGGTGGCGTCATCGATTATGGCCAACATGAAATTTTCGTTGGGTTCAAATAACTATTTCATCAATATTAGGAAACTTGATAAGAAAATGTATTTTCATTTTTAACAAATAAGCTTGATTTATGAAAGGGAAATCCCACCAAATAGTAAAGAAAACAAACAAACGCACACACACAAAGTGACGTGCTTAGCAACAGCAAACTATTTTTCAATGTACATAACGTTACCTAAAACGCAAACGGCCCTATCTAACATTTTGAAAAATTTTTAAGGAGAACCAAAAAACATTTTAAAATTAAAAATATTGAGATTTGCAATGCGAATTTCTCAAATATCAGCCCAATTATGAACTTTCCCGGGGACTTTTTTCTCTTCCCATTCATTTGTTACCGGGGAAAAAATCCTCCTATTCTAAAAAGCAGGGGAATAAATAAATAAGGGAGAGGGAAAACATATGGATCAGCTGTTTAGTGTTTACATGTTATTCTGCATTAACGCAAGAGTTCAGTAATAGAATTTAATAAAAAATTTTATGTTTTCGTTGATAATAAGATTGTGTGTTAATATAAATATTTGTTTTTGCTTAAATAAAAAAAGTAAAATGTACAGTGTAGTCACTCAGATGCTCTCCGAAGAACTTTATGCGGAGTAAGTGAAGCGAAAACTGAGGCAGATGCATTAAATCACTAACGATTGTGTTTAAAAAGGAAGTTGTAAATTTTTTAAACTGCAACAAATCTTCCATTTACCTATTATGTGAAAGGATGCGTGCGAAAGTGAGTGTGTTTTAATACTTTATTCCCAAGGCAGAAGTAGCTCATGTTTTTGAAGCGCATGTTTGCACGGCGTGGTTAAAAATTCCTAAAACAAGAGAGAAATATAACATTCCGGTGTTTATTCAAACTTGTTGTCCTAAATAAATGCTTATACAATTGTTTCACAACATTTTTTTAATTTGAATTTAAAATGTTTGCATTAGCTCCCTTCAAAATGTTTGGGGAATAAACTCGCAAGAAATTCTCCCTCTCCCACATATTTAGAATACTTACTTTTTTCCCTGGGAGTTTTTTTCCGGTGGAATTGTAATTTAGAATAGGAGGAATGGGAAAAGGGAAATTTTTCGCGGGGAGATTTTATTTAGAATAGGGGAACAGGGAATAGGGGAAAAACTCAAGGGTAATTATTATTCATAATTGCTCTGTATAATAAAAAGCCCCATGAAGAGTTAATTTCTACATGAATTTTTTATGTATTTGTAATATTTTAAGAGTTATTTTAGTTAGGGCTTTTTGCTCCATATTATTCTGAAACCAACAGCCCTAGTTTCACTAAAAGTGTATGAAATGTACTGTTTTAGTAGTAAAAATAGATTTTTTACATCGCTCTATCTTGCGAACCGTAATATGTAGACACTTGAAATTTTTACACCGTCTGCATTACTATAGCCCGTTTAACAATAAATACTAAAAATAAAAGAAAGTTGAATGTAGTGTAATTTTGACATTGGACTGTATCTTGTGAACCATAATAGCTATACAGTTGAAATTCTCAGAGGATGTATACAGCTATGGGAGCTATAGGAAAATAAAATTAAAAATTAAATGGGGAGTTGTCATCAACTATAATAAATAAAGTTCGATCATTGAAAATTTTCGATAGTTGCAACAGGCTTGTATTTTTCGGGTTGCGAATATCGACCTCGCACTCTAATGTAATTAATCAGCTCTTTTTGGTGTTCTATTTTCTCAATAAAATCGTCGTTTTAGTTCCGGGAACTCTGATTTTTTTTTGTTGTGGTGATGTATTTCCATGAAATACATCTGAATTTATAAAAAAAATCGATTTGAATTTTTTTGTTAGGGCGGTTTGCGTTTCAGCTAACGATATGTACATAAATATATTTAAATACAAAGTACCCACACATAATTAATGCGATATCAATACAATAAAATTGCAATTACCTTGTTCTTCTTTATTCATTTAATCCAATTCATTGTATTTTTTCTTATGCATATGTTTTTTTTTTCTTATTCTCCTTTTTCCTTTGCAGTTAATAAATTTTGTTAATTATTTTTCTGGTACACAAAAGCCACAATATTTTGTTGTTGTGCTAAGTGCAAAAGAGAGATAAACACACGAAAAAAATTCCATTTGCTGAAAATCAAACTCTTCCTCATTTCATTTTTCGTTAATAATTTTTATTTGAATGCAAACGCGAATATTTAAAGAAAAATTACAGAAATAAAAGTTTTTTGTTTTAAATTTGGTTTTTCTTTTCTACTTGAATCCTTAGTTTACCACACAAGCAAAATTCAATTATTATAAATCTATTATTTTGTTTTATTAAAATTTGTTTAAATTAAAAGAACATTAATTAATTAACACACAGCTGCTAAAATAGATGCGTTTTGAATTGTTAAATCTATTGGGATTTTTTTGAAATTTATATTTTAACAACAAATCTTACACAACTGGATTAATTTTTGGCCAAACCCCGTGCAAAGAAAAACACTTCTTATATGACTTTTGAAAGAATATCAGGTGAGTAGTTTTTGAATTACATATTTGCATTTATTTACTATTTAATTAAGTTGATTTTTAACGATGCATGAAATTATTCTTGTCTCAATTTATGAAAAGCATCATTCCATATAATGACTTTGAATGTACATATATATGTACATATGTTTTCTAGGGAAAGGAGAACTTCAGAAAACTTGATTAAAGTTCTCTTGCTAACAATTTGCCTCGGGAATAAAAAAAATGCCGAAAGCTCTTCGATTTTGCTGATGCTTAACCCAGAGTTGCCAATTTAGCGCCTTTGGCTCTAGATTGATGTATCAAAAGTCGCATTTTCTCTCTATAGCGCTTTTTGTTAATAAAGCGCTAAATTGGCGCTTTTTTGCCGAGCATTTTTTTAGAAGTTTCATAACATTTTCACATTCACATTTTATTACTGAAAAAGTTTTGTTTTGGCTTTGAAATAAAAAATAGTTAAACATTTTTGTCTTAAAAATAATTATCCAAAACTATTAACAATATTTTGTTTCAAAATTTACCAATATGCACAAACATATTTTGGTATAATTGTGCTTATTTGGCATTAAGTTTTTCCCATAAGCTCTATTTTATATGATTGTTGCTCTCGAATATAGTTTCACTTTATGTATTGCCTATAACAAGATAAAATATGTGTCCACAGGATACTTTCAGCCTTTGGTGGATTCTTATGCAGAAAACTATGGCGAAGTGATTTATGTGGTTCTCTGCACCGTTATTTCAAAAGTTAACTCAATAATAACCTGAAATATCGAAAACATGTAGTGCAAAGTTTCTAACATACATTTTATGTCCTGTAGATGAAATAGATTTTTATGTTTTTTAAAGTTTTTTCTATTTGAATTTAATCTAGTGCTTTTTTGCGCTTTTTAAAAAAATTTCGAAAGTTCTTCGATTTTGCTGATGCTTAACCCAGAGTTGCCAATTTAGCGCCTTTGGCTCTAGTTTTAGCGCTTTTTGATGTATCAAAAGTCGCATTTTCTCTATAGCGTTTTTTTTAATAAAGCGCTAAGTTGGTGCTTTTTTGCCGAGCATTTTTTTTAGAAGTTTCATAACATTTTTGCATTCACATTTTATTACTGAAAAAGTTTTGTTTTGGCTTTGAAATCAAAAATAGTTAAACATTTTTATCTAGTGCTTTTTTGCGCTTTTTAAGAAGGTGGACAGCACTATTTGGTTATGAAAAGTTACCAAAACTGGCGGTGCAGTAAGTCTCCACGCGTAATATTTATTTCCGAACATAAGAAATAACGTCGGCAGAATAACAGCAGAATAATAGAACACGCATTGTGGTATTGGACATAAATTTAAAAAATTCACTGTGAATGGATCGATGTTTTTAGTCTTTATTTTAATTTATTTAATTTTGTTTAAAACTATTTTATTTTAATTTGCTTTATTTTATTTAAAAAACTTTGTATTTTTACCACAGTTACAAGTTTCTTTTGTTTAATTAACGCAAACAACATATGCCGATCAAATTTGACAGCTTATGTTCAACATTATTTCTTGAACATAAGTTTGAACAATTATGTCGCAATTTATTTGCAAACAAATGTTTCTGCGGTCCACACGTGAACATATGATGCTGGAAATAGAATTTGACAGCTGAGAACATAATTATTTCCAAGTTTATTGCTCGTGGAGACCCCCAGTTACCCTACGTCTACATTGGACATGAAATGACTAACATTAACACCTAACATCATGTTAATGTTAAGTGTAGACTGCTCATGTTAATGATTTCTTCATGCACAAATGATCTATTAGTTTTGTCTTTATGGTATACGATATGCTCAGCATTTTTATGTAAAGTGCCACAAGCAAAATTTTTGTACAATATTTTAAACCTCAACTCTTCGCTGTAGGGGTCATTTCACCCCTTTCTTAAAAAAATGGGCAAAAAGTCCCCTTCAACATCGATGTAGGGGCCTAGAATGTTCTACAAAAAGAATTTTGCCATTAAATTCTACTAGAGGCTCCAAAATACACTCAAGAGAGGTTTCACTGTACAACTGGAACGCCAAAAATCAATCAAAACCAGCGTTGCCATATACATATATATTTTTTTAAAACTTTATTTCTGACTTGTTTTTACAAAAAAATTTTTTCTGCAAAAATTTCAATATTTTACAGAAATACAGAAAAATGAATTTGAAACTCATTTTATTTAAAAAAATAAAATAAATAAAAAGCACATCGTTTTTTTTTTCTCTTTAACTCATATTAGATCTTGAAAAAAATATCACATTTGTAAGCGTGTTTCTCTGATAAAGCAAATTTGACATTTGGGATATATAAACTCACAACTACAGCTGCGCTGAGAGTTTTACTTTGTATTATTGCATCCGATGTCAACACACATTTTTCGATAAATTTCTTGACATCCCAAGAAGGCATTGTTACTGCAAAATCTCTTGCGACCAGCTGCTATGAATTCGCCTCGATTGACAATGTACAAAGCCGGCATAGTTGTACTTAAGACGGAGTAAACACAATTAAACACTGTTGTAGTAATAAGGAAGTGAGAAAATACAAGGTCGTTTCATTGCATATCATCCAATATACCGCAAATTTGATATTATGCATGTATTTATAAAAAACTTGAAAAAACTTTATATAAATTTAAAACTTTTTGGCACCCCAAAAAACTTGGAAAATAAGAAAACTTGACAAATGGCAACGCTGATCAAAACTTAAAATGTGTTGAAGGGCTAATTTGGTACTTATTCTCAATTAGTACTCAGCATAGGAAATCTTTAAAACCTTACGTTTAAGGTATAAGATGTGTTCAGCACTCTTATGTTAAATCAAACGAGGAACATTTTTGTACAATAATTTTGCCGCTGAAGTTGACTTTTTTGCTCTTTTTTTTAAGAAAGGGACAAAATGACCCATACACCGAAGAGTTAGAGGGTTAAAATATTCCACAAAAATTATGCTTGTGGCGTTTCACATAAAAGTTCTAAACATATCGTATAGCATAAAGACAAGACTTACACGAATTTTTATGCTTTATAAGGAAATGTTCTGAAAATCACTGTGATTTCAAAAGAAAACTGTTAATACATATGTGATTTGTTAGCGGATTTTTATTTTATTTAAAGTGTTTGTCATTTACAATAGAACATTTTATTCAAACTTGCAACGCTATAACGCGTGTAATTTACGAAAGTAACAATTTAGCCTTTAATAATTTTTTGAAATCACCGTGATTTGATATCTCACGATTTACAGAACAGGCCCGATAATATTTGTTGTTTTTAATTTTCAAAAATCGATTAAAAAATATGTATTTATGGAAGGCCCACTACTGGACCGTGCTTGAAAGTTGTTGGGTAGATAAAAGTTAAAAATTAAAAAAAAATCGAAGGAATGCAACAGCAAATAAAAATGTTTTTAAAAGTTAATTGGTACCAGTATCTCAAATTAATTTAATATTATATTTATTTTGTTTATTTTATTTTTTAAGTCCCAAAATCTATTACGTACTTTCATTTGTAGTGGCACTTTTTTTATTTATTTACTGCAGTATTCTACTTGTTTTTCAACAACAGCAGCCGCCACTTCATTCATCCCTCCTCCCTCGTTCTCTACTTATATGCATAATTTTTGAAATGTAGAAGCAAAAAAGCCAAGACAGGTTTTTCTCAAATACAAAATGTGATAAGATGCGCGATTTTTATACAAGAAAAGTTTTTTTTTAAGTTGTTAAGTTATACATAAAGAAAAAATAAAATAAAATAAAAAAATCAACAAAAATTGGTTGTAGTCTGTTGAGTTTAAAAACCATTATCATTACTCTTGCTTTGTGGTTGCTATTAAATTTAACTTGATTTGTTGTTGCCATTATAATGCACTATTTATTTTAAGCTTTGGTTGACTTATTTCGTCTTGTTTTTTTTAGGTCCAATACATCGTTAGAGTGTTTATTATTTTAATAATATTACATATATTTTATTTCACTTCATTTTCAAATTCACAGAAAATATTCCTAATTTCCGTCTTTTTTGCGATTTTTCAATTGTCATTTTGTTTTATTTAGTACTCCACTCACTCACTACTGGTGTGAAATACATAAGCGGAGTTCAGTATTTGATTCAAATGGTCTTGTGAAATTGCAAATGCAAAATATCAGATAGCTTTTTTAAGAAATCCTTCAATAAAATACACCAAATTTCATAAAAATACTACGACATTTTGCATTTGGTTTTTCACAAGACCATTTGCGTCAAACACTAAACTCCAGTATAGTAAAGGTATTCACATCAAAAGTTGCACTCTTGCGAAATAACGAAATTGCAATAAATATAACAACAACCACATAGACAATTATTTTGCACAACATGATGCAAAATTGTCAGGGTATAAGTAAGTGCAAGATTATCAGAGTAAAAGTAAAAAAGTTTTGCAACTTTTTACAGCATTGCCATCTACAACAAAATGGTGAAAAAGTACATAAGAAATCAACTCTAAACGAAATAGCATCGCTGTAGAACCATTTCTTCGAATTAAAACAAAACAAAGTATACATCTATATAATAGTATGTTATTAAAAATATCGGCGTGAACAAATCAAACTCACCACAACAAACCGTAACAGCTGTCCGTTGTTCTTTCTGTTGTTGCTATTGTATTATTTGATAAGTGGTGAATTATTTTAACTGAGAAAAGATACAGTAAGCAATGAATATAATAAAATAAATAATTTAAAAGGCTCTTAGATATATTAAAACATTTCTTTATTTCGTACCCAAGAATTAGTTTAGATTTAACAACAAAAATACTTTTTTGGGGAATGTAAAAGTCTTTTAAATTTCATTTGAACAAAAAGGCTCACAAAGAACCAAACAGTATTTTTGCTGTAAAATCTAAAATAATTCCTTATTTGCGGAATGGAAAAGTTTGTTGGTGATTATCACCCCATAGTTTTATTTTTTACCCAAAAAGCTGTACGCAGTTTGTTTTCTATTGATCTAAGCTTCAATTTGGCTTTTTTTTAATCTTGCACAAGAATTATTTTAGATTTTACAGCAAAAATACTTTTTGGGTGTTTTTGAGCATTTTTGGCGGAATGGAAAAGTTTGTTGGTGATTATCACCCCATAGTTTTATTTTTTTACCCAAAAAACTGTACGCAGTTTGTTTTCTCTTGGTCTAAGCTTAATTTTGGCTTTTGTTTCAATCTTGCACAAGAATTATTTTAGATTTTACATCAAAAATACTTTTTGGGTGTAACGCAGTTCGTTTTGTAAGGAGTTTAGCTGTATACTGGTATTTCTTTGTTTTGTGCACAGTCATTATTTTATTTACTTTGATTATAACGAAATCAATCAATAACAAGTAAATATTAATATATCGGCGTGTTTGTTATAGCCGAGCTTTACTGTACAATTGTACTGTACGTTTCTTAAGTCTTTGAATGATTTTGTTTTGTTTTTAAAACTCACGACAGCAAATAAAAGAAAACAATGGAAAAATGTAAACACAAACAGCTGTTACGGTTTGTTGGAGTTTGATATGTTCACATACGTATTAAAAATTATGGCTCTATTATTGCGTTGCCAGCCAGCAACTGAAAATTTGTGGCTGCCAGAAAAGCACTAAAAAGCAACTGGAATTGACAACTTTCAGTTGCCAGTTGCCATCCGTAATATTATTTTTAGCAACTGGCAACCCAACTGAAGTTCGGTTGCCATCGATAATCGAGCCATTAATTCTTTAAAAAATAAGCAAGTGAATTGAAACAAATATATAGGGCCCTCAATTTAAAAAAGAAAAAATACATGAAAATCCAATTTTTATTATGTGCAATATCAAATTCGATTTACGTTGTTTCGAATTACGTCGCTATTTTCCGTAACCAATCACGACGTAAATCGAGGGATTACTGTATATGTAACTTGTAATATATTTCAAAAATTTGATGTATGAAATAAGAGAACCAAATGCAAACTGTTATAAATCTAATCTCGTTTTTGAAAAACATTAATAGTTTATTAATGTGTAAAATCAACAGCATGCATTACGGACACGCCATTTTGTACGAAGAGGGGAAAAACAGTATTTTTGTTTTTCGTTTTTGCCACATAATGGACAGACAGACACAAAAAAAAGAAAACGTACATTTATTTACAATCTAATAAATCATGCTAAAGCAGTTTTCATTTTAAAATTTACGCGTTTATTTTATAAAATATTTTACTATACTTTCAACGGATACAAAAAAAGCACTTGAAATGAGAATGACCCACATACATATTGACAATATTCTTTAGCGACCTGACTTAGAAAAATATATTTTGGCGCTTTAAATGCAGGTGATTTGTTGATTATTTGTATTTCCAATGGAAAGTTTTTGGGCAAGAATAAAAATTACACTTGTTTACAAAAAAAAGGCAAGCTAATTGAGGATCTTCAATGAACATGAATATAAAACTCATTTATTTTTCTTTAGAATTGTTTTCGAGATATTCGCAAAAGACGTGCTATTTTCGAACGAAATTTATACAAAATAAAAAAAAGCTGCTACAGAAAGATAATTAAAGTTTAAGAAAAATTGCCATATATTACGCTTTAAAACTGTCATTCCCTCCCTCTATGAGCCCAGCCCTCATTAATTGTTTAATGGTCACATAAACGTCATTATTTCTATTTACATACATTTTTCGTGTGCATATTTTATTACGATTTTTTTTTTATTATTTACTTATTTCTTGTTTTCTTATTGCTTTTATTTGTATAGAAAAAAATTAATACGAAAATAAAACAGAATTTTTTTGAAGGTAAATTATTTTTTGATGATGACGATGACGTTTATAGTTTTTGCTGTCAGCAGCGTTTCTTTCAATTTTTAGTATGATTTTTAGTTTGTTCTCGTAATATAAAACGAAACGAAACGAAAAATTTCTTTTCTATACATAGTGTGAATATTTTGCAAATAAAAATAGACGTTGAAAAAAAAAGAACTAAAGGATTATTGATATGAGAGAAAACTTTCATATTAGTGTACTTTGTTAGTTAGCACCTTTTGGGTAGACGCGAAATGTATGGAATTTTTTTTTTATGGAAAAACATGTTTTGAATATTTTTATGAACATAACACTCTGTTTTGAAGAAAATACATAGCTGCCAGAAATGCCGATTTTTTACGATATGACAAGAAACGATATGACATACTGTATTGTCATATCGTAAGTTTTCTACGATATGACAACACTGAGAAAGCCTTACACGGTGTATGGCTGTCTCAGTGTTGTCATATCGTAGAAAACTTACGATATGACAATACAGTATGTCATATCGTTTCTTGTCTTATCGTAAAAAATCGGCATTTCTGGCAGCTATGAGAAAATAGTATTTTTTTTAAGATGAATTAAAGAAAATTTATGCAGATTATTAAATTCTTCTAATTTCATTTATCATCTCTTGTTCATTTGATATTTAACACATCTTAAAAACAGAAAACCAAGATTAAAGATGACTAAATCTCTAATCTCGGAGTTAGAAATCCAATCTTAGGTGGGTCTTTAATGTGAACATTAGAGATTTAGTAATCTCTAATCTTTATTTTCTGTTTTTTTTTTAAATTGAAGGATACGACTCATTGGATATTTAATCAGGCGCAAGAATACAAAAAGAAATTTTATTTATAATTCTCCTGGCAACGGCTTAAAGAAATCTGAACAAGGGGCACTCGTAAAATTGCGAATGTCTCGAAAACCGTAACACTTTTACAGACCTACCTTGGGTTATTCTGATAGTGTATGATCTCGTTTATCGACACAGTTCGTTTGGACCACTATTTACGGGACACTCAGTATATTAATAATATGATATAAATTCGGTTTTTATGTTGTAAAAGCGTCTGTACTTTTATTTCACATCACATAACAATTATTTCTTAAGTTTTTCTATTGCTTCTTTTTTTATTTTATCTTCTTATTTTTCTTTTGTTTTCTGCATTTTGCAAAGCCAGCTGATCAGAGATGCCATATTTTATTATTTAGTATGGAATTTGTACCGACAGTAAGGCGGCACTACATGCTCTATCTGGTGTTTACACAACATCGGAATTGGTTAAAGAATGCCGGGCATCTCTGAATGAGATGGCGAGACATGCGAACCTAGGGCTCTTCTGGGTACCGGGTCACGCGGGGTTGCCCGGTAACACTATTGCGGACGGTCTAGCCAAGGCCGGTGCAGGCCTACATGAAAATGACATCGACTGGTTAGTAGGTGTCCCACTAAAAAGCTGTAAAATACAAATTCAGCACCAACTATTTAGAGAGGCGCAAACCAGATGGACAAATGATATCACTTGTGAGGTTTCCAGATCCATCTGGCCCCAGTATAACTTCGCAAGATCTGCAACCATACTGGGGCTCCCTCGTCAACAGCTGCGTATACTCGTAGCGGTCATAACAGGGCACTGTCTTATTGGTGTCCATGCCAGAAGATTAAAGCTTCCTTTTAATGATTTCTGTAGAAGTTGTCAGAATGTCGATGTCCAGCACTATATAGAAATAGGGCGTCATACTTGGGAAATCCGTCACTACCAGAACTAGCAGACCTGGGGGAATGCGACGTTAGGGGAATAAATTCATTCATAAGATACTCGGGTTGGTTTAACACCGACCCAACCTCTGGGATAGGAGGGACACCTCTCTGAACTTCCCTACTATCCATTTCAGGCATCACAAAGGGACCAAAGGACCCAAGTGGGCCGGTTGTTAGAAACCGGCAGCCTGTTCAACCTAACCTAACCTAACCTAACCATGGCAATTTTGAGAGGTTTAAGCTTCCACTTAAAAACGGCAAACAGAATTAGCACTCAATTAACTTTATTCTCAGATTAATTGATTATATCTAGTTTCAAACTAAGATTAAATGTTCACATTAAAAACCTATTACTTGAATAATATTTTTGAGGAAATTCTCCCACTATTAATTTGTATATAATTATCTTTCTTGGGCAGATGTCAAGAAAAGTATATTTATACTGCATTTGCATTGTCTCGAAATCTATTAGATTTGATTTGAAATCTTTATGGAAATCTACGAGGGCGGATCAATAAGTCCGTGATTTTTCGAACTTCCCTCGTAGTTATATGAAATGCAACACTGTTCTCATCAAGTACCACCTGTTAATAGACTGTTAATAGACAAATTTTGAGCAAGTGTCGTCATTTACTTTGCGTTTAACAGCTGTTCAAAACATACAACCAACCTCGTGTATTTTTCTAAAAATGCAAAAAAGTGAATTTCGAGTGCTCATTAAACATTATTTTTTGCAAAAAAAAAAAACCGCCAATCAAACCAAGGAAAAGCTCGATAAATACTATGGGGACTCTGCACCATCGATTTCAATGGTAAAAAAAAGTGGTTTGCTGACATTCGTTGTGGTCGCACAAGTACAAATGACGCTGAACGTTCTGGACGGCCAATTGAGGTCAGTACAGCCGAAAATGTCGAAAAATCCACGATATGGTGTTGGCCGGTCGAAGAGTAAAAGTGCGTGAGATTGTTGATGCCATAGGCATTTGATATGGCAGTGTGGTTTCGATTTTAAGTGATCAGCTGGGTTTAAGAAAGTTGTCTGCAAGATGGGTGCCGCGTTTGCTCTCAATTTACCATAAACGTAAACGTAAAACGTGTGCAGTCTCAATGGAAAAACTTTATGAATTGGGCTACGAATTGGTATCTCATCCGCCATATTCTCCGGATTTAGCCCTTAGTGGCTACTTCCTATTTCCAAACTTAAAGAAATGGCTCGGTGGAAAGAGATTTAGCTCCAACGATGAAATTATTGACCAAACAAATGGCTATTTTAAGGACCTCGAAAAATCCTATTTTTTCGAAGGGATAGACTGAATTTACATTATGAAATTTTTCATGAAATTAGTTGCATGACATTTTGTTTTATATGCAAGATGTGTAGAGAAGCAAACGGGGTAGGAAAAATGGCATGACTTCTATTTTCAGGGGATTTTTTTGACACTTGCTTCGTCTTTATTTCTTTCGTTGACGGTTATATTTTAAAATTGCTTAAACTTTATTTTTGAAATAGTGTTTTGTATATATTTTATTAGATGTAAACTTTTTTCAATATTTAATTGAAGATATACGTGCATTTGTTTTTATAACGAACGCACAAACTTTATTTCAAAAGAGAACTATCAAAAAAAATTCAGGACGATTGCTTGAAAATTTCAACGTTTAAACGTTGCAACTTTACAACAGAATTGAAAAAAAATTTCATAATGTAAATTCAGTCATACAAAAACTGGAGAAACGTTGGACTAAGTGTATTGAGTTAAAAGGAGATTATGTTGAAAAATAAATTTTTGTTTTGCAAAAAAAAAAAAAACTGTGTTTCATTCAAAAAGTCACGGACTTATTGATCAGCCCTCGCATATCGTTTACACCAACCTTTGTTGACATTTTCTCAATATTTCGTATACAAGACAAAATCTTTTCACTGAAGTTTATCTTAAACTGTAACCCAACAAGTGCAAACTTAGCTAATTCGTACACCTTTTATAGAAGATTCTTGCAGAGCGTAGTGTTCATGTAGCTCATTCACTCATCTTTTATAGAAAAATGTATGTACTGGGTAGTATTAAAAAATAAAAAACTACTAGATTTTCAGTCGATTTCGTACAAATCTAGTGACAAAGTAGATTTCGTTTTATTTATTTATTTCACTCGAAATCTCGTAAGTACTAGATTGCGAGGCAATGTAAATGCACTATTAGGCTGTTAAACATATTAGAGCTCCTTCACAAGATACCCAACCTATCATAATATCTTTTTCATTGTACATACATATGTACCAGGAAAAGAAGCTGTCCTTAAACGAATGCATGTCCTTTAACGGCAGCTTCTATATATTTATACAGAATTGAAGTTTCATGAGATAAAACAACACTCCAGTTTTATCCTTGGAAATTATAATTTTTGTTCTATACATGTAAAAAATAAGGATTTTTCAGGAAATTGTCATGCGCTGTAATAAATGTCTAAAAAATAATTATTAAGAAAGAATAAAGAAAAAAGAGAGTAAAAACCATAAGAGTATTTTGGTGTGGTGGTTAAAGTTTTTTGTTACGGACTAAATAATTTATACTGAAAATTTTGTAAAAAGCGTTGGGGGTATAAAAACTCTAAAAATAGTTTTACGTAATAGTATGTGAATACCCCTAAGGCAGAGGTCACACAGGCTTTTTTGTTATTAGAGTATTATTTTCTGTTACAGAAGAATCAAATAGGTGAATACAGTCCTCTAAACCAGCTTATAATGTTTAAAAATCGCAAATTTACTTAAAGAAATCAGAAACGTGCATTTACCTTTTTACCCGACTGTGCGACGCAAAGAAGGGTATTGTGTTTGTCAGTCTATGTATGTATGTGTGTTCCTTTGCGACACTATATATACCGAAAGCGTAATCCGATTTTGACGATTCTTACGTCAATCGATTTGTCTTAATCTCGGGAATGTCACTAAAGATATGACAGTAATCAAAATTCAATATGGCGGCCAACAGACGCCATTTAGTGAATACGAAAAAAAAATAAAAAGTCGCCGAACAATATCAAAATGGGTATCATTCGACAGGTATTTGAAAATCAGCTTTAGGTTTCTCTTATGGTTTTTTAATTTCGAATGGCCATTTTGGATCTGTAACGGTTTGAAGTTGTTTTCTTTTATTTTTTTTTACACAGTCGGGTTTTTTTTGATTTTTTAAATTTATGTCTTGTTTATTCAACATACGCGGAGCAGAAAACACTTAAGCCCGACCGAGAGGCAGCTGGGTAGGTATTGGCTGCAGGGGCCAAATTTAATTAAACCACTATATTTGTATGGCAGTTCCACCCCTTAAGGGGTGGAAATAAGTGGCAAGTATGTTTTGAGAAAATTTTATAAACAAAAAAACTGATGCAGACCAGTCATACATTATACGCCCCTAGGGGGGGGGGAGGGCACTTCTAGGCCGTTATGGGAATTTCATAATGTGTAGAAACTTAGTACAAATATCTTGTATATCCACCTTTTGAGAGAAGATGTAATATTTTCCTTTTCCATTAAGTTGTGAGCAAATTGAAAACTTTAAACTCGTTTTCTGTAAAACTAGTTATTGAAAAAGTAACGCTTTACAGATGTGTCTTTTCTAATCCTGCATAAATGATTTTTGAACACAGCAAAGCTGTATAAACAATATGTATTCCGTTACATTATGATCTAGCTTTGATTTTGTTGAATATAAAATTTTAGTCATTACTTTTGATAAAATATTTATGAGATTATTTTTTTAACTCCCTAAAATATGCTTTAATTTTTCATTTTAATAGAATACAAAAAGTAGGCAAATGTATACTATTCTAATCTCTTTTATGAGACCAAACTCACTAGTTACTTTGTTTGCTCGAAAAAAATTTATAATTTATTAAAATGAGAGGCAAATTTTAAGAGAAACTCATAGTATTTAAATTCTCTTATTTTCCCCTAAAAGTATGCTATCTAAAGGATATACAAGTTTAGTATTTTTCAAACGCTCAACATTGCAACATCTCGAAAATAACAACACCGGAGAATTATAAAAAAAAATCCTGCTAAGATTTTTTTTATCAATTAACCAGAAGAGTATCATCATATACAGAAATTTTCACAGACAAGATTTTCTAACAAAAAAAAAATTTTTTTAATGGGATACTAAAGTTTTCAAAAACTAACACTAAAGTTAATATTCAAAATCAAACAACAACAAACTACCTTTTGATTGAAAATTTAGAAATTAAAGTTTAAGAACTCAGTAAAAATTTAAATTTTGACACTTTTTTTTATTCAGTAAATTTATTTTATTTTAGATTATATTAAAGCCAGCAAAAATATAAAAAAACAACTATAAACCATTTTAAACATTTTTTAACAATTTCTTAAATATAAAAAAAAGTTCTTTTGAAGAAACTTAAGTGCTAGTGTTGAAGCGTGTGTCTGCATATCTCTTTTTATAAGAATTTTTTCTTATTGCCAAGTTTTTTCCCCTTCAAAAATATCCTTAAACGTGTTGAATAAGTTACATAAAAAACAAGAGCATCATCTTATGGTGGGCTCTTTAACATTATTACAATTTGTGGTGTCTTACGCCTACCATAAACCAAATACAAGTAAGTTTTTCCTATACAACAAAATTTAAAGAAAAGAAAAAAATGCATGTGACTGACTATATTTCTGTTTGCTATTAATTTCTTTTTGATGTGTAAAACATTTCAAAAATCAATAAGTTTCTATCTGACAGCAAGCATCTTTATTATTTTATCAAGTTTTCTTTCATTTATAAGGTTTCCTTTTAGAGTCTACGAGTATTACAACATACACACATTCAATTAAAAACATTCTTATTACACACTCAGCTGTTTGTTTCCCTTTTCTTGTCGTATATCACATATTTTATTTTTTTCCATCATTTTCCTTTTATGAACTCTTGGTCTTGACTATTAAATAACATATTTGTATAATCTGCTCTTTAAAAAGCTTCGTGTTTAGTTCATATACATAAATATATTTAAAGTCAGAGGCCATAAACCCGAGCAATATTAAAGAAGGGATTTTTGATTAGAAAATAATTTACGGGTGAACTCTCTTCATACTTAGCGATAAGTTTTAATAAAAAAATTAAGTTTTCGGTTGAAGTCATTCATGATGTTTTCGATGCCCTCAACAACTTTTCTTTAAATAATATTAAAAACAAGAAATTCTAAAGCATGTAAATATTGAACATTCAAAGAAAATTTGGATGTACGGAAGGTTGAACTGACAGCCGTTTCCAGACTACCAAGTCTACTCATCAAAGCTCTTTACCTACACTACCAGCGAGTTTATGGAAAGTGTAAAACAGCTGTAAGCGACAAGAGCACTTTGCCAACACAACAAAAGATGTTTGGTCTTTTATAATTATATATAATTATCGAATATGAAACCAACAAGATTTTTAAATGGGATTGCCTTTTCCATAATAGTTTGCTTTAATAGCGTGTATATTTCCGTTGCCATTGAAGTTTGACAAATAGAAAAATGCATGTTGTAATTTAGAATAGCTGTCATCAAAATAAATGAAAAGAAATGGTACACTCTTAATTTTTCATACAAAATGATGAAAAAGAACTACGGCGCAACGTGTTTTTCCATATAAATTGACATTTCGGTTTAGTAAAGAAAAATAAAAGGAAAAGGCAAAATTTTATTAAAAGTAATGAGCAGGGTTGTCAAATTTTTTCCGACCTATTTCGCCAAATTGACTTTTAAAAGTCGCCAAAATCTATTTTATGTAGTTTTCTTAATATATATTTGATAATAAATTTATTTTTATATAATTCTTTTTTAAATATAAATTTAAAAAAAATAATCGTATAAAAATTTAACGCCAAAAGTAGAAATAAAATCGCCAAAAACTATTTCTCGTAAATTTTTCTCATCCGAATTCAAAACACTTTAATGACTATAATTAATTTAAGATAAATCATTAAAATCACATTGTTTTAATTTCTTGCAGACGAGCTTTGAAGGGATTTATTTTTGAAAATACCCTTTCAACAAAGTAATTTTCCTGAATTATAAAAAATTTGGTGTTCAATTTTGTAAAAAAAAAATAGCCATAAAAATCGCCAACAAATTTATTAATCGCCATGTCGCCAATTCAAAAATTTAGACGCCAAACAAGTTGAAAAATAATGAGAAGTATTATGGACTTTGTTTCTCTCTGACTTATTTTCGGTCGCCGTTACAGTCTTGTTCTTTTTCATCACTAAATCCGTAGGAAACATGGCTGGCCCTAATAGATAACTCATAATCGCTGTCGCCTTAGTTCTATGCATATTCACATTTTTTAACATTTCCGAATCTCTGAAATTCCTTTAAAGTGGGCAAAAAAAACGGCCCTACGAACATTTGATCGAATACTATTTTATTCTGTTATCGATAAGTTTTAGAGTGAGTTTTTAAGAATGAGATTAGAGATCAAGTTAAATTTAATATCTGCATTTACTCTTTAAGTTGACAAAATATTTTAATATTACGTAACGTTATTTTCGGAGGTTTTGTATCCCCCCTTTGTAACGCTTTTTACAACATTTTCAGCATAAAGTACATATCTAATCCGTAACAAAATCGATTATCGATGGCAACCGAACTTCAGTTGAGTTGCCAGCCGGCAACTGAAAATTTGTGGTTGCCTGAAAAGCAATAAAAAGCAACCGAAATTGACAGCTTTCAGTTGCCCGTTGCCATCGGTAATATGAGTTTCAGCAACTGGGAACGCAACTGAAGTTCGGTTGCCATCGATAATCGAGCCAAAAATCTCAAGAAAAAATAGTAGGGCCAAAAATATAAATATTTTGTAATGGCTACTATGACTTTAAAAAACAGAGAGTATAGATAAGAATATTTTTTCGAAATTTATTTCGAAGACAACTAAAATTAGTTGTGAATCATAATACAAAAAAAAATGGTTGAGTTGGGTCGTAACATTGACAACTCAACAAAGTTGAGTTGTGAATCATAATAGGAGCCTTAATCTCCAATCTCGTTCTTAGAAACCCACTCTTAGGCTAGGTTTTTGAGATGTGGATTAATATTAAACTTAGTTTAACGTAGTCTGAAACTCGTGATTTTTCAGACGAAATCTAATTTGTTTTTATTATTTCATTAAATACCAACATTTTAAGCAAAACTAAGCTGTTCCGTAAAAATGTTGTATACAAACCTCGTACTTGCGGCATAAATCTGTTTTCAGATTGACTAAACCTAGTTTAACTGAGATCTCAAAAAACCTGCCTTAAAGACTAAAGACTATGTCGACACGATTCTTTCTTTCGTAGAATTACATTTAAAACAAAAATAAAATGTTAGAACTTGTTTTTCTTTTAAATGTAATTGTGCGAAAGAAAGAATCGTGTCGACATGATGGGCGTGGCAGTAAATTTAAACGATAAAGTATTTTATGAAATTTTCTTCATGTGAAGGAGATAAAGAAAATTAACAAAAAACATGTGAAATTTTATTTCATACCGCTTTTTCCACCCACTTTGCGTCCCTGTTGGCAAACAAGAAAAAAAGTCTCGTGCAACAAATTTCATGAAAGATTTCATGCCGTAAATTTTGACAATTGAATAATTTTATGAAAAAAAAGTAATTGTTTATAATTTTTAATAACATGTTTTTTTTTGCTTATACTTTTCATTTGTTACAGAAACACCAGTATACCAGAAAACACCTCCATCTCCACCTCAACGGAGCAAGCTAGTTAGTTCGTGCATGAATTCACATCGGTGTTATTTAAGTCATAGGTAAGAAATTTATACATTTTATTTAATTTTTCTTTAAATTTACATTTTATTGCTTTAAAAAGAAGAGAAGGACAAACAAAAATCAATAAAGTACATAAATCATTTTTAGTCACATGCATCATGCACTTTCATGTTGTGCATTTTATAGCAAAAATTGCAATAAATTTTATCTCTAATAAATATGACTGCGAACTCTATTATAACAGAGAATAGTTTAGAAAAATAAAGCCATTTAATGGCTAAACAAATTTGGCATGATTATTTTGTCATGGTAAAATGTCATGACATTTAAAATGTGTACATGCAAAATTTATTTTAGAATTTAGAAAAAAATAAAATAGGTCATAAATTTAGAAGTGTAATAGGTAAGGTAAGGCAAATAAAATAGAACCGAGCGGAGCGTTGCATTAGTTTCTACATTGTGTAAGGGTTATCGTAGACTCATGTTTGCAGTGTTCAGGGTTTCAGTTTATTTAAAAGGAAAGTAAATTATATACACACATATATTTATGAAATCATTTAAGTGTTAAATATTTCTTAATATATAATTTTTATTATACATACATATATATATACAGTGAAACTTGGATATAGCGAACTTCGATATAACGAAAAACTCAATATAATGATTTTTTACCGAGTCCTCTGAAAAAACCATTTACTCTTTATTACAAAGTTTTTGATACAAAAATGCACTATAGCTATAACGAAGAAATTGGGAGCTATAAAAAGCCTCTATAGCGAAGTATTTGTTCAAAATCGTCTATACAACGAAGTCAGAAAAAAGCAATATGGTGAAGTCCTGTTGTCGAAAACTATAGTTGAGTGATTCCACGTAAAACGGCCCTATGCAAGGAAAAAATGATTTTCTCATTTTTAATAAAAATCTTCTCAATTGATGTTTTTTAGAGAATGACAATTATAGAAAAAATAGAAAAAAAACACTATTTAATAATTTTTAATCAATTTGAGACACTTTTAAATGATCATGCAAGAAACATTTTGCTCTCCCTCTTTGTATGTTTAATATTTATTTCAGATTTTCTTTTAATCCCTTTCTCATTATTAATAACAACTGTTATCAGTTAGAGTATTGTGCTATCTATAAAAGAACGGATAGCAAATAATTTAATCTCTTATTATTATTTTCTTATGAGTTTATCTTTATATTATTTATATTAATTAAATCAATAAAAAGTTTTATTTCTTCGAATTTTTCAAATTATCGTACTAGGTCACACCCATCGGTCACACCCGTCTCATTTTAAAAATGGTTTTTTTTTATAAGAAAAATAATTTTTTGTCAACCATTAAATACACAATACAATTAAAAACACTTTGAAGAGATCTATACCAAAATTATTGTATACCTTATAGTAAAAATTTTACAGAATTTATACTGAAAGTCATAATTCTGCAAAACTAAGATTTCTAAGGTCACACCCGTCGCAGCTTTCTGACGACCATTCTGAGCAGAAATCGTGTTCAATCAGTGTCTACCCCTTATTCAACGACTTTAAGTTTAATGTCCTTGCGAGCCGCAACGTTTTTTTAACTAAAAATTTTATATTGATTTATAAGAAAAAATGTGTGTACAATGGCCACACCCGCCGCTAAATGGAATTATTTAGTTATAACGATTTATTTTTGTATATCTTAACATTTTGTTATACCAACGTTATACATACGTATATACAACGAATCAATAGCTATAACGAAGTATTTTTCGATTCCTTTCATATTCATTATATCGAAGTTTCACTGTATTATGTATGTTAGTACGTATCGATCCTTTACCCTACGTCTTCACGAGCCATCGACTTGAACATGACGCCGGCAGAACAACTGAAAAAAATTCATCAACTTCTTTGGTGTGGTGAATACGTCCGATGTCCATGTTCTGCCTTATCAATGTATTTGGTGTTAGTGCAATAGAAATGGAATATTTAACGATTTTGTTCTCTCCCTTTTCTTTCTATTAAAAATTGTTGTTGATGGCGAATCTCATGGCGAACATAGATGCTCAGCCATATGTTCGGGCATCGATGTCAGAGCATGGACGAAATGTCGACATGAGCGGTATACATTAGCCATATGCGATGTCTGACATGATGTTCATACCAAGTTCATGGCTGATGTAGACCCCCAGTTATTGCAACGTAGTCATATCTAAAAAAAACCGAAAATTTTAAGTTACACAAGAAAAAGTGTTACTTAATACCTTTTTTATATGTAAAAAAAAAATATTTAAAACTTTATTAAACACATTTTGCCAAGTTCCACTTTTTAGATATAACTACACGTTGCAATAAAGAAGCGATATCTACATTGTTATCTTCTGCTCATAATATTCAAATATGTAAATTTTTACAGCAATAACTGTTTACATACTACATACCCAGCACAGATTTTTTGCCGCTTTCAGTCTGAAATCGGTTAGAAATCGTATACGAATTCGATCAGAATTTATATGAGTGGTCAACAAGACACCGGACGGACCTGTGTCCGAGGAAATTCTGAAAACTTTGCCGAAATTTCTGAGAGATTTCTGTACGAATTCGGAGGAACTTTCTAGGGAAATTTTAAAGGAATTTTCGACTTGCCTGAACAATGCCGGAAAAATGTCTAATGCCGTCCTTACAATGTCTGAGTTTTCGTCTGATTTAAAAAACTTTACTTTAAGCTGCCATTACATTGTCTGAGTTTTCGTCTGATTTCAATACGTAAAAGTGAAATATCAAGTTTATTTTTAACCTCCGGCTGGGTGTTATAAGTTTATAGTGTGTGGTTGTGTATCTGTGTGTATGTACGAACCCTCGTACAGACCAAACGGCTGGACCGATTTTAATTTAGTTTTTTCTGTTTGAAAGGTGACTTGATCGAGAGTGTTCTTAGCTATGTTTGAATAAAATTGGTCCAGCCGTTTAGAAGATATCACATCTTTTCTAGATGTGTCCTGTTGAATCTGTATGTCTTTGACACTGTAGCTCCCAAGCGGCTAGATCGATTTTAATTTAGTAAATTTTGTTTGAAAGGGGACTTGATCGAAAGTGTTCTTAGTAATGTTTGAATAAAATTGGTCCCGACGTTTAGAAGATATCACATCTTTTCTAGATGTATCCTATTGAATCTGTGTGTCTTTGACATCGTAGCTACGAAACGGCTACATCGATTTTAATTGAGTGAATTTTGTTTGAAAGGTGACTTCATCCCAAATCTTCTAATCTATGTTTGAAGGAAATTGGTCCTGCTGTTTTGAAGTTTTCATCTATTTTCTTCGGGGGTTTTTTAAATTTTTAATTTAATGTTATTTCGTTTAAGCTCAGTTGAAAATAGAACTTATTCTATTGCCATCTAATATACGATATGAGTTTTAAATGGCATATACTTGAAGTTAGATTTTGAAATCAGACGAAAACTCGAGACAGTGTAAAGACGGCATTATTAAGAATATGACATTTAAAATAGAACAGGTTCTATTTTCAACTGATCTCAGATGAAAAATTAAAAATTGTATATTAGACATGATACTTTTCTTTTACATATTGAAATCAGACGAAAACTCGAGACAGTGTAATGCTGGCTTAACAAAATATCAAAAAAATAAAGTCCGATTTTTCTAATATTTTTTACGTCCTGTCGTATTAATGTCGGAAAAAAAGTTGGAGCTAAAACTAGAAATTTATCAGCAATATCGTATAAAACTCCCACATAGAATCTAAAAGTTGTTGTAAGACTTCTCTGACGCTTCTCCTGCTCATCAGAAAACATATTCCCATATTTTATTACCCAGGAAACATTTTTGTCGACATGTCTGACGTCTGAGACTTTACCAGACAATCCCGCCGAGTTGTCTAAAACTCCCTCAGGCATTTTTTCTGAAATATCTGATTAATATCAGACTAATCTGCACATTATCTGAAAACAATTTAATTTTCTTTACGACATTTAATAGAATATCTAGATAGTCTTCATATTTTCTAACATACGACTTAAGGCTTTTAACAGTCACTTTTGCACATTGTCAGATTTTAGTTTTCTGAATAATTCTCATTTATCTCTCGAGAGTTTTCCGACATTGTGTAAACATCTCGAAAACTCTTAGAATTTCTCTGGAAAAATTTTCAGAATTAGTACGGAATTCTCTTAAACATTTTGACAAAGTTTTTAGAATTTTCTCAGAAAAAAAGGTTTGAAAGTGGACCGAAATTGAAAAAAAAAAATTTTTGCTAGGTAGCTTAAAAACACACAATAACCCGGACTATGTACCTATGTCGAAGTCGAACTTGTGGCTACGATAAATTTTCTTAAAATAAAGAAAACCTGTACAACTTTTCTTTAATCTAGGACAAATTGTCGAGGTCAAAAATGAGAATTATTACGAAAAATAAAATTAGGTAATGTACAGAAGCGGCGAATGTAAGCAGTAAGTCGTGTCAGAAAATGTATAAACTTTTCTTTCTGTTAAATGTTTTAAAGGAAATTAAACTCCCATTCGATAATGTGCAGACAAGTCTGATATCGGATAATATTTCAAGGGAAACTTTAACAGACAATCGCTTGCTTGTCTGTTAAAGTTTCAGATTTTTTCTAATGTCAGATATGCCGACAAAAAATGTTCGCTGGGTACATTAAAAACGTTGACGTGTTACTCTTTGGGGTTTACAGCCTGAAAGTATGCTTCTTTTGCACTTGTACCGTAAAATGTTACTACAGTTAGTTTGTTGTTGTTGTTTTCTGTAATTAGATTTATTTATGACTTACTGCAGCAGTCAATTTAACTTTTCTTCATGTCACTAATTCTATAGTATCTACACAATACATTTTTCAGTTTTATTCGTTGTCTGTGTTTGTGTTCATATTAAATACATGTCATGCTTCCTCCATCCATTTTAACTCCCCAGTAAAGAAAATAAAAGAAACGAAAGAATATTTCGTTACCTGAAATGCAAAAATCACATAACTACACTTTTTTAAATTTTATAGCATAGAGAAAAAAACTAAATAAACTACTTCAAGCACATAACAGATTTGGCTGATTTTTGTAATAGAGATTTGAAAATTTGTTAGTTACGTGGTTTTGCATTTCACTCAACGATTTGTAAAATTAAAATTCTTAGGTTGTGATGTTTGCAGGCAGCACACAAATACATAAATATGTAAGTATGTACATCAATATGTATGTATGTACATGCTTAAAGGATATTTTCAAATGCGTGTACATGTGTTTGAATGTATAATTATAGATTTATTTCAAATTAAGTCGGTCAAGGCAAAAAGGTTTTATTTAATACACGCCTATATACTTTTTATAGAATAATTCATCGTCGTTTAGATTGAATTAGATTATTTAAATTATAATATGTATTAAAAAGTTAATGATTAATTTACATTTTTAATTTAAATATGGGCATTTCCACACGAAATTCAACTTTCTGTCACATTCGACACCAAGAAAGTAAGCTTTTTTATCAGACCCGTGTCTTTCAATTTCTCCTAAACTTTTACTAAATATGTATATACGATAGCTACTTACGGCCTACATAAATATATGAAGAAAAGTACCTATAAAAAACGTACTTTTCTTTAAAAAAAATCATCATAATTGTTTACACGCAATTTAAATTGTGCCTTTTTCGCCTGGCTTTAAAGGCAGGCTTTTTTAGTTTGAGTGAGAGAGAGAGAGGAGGAGGTGAAAAGCTAGCGGGGTAAGAAAAAAGTCACAAATTGAAATTTGAGGGGGTTTTTTTTGTTATTTCTCTTTGTCATTTTCGTACTCTCAGCATTAAGCATGTGTATAATCCAGGGATGCAAAATTAGATTTTACAAATTGTACTAGTTTTCAACAAAAATTGTACTGTTTTCAGTCCGATTGTACTAAATTCTTCTTCTATTATTTTAAAATACTTTGTACCCAATATTACCAATCAACCAAAACGGCACACTGAAATGCACCTACTTGCACTAAGAACTTATACGTGGTGATCCTGATGAAATGGGACCTTGTCTTCCATGCAGCCGAAATTGAGTTAGCTAAGTTTCCTAAAACTAGATAAAATAGGAATGCCGTTTTTCGTTATTTTTACGAGTGAAAAACTGAAGTAAAGCATAAAAGCTTGTGTATAAAAATAGCAATTCGGAAAAGAGATCCTAACTTCCCCAAATCTTTTCATATGAGGGAAGTTAAGTTTCCTTTCTCTCTAGATGTAGATGTTGGTAAAAATCTCTTTTTAAGTCATTTCGGGCGTCAATTTAGGGACAATTCCACTTGTAAAGTGAGGGGAACAGCTACTTTGGTTTTACTGAAAATGAATGCTGGGAAGATGGGGTCCCTTTTAGGGTAACTAATATTAATGTTTAATTTCAAAAAGCACACAAAAGACTAAGCTGTTGAGATATAAATATAAAAGGGTTGTTTAGGATATAAGTATGTAAGTCTTGCTAACAAACTCTTAAGCCCTTATGACACTTAATTTTTTCTTAATTTTTCAAGCTTTGGAGAACAGTGCAAATAGAATATAATAGGAAATGTTGCCAGTTGCAAAGAGTTCAGCTATATTAAGATAAATACCAAATTGTCAAAGCGTTTACTAATGTTATCGATAAAAAATGGGGGCCTGTCAAAAAAAATGTAAAAATGTTCAACTTAAAATTGACATTTCAAGCTTAAAACATTAAAGTGTTGCCAAGTTAGCGGTTTATTCACGAATTCAGCGACTTAGCGCCTCTTTTTTCAACTTTTTTTCTTTTGTCGTTTAATTATAAATAAAAAGTAGGCAGCACTTAAAGAAGCCATTACGTTTTTTTACATTTTGTATAGTTGTTTCTTTCTATCATTTGCTATTTCTTTCTTTCAATCCTATAGCAAAACAATGCAAGAAAAATGTAGTATCATAAGGGCTTTAGTCATTTCTAAATTGTAGCAGCGCGAATTAGATGACTTCAGCAAATCCTTTGTTTGGATTAGATTGGATACAGTCGAAACAAAGAGTGTAGCTGTCTTTGGTTTTCATTATATTTTGATATCCTTTCGATATTTGCAGATGAATGTGGAATGGATAATATTCCTCTCGCAATTCTTAAAATATCAGTAAACATCAGTTTATTTTCGGAACGATTTTCCGTCATCCCACGTCAAATTTGGTTTGTAAACAGACCGGTTTCGGCTATGTGCCATCTTCAGTGTTCTATTGAATACTAAATTTAGTATTCAATAGAACACTGAAGATGGCACATAGCCGAAACCGGTCTGTTTACATACCAAATTTGACGTGGGATGACGGAAAATCGTTCCAAATTAAAAAAAAACCCCGTCGGAAGAAAAACACAACACTCATCAGTTTATTTAGTTAATTTTTCACTTATACCTTCGCCCAAAAGGTACATATGTATATTGTCGGTTTTTAAAGACTTAATAATTCGGGATGACGGAAAATCGTTCCAAATTCAAACAAACTCCGTCACTATCAAAAAATTTTAAATAGTGCTAAATTAGTCATTATGATTCTATTGTACTTTTCACTTTAAAATAGTGCTAAAAAAAAGTACAATTGTACCAACTTTTGTATCCCTGGTATTATCGTCAAAAAAGGTATGGAGAAAAAGTCTGTAATGTAAATGTGTGTGACTTTTCGTAGGGGATTTAAAAGAAAATTGTCACAAAAAAAAAAAAAAGACAGGCTAAAAAGGCATAGTGTGAAAAGGCACTTGGGCTGAACGTTAGCCTACGTCTATACGTGATATATTTTTATCATGACAAAAGTCAAACCTTATATTCAAAAATAATTTTTTTTATGTTAGCTATTTTTCATATATGGAATTTGACATTTGTCATGATAAAAATATGTCAGGTATAGACGTAGGGTTACAGAAAGTGGACTTTCTTGTGGAAATGCACATATACATATTTAAATAAATTGTGTGGGTTAATTGATTTGCCATTGAAAATGTTTTCCCAACGTCTGACGTCATAAAAAATCTGACAATAAGCGAGTTGTCGAAAATTTCCTTACGACATTTATTTATTTATTAAATAAATAAAATATTTATTTCTCACTCATACTGTTTTTCGTAGAATGATAATACATTTTTCGATGTGAGAAATTCTCATATTAGTTACAGAAACCAGACATCGTATTCGCTACACGTAATTGTTATATGTACGTATTTTTGGGAAGAAGCTCCCTATGGCATGATATGCTGAGGGGTAAAAATAAAATTTTTTAATATGAAAAAAAAAATACATATAACGAATATGTACTGTTAACGAAAATACAAAACGAAGGCAACAAGCCGAAGGCGTCAGACTGAAGGTGCTGCGTCGAAGACAGCCGGCTAAAGCCGACAGGTCGTAGGTGGCCGGTCATATGAGTCATGCCGAAAGCGGCTGTCTCAGATTTGAAGGTGGAATTCCGGCGCGAAAGTTAAATTCCTCAAAAACTCAGTGCTGCCGCTTTTGTATTTTTACGGTTTTCGGTGTTAGCGTTGTTTTCCGGGCAACTTCTCTTTTCTTGTGGAGATATTTGTCCCAGTTTTTGGTTTGTGATTTGGTTAAGTGTTTTTTGTCCATGCTAAGCGAATGAGTTTCGGCTAAAACCTACTTGTCTCGGCTAAAGTCTTGAGAAGTATCGCCTAAGTTTCTTTCAGGCGATGTTGGTTTTTTTGCGGACGAATTATCTTCTTTTCCCATCTAGAGGTTGAGATTATGTACTATGTATATTCATCAAGGTATGTCAAATATTTGTTTTTAAATAAATATTTTTTTACGGGGTCATGGCGGCTGGTCCGGAGACTAGGCGGAGTGTGGCGAAGAGCGATAAAGATAAAGGTGGTCTGACATAGCGACCGAAGGTAGCCTGTCGACGGCATAAGGCCCAAAGTGGCTGGGCGATGGCATAAGTCCGAAGACATCAGGCCCAAGCTTATTGGGGGTAAGCCGAAGGCGACAGGAACTTCGTTAATACCCGCTGTCCCTTGACAACGTACGTTTTTTTTCATATTAGAACTTTTTACTCCCAGCATTCAAAGATTGATGTGTGAAATGTGCCATTGGGAAGCTCGTTCCAAAAAAATACTGAAATAATTTTTAGGATCATAAAAAAGGCAAATGAAAAATTATTTTCTAAAGAATGGGCAGTTTTTTTTATGAAATTACGATACTTCGCACTGTACTGTATTTCACTCGAAATTAATGTGGATTTACATTAAATGTTTGTTGTAAGTGTAAGGCTGAACCCACACCAACATAAGACAAAACTGTTTTTTGATTAATACGACAACAGTATGTCTGCTTTTACACACATCAGTTTTTCTTGAAGCAACTTTTATTTTCTAGTGAGAAAGCGCGAGAGAGGAATACATGCAATATATTCCTCTCTCGCTCTTTCTCACAAGAAAATAAAAGTTGCTTCAAGAAAAACTGATGTGTGTAAAAGAAGACTATCGCCCATGTTCTGGAAAACGCAGCGTTTTCACACCGCTTACGGTTTGAAAAGCGAAAAACGCATTTCGGCATGTTCTGAAAACCGGGCGATTTGCTAGCGCTTTGCTATTTTCCGAAGTTGTGTTCGAGCAATGAAAACATATTTTTTTATTATAACAAAACATAAACAAACAAATAAATTTTACATTAAAATGCCAACAGCGTTCCTGCTTGCTATACTGGCTTAAAAAAAACTATAATCATCGCTAGTTCATAAGTAGACAATTGAGGCAGACAATTGACAAACTCAAAGAAAATTTTTAAATTGCATGTTTTTAATTAAAATCATGAAAAAACGTTACAAATTTTTCTTCAAATAAAAAAAAACATTAAATTTAAATTGTGCATCATTTTATTTTCTCTTTGAGATACAGATTAAATAAAGTAGACCAGATCGCTTCAGTATACACTAGCGGTTTGAAAACGCCAAATTTCTAGAGTTTTCGTTTGTCAGAACACCTGCTTGGCGCTCTAAAATCGAAAAAGTCAATTTTAAGCGATATGCGTTTTTCAGAACATGGGCATATATTATTAGTTCTTATGAGACAACCCACACCAAACAAAACAGCTGTATCAGACAGAAGAACGCAATATTGTCTGTTTGACTTAGTGCGCAAAAGCACTGGTTGCTGAAAATACATGTGGTTTGATATTACACACACACACACAGAGTCAGACAAAACAGACTGAAACGAACCTCGTTGTACACAAATGCGTGCTCTCTTATGATGCAACCCATTCCAATTAACCCACATCAAATAAACGAAAAAAGACGACAAACATTGTCGCACTGCGGTTTGATTATCGGTCGTCTTTTAAAACAAAAACTTGTCGTCTGCCAAATTATTGGGTTGATAGATTGCAACCGAGCTTCAGTTGTGTTTTCAGTTGGTAATATCGATATTGCAGATGACAACTAGCAACTGAGAGCTGTTAATTTTTAGTTTGCCTCATGAAGTTCGGTTGCTATTCATAATCGACCCATAATTTAACTTTTAACAAAAAATATAGATATAAGTATGAATTTTCTGCTAAGTTTTTATTTATCTTTTCTTAATTTTATTAATTTCTTTCTTTTTTTCATTTTTGTAGGACTTCAAAATTTTCTAGTAACAGACATCGGAAACTTCAACCTTTTAGAGAAACGTGAGGCACTTATTCAATGAATTAAAAGGCGCCAGTTTTTCGAATTTAGAAAAAAACTATTTTTTTATAAATAAAAAACCATAAATACCACATACAAGAATACACAAAAATTTTGCAAATAAATGTCAAAAATATTGATAAAATAATTAAAAAAGTAAAAGAAAAATTTCTATAAAAAAAGAAGAAGAAGAAGAACACATCTGCGATTTCCAGAAGTGTTATAAAGAAAAAGAAA